>OZ024759.1:10865767-10903267 GCA_964016885.1 Eledone cirrhosa | reverse complement strand
TGTTACAGCTCACCTATATAAGTTTAGTTGGTCTCCTACAAGGTTGTATCTCATAGGAGGTTTGTTGGGTGTTTTGATGATATAAAGCCCCAGTCTTATCATGGAAAACAATGTGAAATGAAGTGCCTTGCTCAAGAAGACATCACAACATACCAGATGTTTAATGGAATATAATAGAAAGGTGGAAGTTACCTGTCTTTTCAGAACTAAATGTTTTCCTTTCCAGTATTTCAACATTCCAAGTGCCTGTAATGTACTGACTATATCATTCGCATTAATGGCTGTTTCTTGACTGACATCTGGAATGAAGATGAGCAAAAAACCAAATATATAGATAGCATTATGTGTATGTATACATATATACACACACACACACATATATACATACACATATGCACTTACACATATATACATACACATATATATACGAGGCACGACAAAAAGCACCCTGCACACACTATAAATGTGGTTGGCGCTAGGAAGGGCATCCAGCTAGAAACAGTCCTATATGAGCGAGACACGGTCAGCTGACCCAATTTGCATCTAATGGGACAAACCTGTCTAACCCATGCTTGCATGGAAATGTACTGACTATATCATTCGCATTAATGGCTGTTTCTTGACTGACATCTGGAATGAAGATGAGCAGAAAACCAAATATATAGATAGCATTATGTGTATGTAGAGAGGGAAGTGCTCTCTTCCCAGCATTTTGTTGAAAGATGGGTGAGAGAAGCAAGAATGGCCCAAGTGAATGGGCCTACTCTGAGTATATATCTGTAAATTAAAGGTGGAAAACTGGGAGAGGGCACTTGCCTTGGTGGTCAGCGTCATTGTGGCCTTTTACTGGGCTTTCTCCACAAATGTCCCTCCGAAGTCTCCCCCCTATTGGGGAATTTTTCATTGTTATTTTTTGTTACATCCTCTGTTTTTGTTTTTTACACGCAGAAATGTCCATTTGTACCGTCCTATATTGTCCTGCACTGTCCTTAATGTCTACTTTATGTAAACCCTTGTGGTTAATAAAGAAATCATTATGTGTATGTATACATACATACACACACACACACATGTGCACTCACACATATATACATACACACCCACACATATATATACGAAGCACGACAAAAAGCACCCTGCATACACTATAAATGTGGTTGGCGCTAGGAAGGGCATCCAGCTAGAAACAGTCCTATATGAGCGAGACACGGTCACCTGACCCAATTCGCATCTAATGGGACAAACCTGTCTAACCCATGCTAGCATAGAAAATAGACGTTAAACGATGATGATGATGATATATATATATATATATATATATATATATATATATATATATATATATATATATATATATATACGAGGGCATAGTGGTCGTGGAGGTGCCACGGCAAAAAAAGCACCCAGCACTCACTGTAAATGAGGTTGGTGTTAGGAAGGGCATCCAGCTGTAGAAATCATGCCAGAATCAGTTCCCGTCCCACCCTTGCAAGCAGGGAAAAGCGGACGTAAAATGAAATGATGAAATGATGATGAGGGCAATCCCAAAAGGAAGGTCTCCTTCCGATATTGCAACTTTTCCGTTAAAATCCTGTGGATGGTGCTTCGGGAAACCTCAGGAACTAAAATGCAGAGAGCTTCCAGAGTGATCCGCCGATCTTTACGCATGTTTTCCTAGGAAGGAGACCTTATTTTGGGGATTGCCCTCTTTATAATAACTGCGCGAAATTCGTACTTGGCGGTAGGGTTCAACTGGAACTCTATTCTCAACGGCTGCCAAGCGAAGATTGAGCATCCCAGCGAAGCACGCACATGCTTGTTTGGGAGTAAAGGAAGCACCAATCACAACAGTGTTGCCAACAGCCGTACGAACAGTTTCTCTGTGTCCCCATCACTTCGGAGACCTTACTTTTGGGATTACCCTCGTATATACACACACACACACATTAAACGATGATTCATCATCATCATCATCATCATTTTACATCCGCTTTTCCCTGCTTGCAAGGGTGGGATATATATATATATACACACACACATACAGATATATACATTATATTAAGACAATGTCACTGGACCGATATCTTTGGCGCTACACAGTAATACAGAAGACTCGCCTTGCCTATGTACAAAGCGAAACCTACAGTCAGTAGGCACCTCTTAACCAAACAAACACCCCATCCCACTACCCCTACTCCATCCTCCCACTCCCACCAACACCACCCTCTCTCTGTAAAGTTAAGTTGGTACCACAACATCCAGTCCAAAATAAATGTGGTTGCGTAGGTGTCATAAAAAAAAACACACAGTCCACGCTGTAATGTGGCCGTGTAGGTAACACGGTAAAAACTTCCCAGTCCACACTGTAAATGTGGTTGGTGTTAAGAGGGGCATCCAGCCGTAGAAAACCTGCCAGACAGTCCTATACGAGCGAGACACCGTCACCGACCAATCTTGCTTCAAGTGGGACAATTCCCGTCTAACCCATGCTAGCGTGGAAGATGGACGTTAAACTATTGATTTCTAATGTTTATAGTATCTTTAGTGTGCAGTAATATAGTAAAGACTTAATGTGATACAGTCTTAGTGTTGTTTTGTACTTTTCAAGAATGGTTTGATGTGGTACAGGACATTAAGAGTTAGGCACATCTAAAATAAATCAATAAAAACCACAAACAACAAGTGATCGCTTACCTTTGATACATATTTCATTGGCTTTATATCGGTGTAGATAGTTTAACAAAACTTCCTTCCAATAGCTACGGTAACTAATAAGACCAAGGTCAGAGAGGGGTCGCTCAGGTGACCCAATCTTTTGTTCCATTCGACTTAGCAAATAACCTAGAAAAATACAGAAATAAATACACATATGCTTAAAAATTGAATTAGAAGTTTTCAGTTTTTTTGATGACAGAAAATAATCTAACAGGGGGTATAAGCTGAAGTCTCTCTTGGGCTTGGAGACTCATCAACCTGGAGCTTATCCTGGTTTAAGTGGGAGTACAAGACATGGACTCCACTCCATCACAGGGTTAAAGTCTGTCTTGAGCCGAGGTTCCTTAGGCCGGTGCTTATCCTGATTTCCATAGCATTAAGCAACTGAGAGTACAACACTCCACCTTGGACAGGACACCAGTCCATAGCAGAGTTAAAGCATCAGCTATTGCTGCAATGTGAAATGAAGTGTGTCTCAAGCCGGAGCTTTGAATAGAAAGAGGTGAGAGAATTCTGGCCGGATACGACCGGTTTAAATGCTGAAGGGCTAAAGTGTGAGTGAACAACAAAGGATGGCAGAGCTGAGAGAAGAAAAGCTGCGTATTAGAATGAGATGCAGCGTGCAGGAGAAAAGACTGCACTGGTATGGACATGTCATGCATTTGGATGATGATTGCTGATTTAAGTGCCAAGAAACCCTGATGGAAAGAAGCTACAGTAGAGAAACAAATGAAGACCTGGGTAGAGGTGGTGAGAACTGATTTCACATTGCTAGACCTCATAGAGGAGATGACAATGAACGCTCTGGTGGAACAAACCTGTCCAACCCATGGAAAAGCTGATATATAATGATGATGATGATTGAAACACGAAAGAAAATGAGTTTAAGAGAAAAAGTATTTTACTTACTAAAATCTATTAACATTTTGCCATAACCCTGACGCATAAACTGTGGCAGTGTGAGGATACAAGACACATTATAATTCAAAAACGAATTTTTTTCCTGAAATCGAAGTTGAAATAAATAAAATGTTATAAAAATCATCAACATCATAGATTATATTTAAGGAATGTATTTAAATAATATATTTAATAAATCTATTTAAAAATAATATTTAACTCTTTAACATTTACTCTATATATACTATTGTATTGTCACAGTAAAGGCTTTATCTCACATAATATCGAATCTATGAGATTTTGATATTATTTATTTTGAGAACAATACCTTAATGTCAGTATGAGTGGCCGGTTACAGCTGGTTTGAACAGAACGAGGTGAGAGAATTCTGGTGTCCTGAGTTGCTGATGGTGATAGGAGAAAGAGCATTGGATATGTCTTAGCAGGCTAGAAATCTAGCAGCTTCTCTTTAAGTATTCACACCCATCACACTTGGGTGGGAGTGACGTCACCGAGCCTTTGCGCATGTATTCACTAGACATTTCCACAGTTTCCATCCGATTTTGTTCAAATTTGATACATAGGTTATTTAGCTCCTGGAGCATGTCAACATATAGTTTAAATCTTTCTCTCCCTTAAAATAGCAGAGTTCTGGGGTTATAGAAGTGAAAGGAGTGCCCCGGCAGCGACAGGCTCTTTTGCTAGTATATTATGAGTGAAAAATATAATATGTGTATGAACTTGTCGTAGGGGCACCGTGTTGGCATACCACATTTCTAGGACATTTCTAAACTTGGGGGAGACCATTTCCTCTGCAGGTCTAAATACAGTAGATTTCTTCCAAAGAAAGATATTGAGAGAAAGGAACTTTTTTAACAACCTTAAATGGATGAACTGCAAAGTTGACCTCCAAAAATATAAGAGGTATGGTAGTGAGTTAAATGTTACAACATGTTAAACAATGAACATGGTTTACCTTTGAAAAATAGCCAACAATGTGGCATCCACTGGAATCATTTTCAGTCATAACATAGAATAGGAAGGGCTCAACATCGAAGTACAGGGTTTTATGGTCTAAAAACAGTTTAGCTAGCAAACATAGATTTTGACAATAAACCTGCAAGAAAAGAAAAGGAAAGGAAATATAGATTTCTGAGGTGGTATGGTCAGGTCAGGCCTGCTACTGGTACCATGTAACCCAGTACAACCTGCTACATGGTCAGGTCAGGCCTGCTACTGGTACCATGTAACCCAGTACAACCTGCTACATGGTCAGATCAGGCCTGCTACTGGTACCATGTAACCCAGTACAACCTGCTACATGGTCAGATCAGGCCTGCTACTGGTACCATGTAACCCAGTACAACCTGCTACATGGTCAGGTCAGGCCTGCTACTGGTACCATGTAACCCAGTACAACCTGCTACATGGTCAGATCAGGCCTGCTACTGGTACCATGTAACCCAGTACAACCTGCTACATGGTCAGGTCAGGCCTGCTACTGGTACCATGTAACCCAGTACAACCTGCTACATGGTCAGATCAGGCCTGCTACTGGTACCATGTAACCCAGTACAACCTGCTACATGGTCAGGTCAGGCCTGCTACTGGTACCATGTAACCCAGTACAACCTGCTACATGGCCAGATCAGGCCTGCTACTGGTACCATGTAACCCAGTACAACCTGCTACATGGTCAGATCAGGCCTGCTACTGGTACCATGTAACCCAGTACAACCTGCTACATGGCCAGATCAGGCCTGCTACTGGTACCATGTAACCCAGTACAACCTGCTACATGGTCAGGTCAGGCCTGCTACTGGTATCATATAACCCAGTACAACCTGCTACATGGTCAGGTCAGGCCTGCTACTGGTACCATGTAATCCAGTACAACCTGCTACATGGTCAGGTCAGGCCTGCTACTGGTACCATGTAATCCAGTACAACCTGCTACATGGTCAGATCAGGCCTGCTACTGGTACCATGTAACCCAGTACAACCTGCTACATGGTCAGATCAGGCCTGCTACTGGTACCATGTAACCCAGTACAACCTGCTACATGGTCAGGTCAGGCCTGCTACTGGTACCATGTAACCCAGTACAACCTGCTACATGGTCAGATCAGGCCTGCTACTGGTACCATGTAACCCAGTACAACCTGCTACTGGTATCATATAACCCAGTACAACCTGCTACATGGTCAGGTCAGGCCTGCTACTGGTACCATGTAATCCAGTACAACCTGCTACATGGTCAGGTCAGGCCTGCTACTGGTACCATGTAACCCAGTACAACCTGCTACATGGTCAGATCAGGCCTGCTACTGGTACCATGTAACCCAGTACAACCTGCTACATGGTCAGGTCAGGCCTGCTACTGGTACCATGTAACCCAGTACAACCTGCTACATGGTCAGGTCAGGCCTGCTACTGGTACCATGTAATCCAGTACAACCTGCTACATGGTCAGGTCAGGACGGCTACTGGTACCATGTAATCCAGTACAACCTGCTACATGGTCAGATCAGGCCTGCTACTGGTACCATGTAACCCAGTACAACCTGCTACATGGTCAGGTCGGGCCTGCTACTGGTACCATGTAACCCAGTACAACCTGCTACATGGTCAGGTCAGGCCTGCTACTGGTACCATGTAACCCAGTACAACCTGCTACATGGTCAGGTCAGGCCTGCTACTGGTACCATGTAACCCAGTACAACCTGCTATTGGTACCATATAACCCAGTACAACCTGCTACATGGTCAGGTCAGGCCTGCTACTGGTACCATGTAACCCAGTACAACCTGCTACATGGTCAGGTCAGGCCTGCTACTGGTACCATGTAACCCAGTACAACCTGCTACATGGTCAGGTCAGGCCTGCTACTGGTACCATGTAACCCAGTACAACCTGCTACATGGTCAGGTCGGGCCTGCTACTGGTACCATGTAACCCAGTACAGCCTGCTACATGGTCAGGTCGGGCCTGCTACTGGTACCATGTAACCCAGTACAACCTGCTACATGGTCAGGTCAGGCCTGCTACTGGTACCATGTAACCCAGTACAACCTGCTACATGGTCAGGTCGGGCCTGCTACTGGTACCATGTAACCCAGTACAACCTGCTACATGGTCAGGTCAGGCCTGCTACTGGTACCATGTAACCCAGTACAACCTGCTACATGGTCAGGTCAGGTTTGCTACTGGTACCATGTAACACAGTACAACCTGCTACATGGTCAGGTCAGGTCTGCTACTGGTACCATGTAACCCAGTACAACCTGCTACATGGTCAGGTCAGGCCTGTTACTGGTACCATGTAACCCAGTACAACCTGCTACATGGTCAGGTCAGGTCTGCTACTGGTACCATGTAATCCAGTACAACCTGCTACATGGTCAGGTCAGGCCTGCTACTGGTACCATGTAACCCAGTACAACCTGCTACATGGTCAGGTCAGGCCTGCTACTGGTACCATGTAATCCAGTACAACCTGCTACATGGTCAGGTCAGGCCAGCTACTGGTACCAAGTAACCCAGTACAACCTGCTACATGGTCAGGTCAGGCCTGCTACTGGTACCATGTAACCCAGTACAACCTGCTACATGGTCAGGTCAGGCCTGCTACTGGTACCATGTAACCCAGTACAACCTGCTACATGATCAGGTCGGGCCTGCTACTGGTACCATGTAACCCAGTACAACCTGCTACATGGTCAGGTCAGGCCTGCTACTGGTACCATGTAACCCAGTACAACCTGCTACATGGTCAGGTCGGGCCTGCTACTGGTACCATGTAATCCAGTACAACCTGCTACATGGTCAGGTCGGGCCTGCTACTGGTACCATGTAACCCAGTACAACCTGCTACATGGTCAGGTCAGGCCTGCTACTGGTACCATGTAACCCAGTACAACCTGCTACATGGTCAGGTCGGGCCTGCTACTGGTACCATGTAATCCAGTACAACCTGCTACATGGTCAGGTCAGGCCGGCTACTGGTACCATGTAATCCAGTACAACCTGCTACATGGTCAGATCAGGCCTGCTACTGGTACCATGTAATCCAGTACAACCTGCTACATGGTCAGGTCAGGCCTGCTACTGGTACCATGTAACCCAGTACAACCTGCTACATGGTCAGATCAGGCCTGCTACTGGTACCATGTAACCCAGTACAACCTGCTACATGGTCAGATCAGGCCTGCTACTGGTACCATGTAACCCAGTACAACCTGCTACATGGTCAGATCAGGCCTGCTACTGGTACCATGTAACCCAGTACAACCTGCTACATGGTCAGGTCAGGCCTGCTACTGGTACCATGTAACCCAGTACAACCTGCTACATGGTCAGGTCAGGCCTGCTACTGGTACCATGTAATCCAGTACAACCTGCTACATGGTCAGGTCAGGCCGGCTACTGGTACCATGTAATCCAGTACAACCTGCTACATGGTCAGGTCAGGCCTGCTACTGGTACCATGTAACCCAGTACAACCTGCTACATGGTCAGGTCAGGCCTGCTACTGGTACCATGTAACCCAGTACAACCTGCTACATGGTCAGGTCAGGCCTGCTACTGGTACCATGTAACCCAGTACAACCTGCTACATGGTCAGGTCAGGCCTGCTACTGGTACCATGTAACCCAGTACAACCTGCTACATGGTCAGGTCAGGCCTGCTACTGGTACCATGTAACCCAGTACAACCTGCTACATGGTCAGGTCAGGCCTGCTACTGGTACCATGTAACCCAGTACAACCTGCTACATGGTCAGGTCGGGCCTGCTACTGGTACCATGTAACCCAGTACAGCCTGCTACATGGTCAGGTCGGGCCTGCTACTGGTACCATGTAACCCAGTACAACCTGCTACATGGTCAGGTCAGGCCTGCTACTGGTACCATGTAACCCAGTACAACCTGCTACATGGTCAGGTCAGGTTTGCTACTGGTACCATGTAACACAGTACAACCTGCTACATGGTCAGGTCAGGCCTGCTACTGGTACCATGTAACCCAGTACAACCTGCTACATGGTCAGGTCAGGCCTGCTACTGGTACCACGTAATCCAGTACAACCTGCTACATGGTCAGGTCAGGCCAGCTACTGGTACCAAGTAACCCAGTACAACCTGCTACATGGTCAGGTCAGGCCTGCTACTGGTACCATGTAACCCAGTACAACCTGCTACATGGTCAGGTCAGGCCTGCTACTGGTACCATGTAACCCAGTACAACCTGCTACATGATCAGGTCGGGCCTGCTACTGGTACCATGTAACCCAGTACAACCTGCTACATGGTCAGGTCAGGCCTGCTACTGGTACCATGTAACCCAGTACAACCTGCTACATGGTCAGGTCGGGCCTGCTACTGGTACCATGTAATCCAGTACAACCTGCTACATGGTCAGGTCGGGCCTGCTACTGGTACCATGTAACCCAGTACAACCTGCTACATGGTCAGGTCAGGCCTGCTACTGGTACCATGTAACCCAGTACAACCTGCTACATGGTCAGGTCGGGCCTGCTACTGGTACCATGTAACCCAGTACAACCTGCTACATGGTCAGGTCAGGCCTGCTACTGGTACCATGTAACCCAGTAAAACCTGCTACATGATCAGGTTGGGCCTGCTACTGGTACCATGTAACCCAGTACAACCTGCTACATGGTCAGGTCAGGCCTGCTACTGGTACCATGTAACCTAGTACAACCTGCTACATGGTCAGGTCGGGCCTGCTACTGGTACCATGTAATCCAGTACAACCTGCTACATGGTCAGGTCAGGCCTGCTACTGGTTCCATGTAACCCAGTACAACCTGCTACATGGTCAGGTCAGGTTTGCTACTGGTACCATGTAACACAGTACAACCTGCTACATGGTCAGGTCTGCTACTGGTACCATGTAACCCAGTACAACCTGCTACATGGTCAGGTCAGGCCTGTTACTGGTACCATGTAACCCAGTACAACCTGCTACATGGTCAGGTCTGCTACTGGTACCATGTAATCCAGTACAACCTGCTACATGGTCAGGTCAGGCCTGCTACTGGTACCATGTAACCCAGTACAACCTGCTACATGGTCAGGTCAGGCCTGCTACTGGTACCATGTAATCCAGTACAACCTGCTACATGGTCAGGTCAGGCCAGCTACTGGTACCAAGTAACCCAGTACAACCTGCTACATGGTCAGGTCAGGCCTGCTACTGGTACCATGTAACCCAGTACAACCTGCTACATGGTCAGGTCAGGCCTGCTACTGGTACCATGTAACCCAGTACAACCTGCTACATGATCAGGTCGGGCCTGCTACTGGTACCATGTAACCCAGTACAACCTGCTACATGGTCAGGTCAGGCCTGCTACTGGTACCATGTAACCCAGTACAACCTGCTACATGGTCAGGTCGGGCCTGCTACTGGTACCATGTAATCTAGTACAACCTGCTACATGGTCAGGTCGGGCCTGCTACTGGTACCATGTAACCCAGTACAACCTGCTACATGGCCAGGTCAGGCCTGCTACTGGTACCATGTAACCCAGTAAAACCTGCTACATGATCAGGTCGGGCCTGCTACTGGTACCATGTAACCCAGTACAACCTGCTACATGGTCAGGTCAGGCCTGCTACTGGTACCATGTAACCTAGTACAACCTGCTACATGGTCAGGTCGGGCCTGCTACTGGTACCATGTAATCCAGTACAACCTGCTACATGGTCAGGTCGGGCCTGCTACTGGTACCATATAACCCAGTACAACCTGCTACTGGTACTATGTAATCCAGTACAACCTGCTACATGGTCAGGTCAGGCCTGCTACTGGTACCATGTAACCCAGTACAACCTGCTACTGGTACCAAGTAACCCAGTACAACCTGCTACATGGTCAGGTCAGGCCTGCTACTGGTACCATGTAACCCAGTACAACCTGCTACATGGTCAGGTCAGGCCTGCTACTGGTACCATGTAACCCAGTACAACCTGCTACATGATCAGGTCGGGCCTGCTACTGGTACCATGTAACCCAGTACAACCTGCTACATGGTCAGGTCAGGCCTGCTACTGGTACCATGTAATCCAGTACAACTTACTACATGGTCAGGTCAGGCCAGCTACTGGTACCAAGTAACCCAGTACAACCTGCTACATGGTCAGGTCAGGCCTGCTACTGGTACCATGTAACCCAGTACAACCTGCTACATGATCAGGTCGGGCCTGCTACTGGTACCATGTAACCCAGTACAACCTGCTACATGGTCAGGTCAGGCCTGCTACTGGCACCATGTAACCCAGTACAACATGCTACATGGTCAGGTCGGGCCTGCTACTGGTACCATGTAACCCAGTACAACCTGCTACATGATCAGGTCGGGCCTGCTACTGGTACCATGTAACCCAGTACAACCTGCTACATGGTCAGGTCAGGCCTGCTACTGGTACCATGTAACCCAGTACAACCTGCTACATGGTCAGGTCGGGCCTGCTACTGGTACCATGTAATCCAGTACAACCTGCTACATGGTCAGGTCGGGCCTGCTACTGGTACCATGTAACCCAGTACAACCTGCTACATGGTCAGGTCAGGCCTGCTACTGGTACCATGTAACCCAGTACAACCTGCTACATGGTCAGGTCGGGCCTGCTACTGGTACCATGTAACCCAGTACAACCTGCTACATGGTCAGGTCAGGCCTGCTACTGGTACCATGTAACCCAGTACAACCTGCTACATGGTCAGGTCGGGCCTGCTACTGGTACCATGTAACCCAGTACAACCTGCTACATGGTCAGGTCAGGCCTGCTACTGGTACCATGTAACCCAGTACAACCTGCTACATGGTCAGGTCAGGCCTGCTACTGGTACCATGTAACCCAGTACAACCTGCTACATGGTCAGGTCAGGCCTGCTACTGGTACCATGTAATCCAGTACAACCTGCTACATGGTCAGGCCTGCTACTGGTACCATGTAACCCAGTACAACCTGTTACATGGTCAGGTCAGGCCTGCTACTGGTACCATGTAACCCAGTACAACCTGCTACATGGTCAGGTCAGGCCTGCTACTGGTACCATGTAATCCAGTACAACCTGCTACATCGTCAGGTCAGGCCTGCTACTGGTACCATGTAACCCAGTACAACCTGCTACATGGTCAGGTCGGGCCTGCTACTGGTACCATGTAACCCAGTACAACCTGCTACATGGTCAGGTCAGGCCGGCTACTGGTACCATGTAACCCAGTACAACTAAACTGGCTCCCCCACAAGACCCTAGTCTGGTGAGGAGGGTAAGTGGAACCCCAGCAACACAAAAATCAAGATCTGTTAAAAGGGACAGATGTACTCCTCAGAGTCAATGGTCATCCACCCCAACTATGGGATAATTAGCCTCACCAATCCATAATTGGCCAAGTGTGGTGAGTATAGCTACACCCCTAAAGACATGACCAAAACTAGAAAGTGGAGGGGTTCCTCCAACAGGAGTGAGAAGGTCCTGGATTGGATTAGTAGTGCTGGTACCACAACAAAGTACCGACTGCTCCTTGTAAGGTGGTAGTGCTGGTACCACAACAAAGTACCGACTGCTCCTTGTAAGGTGGTAGTGCTGGTACCACAACAAAGTACCGACTGCTCCTTGTAAGGTGGTAGTGCTGGTACCACAACATAAAGTACCCAGTCCTCCTTGTAAGGTGGTAGTGCTGGTACCACAACATAAAGTACCCAGTCCTCCTTGTAAGGTGGTAGTGCTGGTACCACAACATAAAGTACCGACTGCTCCTTGTAAGGTGGTAGTGCTGGTACCACAACATAAAGTACCCAGTCCTCCTTGTAAGGTGGTAGTGCTGGTACCACAACATAAAGTACCCAGTCCTCCTTGTAAGGTGGTAGTGCTGGTACCACAACATAAAGTACCGACTGCTCCTTGTAAGGTGGTAGTGCTGGTACCACAACATAAAGTACCCAGTCCTCCTTGTAAGGTGGTAGTGCTGGTACCACAACATAAAGTACCGACTGCTCCTTGTAAGGTGGTAGTGCTGGTGCAACAACAACAAAAAAAGTCACACATATATATATATTACCTTATTTTTCTGCCCATCTACTTCGAACACTGAAGTATTGTTTTTGCGATAAATTTCATCACCAGGAGGATGTCGCCACACACATTTTGCCTACAATAAAACAGAAAACCTATACAGTTACTGCAACTTTGACCTTTTCTCACCAATAAAACAGAAAACCTATACAGTTACTGCAACTTTGACCTTTTCTCACCAATAAAACAGAAAACCTATACAGTTACTGCAACTTTGACCTTTTCTCACCAATAAAACAGAAAACCAATACAGTTACTACAACTTTTACCCTTTCTCACCAATAAAACAGAAAACCTATACAGTTACTGCAACTTTTACCCTTTCTCACCAATAAAACAGAAAACCAATACAGTTACTACAACTTTTACCCTTTCTCACCAATAAAACAGAAAACCTATACAGTTATTGCAACTTTTACCCTTTCTCACCAATAAAACAGAAAACCAATACAGTTACTGCAACTTTGACCCTTTCTCACCAATAAAACAGAAAACCAATACAGTTACTGCAACTTTGACCCTTTCTCACCAATAAAACAGAAAACCAATACAGTTACTGCAACTTTGACTCATCAATAAAACAGAAACTCTGAATCCCCCTCTCCCTCATCAATAAAACAGAAAACCAATACAGTTACTGCAACTTTGACTCATCAATAAAACAGAAAACCAATACAGTTACTGCAACTTTGACTCATCAATAAAACAGAAACTCTGAATCCCCCTCTCTCCCTCATCAATAAAACAAAAAACCAATACAGTTACTGCAACTTTGACTCATCAATAAAACAGAAAACCAATACAGTTACTGCAACTTGACTCATCAATAAAACAGAAACTCTGAATCCTCCTCTCTCCCTCATCAATAAAACAGAAAACCAATACAGTTACTGCAACTTGACTCATCAATAAAACAGAAACTCTGAATCCTCCTCTCTCCCTCATCAATAAAACAGAAAACCAATACAGTTACTGCAACTTTGACTCATCAGTAAAACAGAAACTCTGAATCCCCCTCTCTCCCTCATCAATAAAACAAAAAACCAATACAGTTACTGCAACTTTGACTCATCAATAAAACAGAAAACCAATACAGTTACTGCAACTTTGACTCATCAATAAAACAGAAACTCTGAATCCCCCTCTCTCCCTCATCAATAAAACAAAAAACCAATACAGTTACTGCAACTTTGACTCATCAATAAAACAGAAAACCAATACAGTTACTGCAACTTTGACTCATCAATAAAACAGAAACTCTGAATCCCCCTCTCTCCCTCATCAATAAAACAGAAAACCAATATAGTTACTGCAACTTTGACTCATCAATAAAACAGAAAACCAATAGTACTGCAACTTTGACTCATCAATAAAACAGAAACTCTGAATCCCTCTCTCTCCCTCATCAATAAAACAGAAAACCAATACAGTTACTGCAACCTTGACTCAATAAAACAGAAAACCAATACAGTTACTGCAACTTTGACTCATCAATAAAACAGAAACTCTGAATCCCCCTCTCTCCCTCATCAATAAAACAGAAAACCAATACAGTTACTGCAACCTTGACTCAATAAAACAGAAAACCAATACAGTTACTGCAACTTTGACTCATCAATAAAACAGAAACTCTGAATCCCCCTCTCTCCCTCATCAATAAAACAGAAAACCAATATAGTTACTGCAACTTTGACTCATCAATAAAACAGAAAACCAATACAGTTACTGCAACTTTGACTCATCAATAAAACGAAAAACCAATACAGTTACTGCAACTTTGACTCATCAATAAAACGAAAAACCAATACAGTTACTGCAACTTTGACTCATCAATAAAACGAAAAACCAATACAGTTACTGCAACTTTGACTCATCAATAAAACGAAAAACCAATACAGTTACTGCAACTTTGACTCATCAATAAAACGAAAAACCAATACAGTTACTGCAAATTTGACACCCTCTCGTCAATAAAACAGAAAACCTACCAAACAATCCCACATGCTAACTTACCAGATGTCGACGTAGAATAGTAGCTGTTTTCATGTATTTTAAACAGAATTCACAGAGGTAAACTTTTGGAAGGCGAGCATATTCATCAGGATATGGTGAAGAATACCAGGTATTCATTTCAAACCGGCCAATTTCCAACTTTTTTATCCGGTATTCTTGGATATCACTGAGCTGATAATGCTGTGTCATCTCATGTTCCTGAAACAGACAGAGTTATTACTCACATAACATATCTATATGGGTCTAATGCGAGGTACATTTCTACATGGGTCTAATGTGAGGTACATTTCTATATAGGTCTAATGTGAAGTACATTTCTGTACAGGTCTAATGTGAGGTACATTTCTATATAGGTCTAATGTGAGGCACATTTCTATATAGGTCTAATGTGAGGTACATTTCTATATAGGTCTAATGTGAGGTACATTTCTATATAGGTCTAATGTGAGGTACATTTCTATATAGGTCTAATGTGAAGTACATTTCTGTACAGGTCTAATGTGAGGTACATTTCTATATAGGTCTAATGTGAGGTACGAGAGTGGGCTGAAAAGTTCATAGGCTGAGTATGAAGGACTGATGCTAGAGTTGCGAAATCTTACATGCATTAATTTCAACTCTTCTTATTACTAACTGCATTGTTTCTTTCCAGAGACTATCATCATCACCGTTTTACGTCCATTCTTCCACGTTAGCATGGGTTAGACGGGTTGTCCTGTTGTGGGCAGTATCCGGTCGGCTGACCTTGTCTTGCTCATACGGGAACTGATTCTGGCTTGATTTCTACAGCTGGATGCCCTTCCTAACACCAACCTCATTTACAGTGAGTGCTGGGTGCTTTTTTTCCGTGGCACCTCCACGACCACTTTGCAGTGGAATGATAGGGGCTGGGACCCCAGTCCCTATCATCTCATTTCTACAGCTGAGCAAACTGGAGCAATGTGAAATAAAGTGTCTTGCTCAAGGAAACAACACATCAACCAGTCCGAGAATTGAACTCACAACCTTTCGATTGCAAGCCCAATGCTCTAACCACTAAGCCAAGCACCTTCACTATGTTGAGAAATAAACCTTATTTGATCCTTCCAAGAGAGTATCTTGGTCTATGAACCTTTCTGCCAACCCTCGTGTAGCCCAGGCTATAATGCTTCCCTACTAGACAATGAAGGTGAAGTAGACAAGTTACGTATATGATGAGACAGCTGTGGCAAATCGTGGCTATTACTCTGACAGGAACAGGAATGAAGAGATCCTCCAACATTCTAGTCTATCTCCTCCTCATTGATAGAAACTTACAATGGTTGGGTCACGTACTACAGATGATGGACACCAGCAGACTCCCCAGACAACTCCTTTAATCCCAACTACGTACAGGGGAAAAGAAACCAAGGTAGACTTAGACTGAGATTCAAAGATACTGCAAGAAGGAATACAAAGAGGAAAAGAATTCTTCTCATTCTTTGCCCACTTATTCCTGGGAGGTTTTGTGGGGGCAGAGTCATCAAACACTTCTTCCAGTGGGTCCTGTCAGAAGCAACCGTCTTCAATTGATCTGTCTGCATCCTCAAGCAAGACCAGCCGAGTTCATGGATGTTATCCAACCATCTTGCTCAGGGTTAACCCCTGGGTCTCCTGTCATTTGATTTTGCCCATAAACATACCACATCATCATTCTCACAGATTAACAAAGAACGTGTTCAGGCCTTATGTAGAGGGGCCTGCTTGAAAAATATATTGCAGTCTCCATTTCATGCTGTAAAAACTGCAATGGACCGTTAACCTGTCCTGGGAGGCATGGAGTGGATGCACAAAGATTGCGTGTCCTGTGACCCCAAAGAGGGTTCGGAAGGGAGCAAATGTCGACAATTGGTAGAGAATTGATCATTACAAATGGCGAACTCAAGCGAAAAACTGACCAGTATGGAGAAAGCTTATCAAGCCATGCCAAAGCTTTGAACAGCCAAAGTCACATCAAGTAACTGCTTGATCAACATCATCATCATCATTTTTACGTCAGCTTTTCCCTGCTTGCAAGGGTGGGACTGGATCTGGTTCTGGCTTGATTTCTACAGCTGGATGCCCTTCCTACCAACCTCATTTACAGTGAGTGCTGGGTGCTTTTTTGCCATGGCACCTCCACGACCACTTTGCAGTGGAATGATAGGGACCCCAGTCCCTATCATCTCATTTCTACATCTGAGTAAACTGGAGCAATGTGAAATAAAGTGTCTTGCTCAAGGAAACAACACATCACCCGGTCCGAGAATTGAACTCACAACCTTTCGATTGCAAGGCCAATGCTCTAACCACTGAGCCATGAGCCTCCATATCATCATTTAACGTCTATCTTCCATGCTAGCATAGGTTAGACTGGAATTGTCCCACTTGAGGCAAGATTGATCGGGTGACCGTGTCTCACTCGTATAGGACTGTGTCTGGGTGCTCTTTGTCGTGACACCTACACAACCACTTTAGTGTGGACTGGATATTCTGTGGTACCAACATAACTTTACAGAGAAAGGGTGGTGTGGGTGGGAGTGTGGAGTGGGTGGGGGTGTATATTTGGTTAAGAGGTGCCTACTGACTGTAGGTTCAACTTTGTACGTAAGGGAAGGCGGGTCTTCTGTATTACTGCGTAGCGCCAAAGATCTCGGTCCAGTGCTTGTCTTAGAGAGGTGTAAGTGTGCAAGGTCAGATTTTATCTTGTCATCCCAGGTTTTTCTGGGTCTACCTACTCCATAGCTCCCATCAATTTTGATCGCTCTGCACTTTTTTTATACAGGTGTCGTCTTTCATGCACATCACATGACCATACCAACGTAATCTCTTCTCAAGTAAACAGCATCTGATCCCTCTTATTCCTAATTTCTCACTTAGTTCATTTATGTTTTGCCGTCTCTAAACTGTGCTGTGATGGGGTAGGGTGAAATTAGCCAAAACATTACCTACCATCTGTTCACATGCTCGAGCTTGAGCCTCCCGAAACAACTGTAAGTCATATTGCGAAGCAAGCCCCTTCAATAACGGCTCCCTTGTCCGACCATTCTTTGTCTTGTGTTGAAGGTGTTCAGCTTTTAGTTCATGTGTGAGGGAAACGTTGCCTTTCTTTCTTATTTCTAGAACCTTTTGAGCTTTTTCTTTCTGTTCTTCTGTTGGTTGCTGAGTGAAAACAACACAGAGTAGTCACATTAGATAGTTTACACACCGACATATTAGTTACATAAGCATAAATCATCATCATAATCAACATTTAACCCTTTAGCATTTAAACCAGCCAAAATTCACTCTCATCTTTCTGTTCAAACCGGCTGCTCATACTTATGTTAAAGTATTGTCCCCAAATAAACAATATCAAAATTTTGTAGCTTCGATATTATGTGTGTGTGTGTGTGTGCGAATTTCATTCATTCATTCATTCATTCATTTCATTTTACATATATACATATATATATTTAAATATATACATATATAAGGTAAAGTCTCCCTTCGGTAACAAATGACCATGGGATTTGCACCTTGAAAGTTCCCCTCCGATACACAGGTCTGGGCTGTTTGTGGAAGACCAGCAGTCTCCCATACAAATATCTGGTAGCTACCATATCAAACAGCCTGATAAATAGAGAAATATCTGGTAGCAACCATATCAAACAGCCAGATAAATAGACAAACATCTGGTAGCTCCCATATCAAACAGCCTGATAAATAGACAAATATCTGGTAGCTACCATATCAAACAGCCTGATAAATAGACAAACATCTGGTAGCTCCCATATCAAACAGCCTGATAAATAGACAAATATCTGGTAGCTACCATATCAAACACCCTGATAAATAGACAAACATCTGGTAGCTACCATATCAAACACCCTGATAAATAGACAAACATCTGGTAGCTACCATACCAAACAGCCTGATAAATAGACAAACATCTGGTAGCTCCCATATCAAACACCCTGATAAATAGACAAATATCTGGTAGCTACCATACCAAACAGCCTGATAAATAGAGAAATATCTGGTAGCAACCATATCAAACAGCCTGATAAATAGACAAATATCTGGTAGCAACCATATCAAACAGCCTGATAAATAGACAAATATCTGGTAGCTACCATACCAAACAGCCTGATAAATAGAGAAACATCTGGTAGCTACCATACCAAACAGCCTGATAAATAGAGAAATATCTAGTAGCAACCATATCAAACAGCCTGATAAATAGACAAATATCTGGTAGCTTCCATATCAAACAGCCTGATAAATAGACAAATATCTGGTAGCTACCATATCAAACAGCCTGATAAATAGAGAAATATCTGGTAGCAACCATATCAAACAGCCTGATAAATAGACAAATATCTGGTAGCTACCATACCAAACAGCCTGATAAATAGAGAAATATCTGGTAGCAACCATATCAAACAGCCTGATAAATAGACAAATATCTGGTAGCAACCATATCAAACAGCCTGATAAATAGAGAAATATCTGGTAGCTACCATATCAAACAGCCTGATAAATAGACAAATATCTGGTAGCTTCCATATCAAACAGCCTGATAAATAGACAAATATCTGGTAGCTACCATATCAAACAGCCTGATAAATAGACAAATATCTGGTAGCAACCATATCAAACAGCCTGATAAATAGAGAAATATCTGGTAGCAACCATATCAAACAGCCTGATAAATAGACAAATATCTGGTAGCTACCATACCAAACAGCCTGATAAATAGAGAAATATCTGGTAGCAACCATATCAAACAGCCTGATAAATAGACAAATATCTGGTAGCTACCATATCAAACAGCCTGATAAATAGACAAACATCTGGTAGCTCCCATATCAAACAGCCTGATAAATAGACAAATATCTGGTAGCTACCATATCAAACAGCCTGATAAATAGAGAAATATCTGGTAGCTACCATATCAAACAGCCTGATAAATAGACAAATATCTGGTAGCTACCATATCAAACAGCCTGATAAATAGAGAAATATCTGGTAGCAACCATATCAAACAGCCTGATAAATAGAGAAATATCTGGTAGCTACCATACCAAACAGCCTGATAAATAGAGAAATATCTAGTAGCAACCATATCAAACAGCCTGATAAATAGACAAATATCTGGTAGCTACCATATCAAACAGCCTGATAAATAGAGAAATATCTGGTAGCAACCATATCAAACAGCCTGATAAATAGACAAATATCTGGTAGCTACCATACCAAACAGCCTGATAAATAGAGAAATATCTAGTAGCAACCATATCAAACAGCCTGATAAATAGACAAATATCTGGTAGCTACCATATCAAACAGCCTGATAAATAGAGAAATATCTGGTAGCAACCATATCAAACAGCCTGATAAATAGACAAATATCTGGTAGCAACCATATCAAACAGCCTGATAAATAGACAAATATCTGGTAGCTACCATACCAAACAGCCTGATAAATAGAGAAACATCTGGTAGCTACCATACCAAACAGCCTGATAAATAGAGAAATATCTAGTAGCAACCATATCAAACAGCCTGATAAATAGACAAATATCTGGTAGCAACCATATCAAACAGCCTGATAAATAGACAAACATCTGGTAGCTTCCATATCAAACAGCCTGATAAATAGACAAATATCTGGTAGCTACCATATCAAACACCCTGATAAATAGAGAAATATCTGGTAGCTACCATACCAAACAGCCTGATAAATAGAGAAATATCTGGTAGCAACCATATCAAACAGCCTGATAAATAGACAAATATCTGGTAGCTACCATATCAAACAGCCTGATAAATAGAGAAATATCTGGTAGCAACCATATCAAACAGCCTGATAAATAGACAAATATCTGGTAGCTACCATACCAAACAGCCTGATAAATAGAGAAATATCTAGTAGCAACCATACCAAACAGCCTGATAAATAGACAAATATCTGGTAGCTACCATATCAAACAGCCTGATAAATAGACAAACATCTGGTAGCTCCCATATCAAACAGCCTGATAAATAGACAAACATCTGGTAGCTTCCATATCAAACAGCCTGATAAATAGACAAATATCTGGTAGCAACCATATCAAACAGCCTGATAAATAGACAAATATCTGGTAGCTACCATACCAAACAGCCTGATAAATAGAGAAATATCTAGTAGCAACCATATCAAACAGCCTGATAAATAGACAAATATCTGGTAGCTACCATATCAAACAGCCTGATAAATAGAGAAATATCTGGTAGCTACCATATCAAACAGCCTGATAAATAGACAAATATCTGGTAGCTACCATATCAAACAGCCTGATAAATAGAGAAATATCTGGTAGCTACCATATCAAACAGCCTGATAAATAGACAAACATCTGGTAGCTACCATATCAAACAGCCTGATAAATAGACAAATATCTGGTAGCTCCCATATCAAACAGCCTGATAAATAGACAAACATCTGGTAGCTCCCATATCAAACAGCCTGATAAATAGACAAATATCTGGTAGCTACCATATCAAACACCCTGATAAATAGACAAACATCTGGTAGCTACCATATCAAACAGCCTGATAAATAGACAAATATCTGGTAGCTACCATATCAAACAGCCTGATAAATAGACAAATATCTGGTAGCTACCATATCAAACAGCCTGATAAATAGACAAACATCTGGTAGCTCCCATATCAAACAGCCTGATAAATAGACAAACATCTGGTAGCTCCCATATCAAACAGCCTGATAAATAGACAAATATCTGGTAGCTACCATATCAAACAGCCTGATAAATAGACAAATATCTGGTAGCTCCCATATCAAACAGCCTGATAAATAGACAAACATCTGGTAGCTACCATATCAAACAGCCTGATAAATAGACAAACATCTGGTAGCTCCCATATCAAACACCCTGATAAATAGACAAACATCTGGTAGCTCCCATATCAAACAGCCTGATAAATAGAGAAATATCTGGTAGCAACCATATCAAACAGCCTGATAAATAGACAAACATCTGGTAGCTACCATATCAAACAGCCTGATAAATAGACAAACATCTGGTAGCTCCCATATCAAACAGCCTGATAAATAGACAAATATCTGGTAGCTACCATACCAAACAGCCTGATAAATAGAGAAATATCTGGTAGCTACCATATCAAACAGCCTGATAAATAGACAAATATCTGGTAGCTACCATACCAAACAGCCTGATAAATAGAGAAATATCTGGTAGCTACCATATCAAACAGCCTGATAAATAGACAAATATCTGGTAGCTACCATATCAAACACCCTGATAAATAGACAAATATCTGGTAGCTACCATATCAAACAGCCTGATAAATAGACAAACATCTGGTAGCTCCCATATCAAACAGCCTGATAAATAGACAAACATCTGGTAGCTAACATATAATACTTACTTGCCGTCGAAGATCTCGCCGTTCATTCAAGTTTTTCACAATTTTCTTTCTCTCTTCAGAAGTTTTCTGTCTTTCCTCAAATCGTTTCTACAAGAAACAACAAAAATGCTAACAATTTATGGTAAATCCGTTTGTTAACCTATCAAAGATAGGACATACGTGGCAGCAATATACAGGATTAACCAAACCATTACAAAACCAATATCACCGTTGTTACAGCTCACACTTATGTAGGTTTAACTGGCCTTCTATGTGGTTACATCAAGGGTTTATAGGGTGTTTTAATGATAGAGGGGGCCCCCAGTCATACCATGTTGTTGTTACATCTCACATCTGTGTAGGTTTAACGATATTTGTTCTGGCACTTTACTTTCTCAGTTCAAATCCCGCCACGGTCAACTTTGCTTTTATCATTCCAGGGTCGCTAAAGAAAGTACCAGTCATGTACTAAGGTTGATTTAACCAAATTTGACCGTCCCCCACATTTAGTGGCCTTGTGGTTAAATTACAAATTATTACTGAACATGTCTGACTATGTTATGTATTAGCATTTAAACCAGCCGTATCTGGCCAGAATTCTCTCACCTCTTCCTGTTCAAACAGCTGTAACTGGCCACTCATATTGACATTGAGGTATTATATCAAAATAAATAATATCAAAATCTCATAGGTTCAATATTATGTGAGGTGAAGCCATTACCATGAAAATACAATAGTAAATATAGAGTAATGTAAATGTTATGTGAGATATTATGTGAGGTAAAGCCTTTACCATGAAAATACAATAGTATCATCATCATCGTTTAACGTCCATTTTCCACGCTAGCATGGGTTTGGACAGGAATTGTCCCACTTGAGGCAAGAGTTGTTGTCTTGCTCGCATAGGACTGTCTGGTGGATTTTCTACGGCTGGATGCCCTTCCTAACACCAACCACGTTTACAGTGTGGACTGGGAGGTTTTTACCGTGTCACCTACACGGCCACATTACAGCGTGGACTGTGTGTTTTTTTGTCGTGACACCTACACGACCTCATTTGTTTCAGACTGGATGTTGTCCATCCGCGACCGAAACAAGGAGGAGTCCTTGCATATATAGAGTAATGTAAATAGTATGTGAGATATGTGAGGTAAAGCCTTTACTATGAAAATACAATAGTATATATAGAGTAATGTAAATGCTATGTGAGATATGTGAGGTAAAGCCTTTACTGTGACAATACAATAGTATATATAGAGTAATGTAAATGTTATGTGAGATATTTGAGGTAAAGCCTTTACTGTGAAAATACAATAGTATATATAGAGTAATGTAAATGTTATGTGAGATATTATGTGAGGTAAAGCCTTTACTGTGAAAATACAATAGTATATATAGAGTAATGTAAATGTTATGTGAGATATTATGTGAGGTAAAGCCTTTACTGTGAAAATACAATAGTATATATAGAGTAATGTAAATGTTATGTGAGATATTATGTGAGGTAAAGCCTTTACTGTGAAAATACAATAGTATATATAGAGTAATGTAAATGGTAATGGGTTAAAGAAACGGAGTGAAAGAAACTTACTTTACATTCATCAGCGGTGGTATTGTGGTAGAGAGGGCACCCCGATATAGTGCGATGGGTCTCATGTTTCCCTGTCATGTGACCTACAATATTTAAATATTTAAAAACATGAGGAAGACAACATATAATTTGTGATAACTCTACACACCTAATGATTCAACAGAGAATATCTAAAAATATGTTTGTTAATTCAAATGTTCATAGTATCTGAACTAGTGGAGAGATTGTTGGAAATAGTGACAGCATGAGAGTAAAGACTTTAATATTTATTGTGATGCAGTCATAGTGATGTTTTGTACTTTTAAATAATGTCTTGCTAATGTGGTTTGATATGGTACAGGACATTAAGAGTTTAAAATGGAACCCACAAACACACACATCGTTTAATGTCTATTTTCCATGTTTGCATATGTTAAACAGGTTGTTATGAGGCCAGAAAGGTCACTATGTCTTATTCCTTTTTAGCTTGGTCTCTATGGCTGTATGTCTTGTCCAATGTCAACTACCTGACATCATCTACTGGAAACTTGGTCTCTATGGCTGTATGTCCTGTCTAATGTCAACTACCTAACATCATGTACTGGAACCTTGGTCTCTATGGCTGTATGTCTTGTCTAATGTCAACTACCTGACATCCTGTACTGGAACCTTGGTCTCTATGGCTGTATGTCTTGTCTAATGTCAACTACCTGACATCCTGTACTGGAACCTTGGTCTCTATGGCTGTATGTCTTGTCTAATGCCAACTACCTAACATCATGTACTGGAAGCTTGGTCTCTATGGCTGTATGTCTTGTCTAATGCCAACTACCTAACATCACCTACTGGAAACTTGGTCTCTATGGCTGTATGTCTTGTCTAATGCCAACTACCTAACATCACCTACTGGAAACTTGGTCTCTATGGCTGTATGTCTTGTCTAATGCCAACTACCTAACATCACCTACTGGAAACTTGGTCTCTATGGCTGTATGTCTTGTCTAATGCCAACTACCTAACATCACCTACTGGAAACTTGGTCTCTATGGCTGTATGTCTTGTCTAATGCCAACTACCTAACATCACCTACTGGAAACTTGGTCTCTATGGCTGTATGTCTTGTCTAATGCCAACTACCTAACATCACCTACTGGAAACTTGGTCTCTATGGCTGTATGTCTTGTCTAATGCCAACTACCTAACATCACCTACTGGAAACTTGGTCTCTATGGCTGTATGTCTTGTCTAATGCCAACTACCTAACATCACCTACTGGAAACTTGGTCTCTATGGCTGTATGTCTTGTCTAATGCCAACTACCTAACATCACCTACTGGAAACTTGGTCTCTATGGCTGTATGTCTTGTCTAATGTCAACTACCTAACATCATGTACTGGAAACTTGGTCTCTATGGCTGTATGTCTTGTCTAATGTCAACTACCTGACATCCTGTACTGGAACCTTGGTCTCTATGGCTGTATGTCTTGTCTAATGCCAACTACCTAACATCATGTACTGGAAGCTTGGTCTCTATGGCTGTATGTCTTGTCTAATGCCAACTACCTAACATCACCTACTGGAAACTTGGTCTCTATGGCTGTATGTCTTGTCTAATGCCAACTACCTAACATCACCTACTGGAAACTTGGTCTCTATGGCTGTATGTCTTGTCTAATGCCAACTACCTAACATCACCTACTGGAAACTTGGTCTCTATGGCTGTATGTCTTGTCTAATGCCAACTACCTAACATCACCTACTGGAAACTTGGTCTCTATGGCTGTATGTCTTGTCTAATGCCAACTACCTAACATCACCTACTGGAAACTTGGTCTCTATGGCTGTATGTCTTGTCTAATGCCAACTACCTAACATCACCTACTGGAAACTTGGTCTCTATGGCTGTATGTCTTGTCTAATGTCAACTACCTAACATCATGTACTGGAAACTTGGTCTCTATGGCTGTATGTCTTGTCTAATGTCAACTACCTAACATCATGTACTGGAAACTTGGTCTCTATGGCTGTATGTCTTGTCTAATGTCAACTACCTAACATCATGTACTGGAAACTTGGTCTCTATGGCTGTATGTCTTGTCTAATGTCAACTACCTAACATCATGTACTGGAAACTTGGTCTCTATGGCTGTATGTCTTGTCTAATGTCAACTACCTAACATCATGTACTGGAAACTTGGTCTCTATGGCTGTATGTCTTGTCTAATGTCAACTACCTGACATCCTGTACTGGAACCTTGGTCTCTATGGCTGTATGTCTTGTCTAATGTCAACTACCTGACATCCTGTACTGGAACCTTGGTCTCTATGGCTGTATGTCTTGTCTAATGTCAACTACCTAACATCATGTACTGGAAGCTTGGTCTCTATGGCTGTATGTCCTGTCTAATGCCAACCAATTTATTGCATGGAACATTATCATTACCAACACTACTACCTACTGGGTACTTTTGTGATGGTGCCAGCACTGTCACTTCACAGGGCAAATGTTTCAGAGTGGACTTAGTGCATTTTTATCATGGCACCACACACAAATCATCATCATTGTTATTTTGTGTTTTTCCATGCTTGCATGGGTTGGACATATGTATACACACACACACACACACATATATATATATGAATGCATATAAATACATATGTATATACATAAACATGTATGTTTATACATACACATATGTAAGTATATACTTACACACACACACAAATGCATCATCATCATCACCGTTTTACGTCTGTTCTTCCATGCTAGCATTGGTTAGATGGGTTGTCCTGTTGTGGGCAGTGTCCTGCTCATACAGAACTGATTCTGGCTTGATTTCTACAGCTGGATGCCCTTCCTAACACCAACCTCATTTACAGTGTGGGCTGGGTGCTTCTTTTGCTGTGGCACCTCCACGACCACTTTGCAGTGGAATGATAGGGACCCCAGTCCCTATCATCTCATTTCTACAGCTGAGTAAACGGGAGCAATGTGAAATAAAGTGTCTTGCTCAAGGAAACAACACATCACCCGGTCCAAGTATTGAACTCACCACCTTTCGATTGCAAGCCCAATGCTCTAACCACTAAGCCATACGCTTATACACGCACAATAAATGTATACACACACACACACATGAATGTATATACATAGACACACTGTAAATGTGATTGGTGTTATGAAGGGCATCCAGCCGTAGAAAACAAACCCAAATCAGTTCTGTGCGAGTGAATCATAGACCCCCGACCTGATCCCTCACAAAGGGACAGCCCGTCCTACCCATGCTAGTTTGGAAGATGGACGTTAAATGCTGATGACACACACAAATATATATACATACAACCTACCTCTGGAATCACATCCTGGGAAAGGACACCTGGAGTTCTCATTGTAATCAGTGAGAGGTGTAGCCCGTTTCTCTGCAAACCCATAGAGTGCTTGTAGCTTGGCATTTGCAATTTTGTCTTCTTTCGAAGTTATTTGACCGTTGGCGTCACACTCAGTGTCACTGCTTGACTCAGACTGCACTCTCTTCTTCTTTTTCTTCTTCTCCACAGTGGTTTTCTGTAAACCTGAAAATAGAAATCAGTTTCTCCATTTTCATTTGTTTTCCCTGCTAGCAAGGGTTTTTACAGTTCACACCTATGTTAGTTTAGCTGGTCTCCTACAAGGTTGTATCTTATATTAGGTTTCTGGGGTGTTTTGTTGATAGGGACCCCAGTCCTATCATGTTGTTACAGCTCACACCTATGTTAGTTTAGCTGGTCTCCTACAAGGTTGTATCTTATATTAGGTTTCTGGGGTGTTTTGTTGATAGGGACCCCAGTCCTATCATGTTGTTACAGCTCACACCTATGTTAGTTTAGCTGGTCTCCTACAAGGTTGTATCTTATATTAGGTTTCTGGGGTGTTTTGTTGATAGGGACCCCAGTCCTATCATGTTGTTACAGCTCACACCTATGTTAGTTTAGCTGGTCTCCTACAAGGTTGTATCTTGTATTAGGTTTCTGGGGTGTTTTGTTGATAGGTACCCCAGTCCTATCATGTATCAGCTCACACCTATGTTAGTTTAGCTGGTCTCCTACAAGGTTGTATCTTATATTAGGTTTCTGGGGTGTTTTGTTGATAGGGACCCCAGTCCTATCATGTTGTTACAGCTCACACCTATGTTAGTTTAGCTGGTCTCCTACAAGGTTGTAGCTTATATTAGGTTTCTGGGGTGTTTTGTTGATAGGTACCCCAGTCCTATCATGTATCAGCTCACACCTATGTTAGTTTAGCTGGTCTCCTACAAGGTTGTATCTTATATTAGGTTTCTGGGGTGTTTTGTTGATAGGTACCCCAGTCCTATCATGTATCAGCTCACACCTATGTTAGTTTAGCTGGTCTCCTACAAGGTTGTATCTTGTATTAGGTTTCTGGGGTGTTTTGTTGATAGGGACCCCAGTCCTATCATGTTGTTACAGCTCACACCTATGTTAGTTTAGCTGGTCTCCTACAACTTTGTATCTTATATTAGGTTTCTGGGGTGTTTTGTTGATAGGGACCCCAGTCCTATCATGTATCAGCTCACACCTATGTTAGTTTAGCTGGTCTCCTACAAGGTTGTATCTTATATTAGGTTTCTGGGGTGTTTTGTTGATAGGGACCCCAGTCCTATCATGTATCAGCTCACACCTATGTTAGTTTAGCTGGTCTCCTACAAGGTTGTATCTTATATTAGGTTTCTGGGGTGTTTTGTTGATAGGGACCCCAGTCCTATCATATTGTTACAGCTCACACCTATGTTAGTTTAGCTGGTCTCCTACAAGGTTGTATCTTATATTAGGTTTCTGGGGTGTTTTGTTGATAGGGACCCCAGTCCTATCATGTTGTTACAGCTCACACCTATGTTAGTTTAGCTGGTCTCCTACAAGGTTGTATCTTATATTAGGTTTCTGGGGTGTTTTGTTGATAGGGACCCCAGTCCTATCATGTTGTTACAGCTCACACCTATGTTAGTTTAGCTGGTCTCCTACAAGGTTGTATCTTGTATTAGGTTTCTGGGGTGTTTTGTTGATAGGTACCCCAGTCCTATCATGTATCAGCTCACACCTATGTTAGTTTAGCTGGTCTCCTACAAGGTTGTATCTTATATTAGGTTTCTGGGGTGTTTTGTTGATAGGTACCCCAGTCCTATCATGTTGTTACAGCTCACACCTATGTTAGTTTAGCTGGTCTCCTACAAGGTTGTATCTTGTATTAGGTTTCTGGGGTGTTTTGTTGATAGGTACCCCAGTCCTATCATGTATCAGCTCACACCTATGTTAGTTTAGCTGGTCTCCTACAAGGTTGTAGCTTATATTAGGTTTCTGGGGTGTTTTGTTGATAGGTACCCCAGTCCTATCATGTATCAGCTCACACCTATGTTAGTTTAGCTGGTCTCCTACAAGGTTGTATCTTATATTAGGTTTCTGGGGTGTTTTGTTGATAGGGACCCCAGTCCTATCATGTTGTTACAGCTCACACCTATGTTAGTTTAGCTGGTCTCCTACAAGGTTGTATCTTGTATTAGGTTTCTGGGGTGTTTTGTTGATAGGTACCCCAGTCCTATCATGTATCAGCTCACACCTATGTTAGTTTAGCTGGTCTCCTACAAGGTTGTATCTTATATTAGGTTTCTGGGGTGTTTTGTTGATAGGTACCCCAGTCCTATCATGTATCAGCTCACACCTATGTTAGTTTAGCTGGTCTCCTACAAGGTTGTATCTTATATTAGGTTTCTGGGGTGTTTTGTTGATAGGGACCCCAGTCCTATCATATTGTTACAGCTCACACCTATGTTAGTTTAGCTGGTCTCCTACAAGGTTGTATCTTATATTAGGTTTCTGGGGTGTTTTGTTGATAGGGACCCCAGTCCTATCATATTGTTACAGCTCACACCTATGTTAGTTTAGCTGGTCTCCTACAAGGTTGTATCTTATATTAGGTTTCTGGGGTGTTTTGTTGATAGGTACCCCAGTCCTATCATGTATCAGCTCACACCTATGTTAGTTTAGCTGGTCTCCTACAAGGTTGTATCTTATATTAGGTTTCTGGGGTGTTTTGTTGATAGGTACCCCAGTCCTATCATGTATCAGCTCACACCTATGTTAGTTTAGCTGGTCTCCTACAAGGTTGTATCTTATATTAGGTTTCTGGGGTGTTTTGTTGATAGGTACCCCAGTCCTATCATGTATCAGCTCACACCTATGTTAGTTTAGCTGGTCTCCTACAAGGTTGTATCTTGTATTAGGTTTCTGGGGTGTTTTGTTGATAGGGACCCCAGTCCTATCATATTGTTACAGCTCACACCTATGTTAGTTTAGCTGGTCTCCTACAAGGTTGTATCTTGTATTAGGTTTCTGGGGTGTTTTGTTGATAGGGACCCCAGTCCTATCATATTGTTACAGCTCAAACGTATGTATCGTCAGCTATTACAAGATTGTATCTCCCATTAGGTTTTTCAGGGTCCCAGTATTGTTGTTGTTACAGCTCACACCTATGTAGGTTTAGCTGGTCACCTACAAGGTTGTATCCCATGGGAGGTTTCTCAGATGAAAGGGACCCAGTCCTATCATGTTCTTACAACTCACACCTATTTATGTTTAGTTGACCTCCTACAAGGTTGTATCTTATAGGAGGTTTCTCATGCGTTTTAATGATAGGTACCACAGTCCTATCATGTTGTTGTTACAGTTCACACCTATGTACGTTTAACTGGCCTCCTATGAGGTTGTATTTCATAGGAAGTTTCTCAGGTGTTGTAATGATAGGTACACCCAGATCTATCATTATGCTGTTGGTACAGCTCGCACCTATGTAGGTTTAGCTGGCATCCAATGAAGTTTCTCAGGTGTTGTAATGATAGGTACACCCAGATCTATCATTATGCTGTTGGTACAGCTCGCACCTATGTAGGTTTAGCTGGCATCTAATGAAGTTTCTCAGGTGTTGTAATGATATATATACCCCAGTCCTACCATGTTATAGTTCTTACAATAAAAATTCTCTCACCTGAAGACCGCCGAGTAACTCTGGTTTGAGAAATATCTCCATCTTCACTTTCCAATGGTGAGTGATCGCTGTCATCTGACGATACTTCAACTTTCTGGATTTTGGTAAGTTAAGAAAACAAAAAAGAAAAGGAAAATTTATTATAAAACAATAAAAAGAAATAAGAGAGCATAAGAACATTTGAAATGGAAAATCTGTCCCCCTACATTTTGTACTAATTCATATATCCCACTTTATTACACATTGGTTTTCACGACAGGTCTTGGCAACCCAACATTGAAATACCCAAGAAACCTCCTATGAGATGTCACATCATAGCAAGCCAGCAAACCTACATAGGTGTGAGCTGTAACAACAATATGATAGAACTGGGGTCCCTATCATTAAAACACCCAAGAAACCTGAGATACAACTTTGTAATAAGCTAATTAAACTTACATAGGTGTGAGCTGTAACAACATAGGACTGAGGTCCCTATCATTAAAACACCCAAGAAACTTGAGATACAACCTTGTAATAAGCTAATTAAACTTAACATAGGTGTGAGCTGTAACAACATAAGACTGAGGTCCCTATCATTAAAACACCCAAGAAACCTGAGATACAACCTTGTAATAAGCTAATTAAACTTACATAGGTGTGAGCTGTAACAACATAAGACTGAAGGTCCCTATCATTAAAACACCCAAGAAACCTGAGATACAACCTTGTAATAAGCTAATTAAACTTACATCGGTGTGAGCTGTAACAACATAAGACTGAAGGTCCCTATCATTAAAACACTCAAGAAACCTCCCATGAGATACAACTTTGTCGGAGGCCAGCTAAACCTACATACTGTAGGTTAACTTTGCACGTAGGGAAGGCGTATTACTGTGTGGTGCCAAAGATCTCGATCCAGTGACATTGCCATAGAGAGGTGCTGCAAGGTCAGAATTTACCATGTTGTCCCAGATTTTTCAAGGCATTATGTCCTTGAGCAAGACACTTTATTTAACATTGCTCTTTCTGTCTGGAGTTGCAACCGACAGATAGTATTAACAATTGGAAAGACTAATGGAAACACTGTTTCCTCAGTCCAATTTGATGACCTCCACCTCAATATATATATATAATAATTGTTTCTATTTTTGGCACAAGGCCAGCAATTACCCAGTACATTACTGGTACTTTATTTTATCGACCCCGTAAGGATGAAAGGCAAAGTTAACCTCGGCGGGATTTGAACTCGGATCATAAAGGGACGTAACTCTATGGTTCAAAGCATGGTGTCCGACTCTCTACCGATACTGCCAATCCACGCCCATATAATAATAAGGGTTGACGGGCCCAGCATATTTATCAATGCCCGTACCGGTGGTATCTCAGTGCACTCCATATATATATAGGAGCAGAAGATTCATTAAATCCGTAGAAATCTGATGAGGGTACCAAAGTCAGCACTCTGGTTTGTCCACAGATCCAATGGGGATTTTGTTGTGATAGCACTGGTCTGAGGATCAGGCAGATCTGGAATCTGGTCTCCAGACCAGATTAACCCGGATTATTAAGCCAGATATTGAGCCGACTGTGAAACAACTGTAACCAAGACTGATCAATAAATTCTTGATGTAACACCTCCCTATTGTTCTTATTATATATATATATATCCAAAAATATATGGGATCATTAAAATTGCTAAGGTAAAATTCTACCATTCTCTCCCTTTTCTCAGTTCCTTTATCCTATTTTCTCTAATTTTTATTACCTTGGCACTTTATAATCCCACACACATTGTTGGGGTTCGAAATAATTAACCCTTTAGCATTCACATTACTTTATCATCATCATCATTTCATTTTACGTCTGCTTTTCCCTGCTTGCAAGGGTGGGACGGGAACTGATTCTGGCTTTATTTCTACAGCTGGATGCCCTTCCTAACACCAACCTCATTTACAGTGAGTGCTGGGTGCTTTTTTGCCGTGGCACCTCTACGTCCACTTTACAGTGGAATGATAGGGATCCCAGTCCCTATCATCTCATTTCTACAGCTGAGTAAACTGGAGCAACGTGAAATAAAGTGTCTTGCTCAAGGAAACAACACATCACCCAGTCTGAGAATTGAACTCACAACCTTTCGATTGCAAGGCCAATGCTCTAACCACTAAGCCATGTGCCTACTATATATACTATTATATTTTCATGGTAAATCCTTTACCTCACATAATATCGAATCTATGAGATATTGAAAGTATTTATTTAAAGAACAATACCTTATCATCAGTTTGAGTGACCAGTTACAGCCAGTTTCAACAGAAAAAGGTAGAGAATTCTGGCCGGTTTTGGCCAGTTTGAACATTAAAGGGTTAAACTTATTCCCTAGTTATATTTGTATTTCTTACTCCACAATGCTTCCAGCAAACTACAACACTTTAATATATATATATAGCAAAACAATGAAGAATAACATGGTCGGCTGTACAATGGCGTTTATTTACAGTATTAACAATTGTTTCTTTAGTCAGAACTTATGTCACTTGACCTTAATTACAGTCAATACCCAATATTTATAGATACATACATATGAATGTGTGTGTGTGTATATATATGTATATATATATATATATATATATATATATATATATATATATATATATATATGTGTATATATATATATATTTATATATATATATATGTGTATATATATATATATTTATATATATATATATGTGTATATATATATATATATATTTATATATATATGTGTATATATATATATATATTTATATATATATATATATTTATATATATATATATTTATATTTATATATATATATATATATATATTTGCAAGAGATGTCAACAAGAATGGACCTTTTATTTTTATCTAAAGACATTTTTTCCAATTCCACACCGCCCGTCCCCTCCTTCTATTTTATTTCATTCTTTCTTCTGATAAAGGACTAGCGTCCGAAACGTTAAGACCCTCTTCCTGCTACATCAAGTGTTAACCTAATATATACCTTCCATATACTGTACTGATTGTGTTGTTATTTCTGTTTACCTTTTACAAACATATATATATATATAATGAAGGAAGTGTGGTAAGGAACCAGGTGGACCATAACGCACCAGAGTACTCAATACTTAGGGTAGTGGATTGAGTAATAGGGAAAGAGTCAGGACTCCAATGGCTGTTTCAACAGCTAGTTCTGAACTGGCTCTTTTCCTATATATATATATATATATATATATATATATATATATATATATATATATATATATATATATATATATGTGGAGCTCATTTATTCTCAGGCTGAGGCATACATCTAGTAGGCAACTCCTCCCCTAAACCTCCCACCCACTATTACTACGTCCCCAGGCATGTTCCCCACCCCTCCATAAAGTCATTCACCCTGGAGCGATGACAAAAAGCACCCAGTCCATACTGTAAACTGGTATAATCCTGAACTATCATCATCAACTATTATGTCCACTTTTCCCTACTTGCAAGGGTGGGACGGGTCCTATTCAACACACCATCTCTCCATTTGTCACGGTCCTTCGTCATCTACTCTGTGCTTCAGCGATCTGAGGTCAGCGCTCACCACCTCTGCCCATGTTTTTTGTGGTCTTCCTCTACTGTATCTTCCTTCCACTGGGATTTCTTGGCACTTCTTTACCCAACAATCATCATCTATGCGCATCCCATGGTCAAACCAACGCAGTCTTCTCTCCCACACACTAAACTTATCCCTCTTATACACAGATTCTCTCTCAACTAGTCTATGCTTGGTCATTCACACACATTGACATTGCAGAGCCATCGGAGCATGCTTGCTTCATTTCTCTCCAGCCATCGCATATCCTCCGCTGTTGCTGCCCATGTCTCACTATCATGCAGCATCGCATATCTCACACAGACATCATATAACCGACCTTTCATTCGTAGGGAGAAACCTTCATTGTCAACAGAGGAAGCAGCTCCCTAAACTTCTTCTATCCTGTCCTTATTCTAGATACTATGTATGGCCTCAGAGCATCCTCCTCTCTTGCTAATTTGATCACCTAGGTACCAGAAGCTATCAACCACCTCTATAGATCCTACTTGCATTTGAAAGATGTGTCTATCACTGACACTTCAACTATCAATTTTCCCTGAACATCTACTACATATCAAATTTTCCCTACCTGTTAGTTTGCCTGCTATCCCACTACACCTCTTGTGTACCCAAGATCTGCAATGTTTACATTCTATAGAGTTTATGCCAACTCATTTTCTACATACTGAGCATGGCCATTTCCCTGATGGAATCAGAGTTTTGTCCTTTTTTGCTACTTATCAACACTTTAATCTCTTCTAGGTTCACTCTCAGTCCTCTTGATTCCAACTGCTGTTTCCAAAGAAGTACCAGATCATCAGCATCGAGAAGTTCCCATGGGCAGCCTCTGTTATGGCTTGGAGAACTATAATGAATAAGAGTGGGCTGAGGACCAAACCCTGATGAACTCCTACTTGTATCTGGAATTCCTCACTCAACTCCATTCCTACTCTCACTTTACTGACAGCACCCCTGTACATAGCTTGCACTCTACTCACAAGCCATTCCTCTACACCTAATTTCCTTAGGGACTAACAGATGACAGATCAGCATATATATATACAAACAGCAACGCTGCAAAGGACTTGCATAGATTAGAAAGAAATGAAGCTTGCATGCTCTGATGGATGTGTAATAGTAATATACATGAACGGCAAAGCATAAATGAACTGAGGGAGAAACTAGACATAAGAGGAATCAAATGCTGTGTGCAGGAGAGGAGATTACGTTGGTATGTAAAGCAAAATAAACAGAGACACACACATGTATAGATATAGATATTTATTTATATAGATACATACATCTATATATATATATATATATACACACCATGTGTGATTGTGTCATCATCATCATCATCATTTCATTTTACGTCCACTTTTTCCCTGCTTGCAAGGGTGGGACGGGAACTGATTCTGGCTTGATTTCTACAGCTGGATGCCCTTCCAAACACCAACCTCATTTACAGTGAGTGCTGGGTACTTTTTTGCCGTGGCACCTCCACGACCACTTTACAGTGGAATGATAGGGACCCCAGTCCCTATCATCTCATTTCTACAGCTGAGTAAACTGGAGCAATGTGAAATAAAGTGTCTTGCTCAAGGAAACAACACATCACCCGGTCTGAGAATTGAACTCACAACCCTTCGATTGCAAGGCCAATGCTCTAACCACTAAGCCATGTGCCTCCATTGTGTGTAAATGTATATATATGGGGCTACTACCACTGCTGGCTACAAAAGGCTTTTCTCTCAAAATAAAAGGCAAACTGTATGATGTATATGAACAGCAATGTTACATGGTAGTGAGACCTGGACGTTTTGTGTAGAAGACTTGTGTAGATTAGAAAGAAATGAAGCTTGCATGCTCTGATGGATGTGTAATAGTAATATATATGAACGCCAAAGCATAAATGAACTGAGAGAGAAACTAGAAATAAGAGGAATCAAATGCTGTGTGCAGGAGAGGAGATTACGTTGGTATGGACATGTGATGCGTATGAAGGATGATAGCTGCATAAAAATGTGCTGAGTGTGCAAAGTCGATGGAAGCCTTGGGATGAGTTGATAAAAGCTGACCTTGCTCAATTGCACCTCTCAAAGGCGATGACACAGGACTGAGATCTCTGGGGTTATGCAGTAATACAGAAGAACCAAATTCCCACGGTACAGACCGAAGCTGAAGCATATACACAGCATGCACCACCTGCACTAGAAGTCAATGGAAGCCGCAGAGTGGGGAGACCCAAGAAGACCTCGGACGAGGTGATATAAGCTGACCTTACCCAATTACACCTCTCAAAGGTGATGACACACGACCTTGACCTCTGTCATCACGCAGTAATACAAAAGACCCGACCCCCACAGGTACAAGCCGAAGCTGAAGCATATAGACAATATGCCCCCACCCTCACCCACTGCAAAAAAGCACCCAGCACTCACTGTAAATGAGGTTGGTGTTAGGAAGGGCATCGAGCTATAGAAATCAAGCCAGAATCAGTTCCCGTATGAGCAAGACAAGGTCAGCCGACCGGACACTGCCCACAACAGGACAACCCGTCTAACCCATGCTAGCGTGGAAGAACGGACGTAAAATGATGATGAAACACACATACACATAGCAAACAGTTCGGCAATAGAGGCCTAAAAGTGAAGGATCACTTCCTAGCATTACCGTCAGATAAATTGACCCCCGAATTTGTATCCACGCATATGTGTATGTGTATCTATATATATATAGCTATGTATATGTATATAAATAAATATATTTGCATTTATATATATATAAGTGTATTTATATACCTATATCTATATAATCTAAAGTTGGTATTTTTCCTAATCGATTTCTAGAATCAGTCTTAGAAAATACATATATGGACATTGAATGATGTCTTCCCAGGTGATGGAATGTCACCAAAGACTTCACAGGACTCAGTCGAAATATTTTCATGAAACTGTAATAAATTCTATGATCTTGGTTTAAATATATTTTACACGATATTTAATATCATATTCAGTGAATAGTAGTAAGTAAATAAACAGAGGAATAGCTACACACAAACATTTCATCCTATCGTCATCATCATCATCACCATAGTATGTAGGCGTGTGTGTGCATATATATATATATTTAGGGATTGTAATTCTGTCATTAACATAA
>OZ024759.1:10855767-10860767 GCA_964016885.1 Eledone cirrhosa | reverse complement strand
TTCATTAAGTATTTTGGTATGGTATGGTACCATAACTCCTGATGAAGTTGTAGGGGTGCCCCAGTAGTGTATAGCGTTTCTTGGGTATTTTAAACCTGGAAGAGCCCATCTCTCCATGTCTGAATTACAGCAGATTTCTTCCAGAGAAGAATAGAAAGTGAGAAAGAGATATGGAGGAAGAATCGACCTCAGTAGAAGGCTGGCACATTGTTTTCGATCTCAAATGGATGAAAGGCAAAGTTGAACGCGGAGAACAGAGAGTCGGAACAAATGCAGCAAAGCATTCTATTCAGCTATAGACCTGTCAACTCACCCTCGTCCAACAGGGAGATCTCCCACCCGCTTTGGAGTGGGTGAGAGATGTCTTCTCTTGTGAAAATGGATATAGCTTTCATAGGCAGTATCGGTAGAGGGTCGGACGCCATGCTTTGAAGTATAGAGTTACCTCCCTTTATGATCTGAGTTCAAATCCCGCCTAGGTTAACTTTGCCTTTCATCCTTACGGGGGTCGATAAAATAAAATACCATTAATACACTGGAATAATTGCTGCCCTTGTGCCAAAAGTAGAAACAATTATATAAAATCTCCCCATTTTGCCTCATTTCTCCCTGTTTTGGGGGCCTTTTTTCATGGTACTCCCCGTTTGGGTTTTTCCCTGTTTCGGGGGCCTTTTTTCATGGTACTCTCCGTTTGGGTTTTTCCCTGTTTTGGGGGCCTTTTTTCATGGTACTCCCCGTTTGGGTTTTTCCCTGTCTTGGGGCCTTTTTTTCATGGTACTCTCCGTTTGGGTTTTTCCCTGTTTTGGGAGCCTTTTTTCATGGTACTCCCCGTTTGGGTTTTTCCCTGTTTTGGGGGCCTTTTTTCATGGTACTTCCCATTTGGGTTTTTCCCTGTCTTGGGGGCCTTTTTTCATGGTACTCTCTGTTTGGGTTTTTCCCTGTCTTGGGGCCTTTTTTCATGGTACTCTCTGTTTGGGTTTTTCCCTGTCTTGGGGCCTTTTTTCATGGTACTCCCCGTTTGGGTTTTTCCCTGTCTTGGGGCCTTTTTTCATGGTACTCTCCGTTTGGGTTTTTCCCTGTTTTGGGAGCCTTTTTTCATGGTACTCCCCGTTTGGGTTTTTCCCTGTTTTGGGGGCCTTTTTTCATGGTACTTCCCATTTGGGTTTTTCCCTGTCTTGGGGGCCTTTTTTCATGGTACTCTCTGTTTGGGTTTTTCCCTGTTTTGGGGGCCTTTTTTCATGGTACTTCCCATTTGGGTTTTTCCCTGTTTTGGGGGCCTTTTTTCATGGTACTCTCTGTTTGGGTTTTTCCCTGTCTTGGGGCCTTTTTTCATGGTACTCTCTGTTTGGGTTTTTCCCTGTCTTGGGGCCTTTTTTCATGGTACTCCCCGTTTGGGTTTTTCCCTGTCTTGGGGCCTTTTTTCATGGTACTCTCCGTTTGGGTTTTTCCCTGTTTTGGGAGCCTTTTTTCATGGTACTCCCCGTTTGGGTTTTTCCCTGTTTTGGGGGCCTTTTTTCATGGTACTTCCCATTTGGGTTTTTCCCTGTCTTGGGGGCCTTTTTTCATGGTACTCTCTGTTTGGGTTTTTCCCTGTCTTGGGGCCTTTTTTCATGGTACTCTCCGTTTGGGTTTTTCCCTGTCTTGGGGCCTTTTTTCATGGTACTCTCCGTTTGGGTTTTTCCCTGTTTTGGGGCCTTTTTTCATGGTACTCCCCGTTTGGGTTTTTCCCTGTCTTGGGGGCCTTTTTTCATGGTACTCCCCGTTTGGGTTTTTCCCCGTCTTGGAGGCCTTTTTTCATGCTACTCTCCGTTTGGGTTTTTCCCTGTTTTAGGGGCCTTTTTTCATGGTACTCCCCGTTTGGGTTTTTAGAGGTTGACAGGTCTGCAGCTAATTCAAGTAATCAGTGCTAAATAAATATGGTAAAGTGGTTAAGATGTTCATCCTGAGTTGTAAGGTTGCGAGTTTCACACCTGGTGGTACATTATGTCCTTCAGCAAGACACTTCATTTCATGTTGCTCCAGTCTATTCAGTAATTCAAAATGACAACCTTGTCACATATTGTCTTATGCTGAATCTCCCTGAGAACTAGGCTAAAGGTGCATGTGTCTGAAGCATGCACAGCCACTTGTACATTCATTTCACGAGCAGATACTTCTGTTGTTTGTTCAACTGACAGAGGTTCACATTCACACACACAGCCATGGAGGACCTACACACACACGCACAACCATGGAGGACCTACACACACACAGCCATGGAGGACATTCACACACACAGCCATGGAGGACATACACACACACACACAGCCATGGAGGACCTACACACACACGCACAACCATGGAGGACCTACACACACACAGCCATGGAGGACATTCACACACACAGCCATGGAGGACCTACACACACACAGCCATGGAGGACCTACACATGCTCACACACAGCCATGGAGTACATACACACACACACACAGCCATGGAGGACCTACACACACACACAAACACGGAGGACCTACACACACAGCCATGGAGGACATACACACATACACACACAGCCATGGAGAACATACACACACACACAGCCATGGAGGACCTACACACACACACACAGCCATGAAGGACATACACACACACACACACACAACCATGGAGGACCTACACACACACATCCATGGAGGACCTACACACACACGCACACAGCCATGGAGGATATACACACACACAAACATGGAGGACCTACACACATACACACACAGCCATGGAGGACATACACACACACACAGCCATGGAGGACATACACACACACACGCAGCCATGGAGGACATACACACACACACGCAGCCATGGAGGACATACACACACACACAGCCATGGAGGACATACACACACACACAGCCATGGAGGACATACACACACACACGCAGCCATGGAGGACATACACACACACACGCAGCCATGGAGGACATACACACACACACAGCCATGGAGGACATACACACACACACACATCTATGGAGGACCTACACACACACACACAGCCATGGAGGACATACACACACACACACATCCATGGAGGACATACACACACACACAGCCATGGAGGACCTACACACACACACACAGCCATGGAGGACCTACACACACACACACATCTATGGAGGACCTACACACACACAGACAGCCATGGAGGACATACACACACACACACGCAGCCATGAAGGACATACACACACACACAACCATGGAGGACCTACACACACACATCCATGGAGGACCTACACATACTCACACACAGCCATGGAGTACATACACACACACACACACAGCCATGGAGGACATACACACACACACACACACACATCCATGGAGGAGCTACACATGCTCACACACAGCCATGGAGGACCTACACACACACACACAGCCATGGCGGACCTACACACACACACACAGCCATGGAGGACCTACACACACACAAACATGGAGAACCTACACACATACACACACAGCCATGGAGGACATACACACACACACAGCCATGGAGGACCTACACATACAGAGCCATGGAGGACCTACACACACACTGCCATGGAGGACATACATACACACACACATACAGCCATGAAGGACCTACACACACACACAACCATGAAGGACCTACACACACACACACACAGCCAAGAAGGACCTACACACACACACACAGCCATGGAGGACCTACACACATACACATCTATGTCATGGAGGACCTACACACACCTATGTTTTTCTTTTAAAACAACATCTTTTTGATACAACACTCCCCACATCTGTTCAGGTTTACCTTTGTCAATCTTTTAAAACAACAAACCATCTGAATCTGTGCTGGTTTTACAATACAAAGCTGTTTATTTTGCAGTTCCAGTCCCTCACTCCAAATACACCTTGCCTGCCAAACCCAAGCATACAAAACATGAAAGTTGGAACTGCTCTACATTTGGTCTCCCACAATGCTGTTACCACAACACAAGCATTAAGTTCAACCTGTATACTGATCTGGTGCCACAACAAAAAGCCCCCAGTCCGCCCTGTAAGGTGGTCGTGCTGGTGACACAACAAAAAGCACCCAGTCCACCCTGTAAGGTGGTCATGCTGGTGACACAAAAAAAAATCCCCCAATCCGCCCTGTAAGGTGGTCGTGCTGGTGGCACAACAAAAAGCCCCCAATCCGCCCTGTAAGGTGGTCGTGCTGGTGACACAACAAAAAGCCCCCAATCCGCCCTGTAAGGTGGTCGTGCTGGTGACACAACAAAAAGCCCCCAGTTCGCCCTGTAAGGTGGTCGTGCTGGTGACACAACAAAAAGCACCCAGTCCACCCTGTAAGATGGTCATGCTGGTGACACAACAAAAAGCCCCCAGTCTGCCCTGTAAAGTGGTCGTGCTGGTGACACAACAAAAAGCACCCAGTCCACCCTGTAAGATGGTCCTGCTAGTGCCATGATAAAAAGCACCCAATCCACACTGGAAAATGGTTGGCGTTTGAAGGGCATCCAGCTGTAGAAATCAAGCTAAAATACAGATCCATAAGAGCAGGATATGGTCACCTGATAGGACTTGTCTCGTCTGACAACCCATCTAACTCATGCAAGTGTGGAAAATGGACATTGAATGTTTTGCTGGGTTCATCATCATCATATCATCATCAATTTATGTCCACTTTCCGTGCTGGCATGGGTTGGACAGTTTGTCACTGTCCAAGACCAGAGAGGTCAGCAGAACCACATCCTACACATATGTTCCATATTTGGCATGGTTTCTACAAACAGAAGCTCTTCCTACTACACTAACCATCATAATTTTATGTAAGAACCTTTGTTAAGTTATCTTCCAAACAGCAACTTAATAATGAGAAAAGTTAGTTATATTACTAAATCCCTCTAAATTCTTGATTATTTGAAAATTGTTAGAACATCAAATAGAAAGCTTTGCATTCAAATTCTGCAGAGATCAACTTTGCCTTTCATTTA
>OZ024759.1:10838267-10845767 GCA_964016885.1 Eledone cirrhosa | reverse complement strand
TGGAAGGCACGGTATACACAGTTAACGTGTACTGGCATATAAACTTATATTATGCCAATGCTTAAGCACCATCACTGACTATAGAGTCAGACTTGTTAAGAAATCTATTAGCCAATCTTCAATATTATTTCCCCTTGCTAATGTTTAGCGATAGCTTTGACATACTTGTTAAATTGACATTTTCAGGCTTTTCGAGGAATTTGCTTTGCTTCAGAACCTTAGCTAATTTACAACAGTATTAGAGAGGAGATGATTAGTACTATCTTTAAGACTAAGGTTAGATTTACGGATGTTTGAAATTAAAGGAAAAAAATATGTAAATTAGTGTATGAGGTGCTCTTCCTGGGCCATAGAGTAATTGATAACTAAATTTCTCTATGAGGAACTGAATTAGTAATAAATTATAAATGCTTAGCTTTTTAGCAAAGTGTAAGATAAAGCAAACTAACAAAAACATAAATACACTATGCTATCCTCTTTGACTTATATATGCCAAAATTATATTTTCTCTCGTTTGTTTTTTTCCCTCATGAATTGTAGTTAAGCATAATACCATTTCTACAGATTAGAAATAGTTGTTTAGGATAAAAATCTCTCTTAATGGTGTGTACGCGCCTGACTAGCTTGTCACTTTTATGTCAGTTTGTCTACGAACCCCTCCCCCCTCGTATTTCAGCCTGTCTACCCACCCCTCCCCCCGCTGCTGTAGACTATATACATGATATTTAACAGGACTAAATGAGCCCTTTGATCAAAGGTAAACCCCACCCCCAATTTGCAACCACTCTCGGAGAAAAACAAGAAAAACAACAACCTTTTAAAGATTTTTGCTTTTTTGTTTTGACTAGATGCCCATATATTGATTCTACCCTTTGATAAGTTCAGCTAGATTCTCGCCGTTCTAATACTTGTGGCTTATTTCGGATCTAGCTGTCGAAACTGCCAGAGCTCTGCTGTCGGGGTCCTGAATCTTTTCATATTACCCACTCTACTACCCCAAGTAGTGAGTACTCTGGTGAGTTATGGTCCACCTGGTATTTTACCACAACCTCTTTGTTCTTTAACTCCTAATTTTGTAGTGGAGCACTGTTCGACCCATACCACATTTCCATCCCGGCATTAATAACCAAGCTCCTATTTTTTAATAGACTTTTGCACCCACCATGCGTAAACATACGATCGACTTTTCGACGAAGAACATCCAAGTTCCTCCAAGAAAACTCTACCTATGGATTCACACTCAGAAAACCGACACTTTCGTGAAACGATTGAGATGGAGAGCCTTCTTCTACAACATACGCCGTGATACGCAGGACTTCGACCTTAAGGAGACATATGGATTTAACACCTACAAATCTCCCCAACCGAACCCTTTGCTCTCATCATTTGAGACCAACCTTTTCAACCTGGTCAAGAGAGTAAAATTCAAACCCAGAAATAATCAATTCCAACAACAACTCCATAGTAAAATATTGGAGTACAGAAACACCAACAACATCCTTGTGCATTTGGACAAAACTGGAAATTTATATTCTGTCAACCCAGACAATTATCATTCACTAATTGGGAATAGTTTGACCTTAACTTTAAAAAAATCCAACCCTTCCAACCCTTCCATGATCCCTGACATAAACACGGAGGGACAAAATATCACCTCCAGCCTCTGAATATCCGATTGAATGGAACCTATCAACCATCGGACTCCTTATTTTACCCTGAAAGACCATAAATCCGACTTCAACTGCAAACCAACCATCAGGCTCATAAACCCGACAAAATTGGATATAGGGAAGATAAGTAAAAAGGTCCAGGATTGCATTATACGGCAAAACTATTACATCAAAACTATTACACCCATTACAGACCAGGAATTGAAATTATATTCCATGCTAGGAAGATTGCCTTGCTCTTCGAAAACTCCACTTGGATAAAAAAAGCTCCAGACTTTCCTTTTGACGTCAGCTTGGGTTCGACTGACTCGGCTGAGGTGACGGACATTATAGGACTTATACATACTCCAAAAACTCATTGAAAAGTTTCCTGCATTCAGCAGTGGTTTGTACAGAGATGATGGGCTTGTTACCCTCACAGTGTATAACCCCAGTAGCACGGACCAGGTCTGTAAACACCTCATCAAATTCTTCCGGGATTTAGGTTTCAAAATCCCCCTACAGACGTCCCCCCTTACCTGTATTAATTTTCTGGATGTAACACTCAATCTGGAGAACAATTTGTACTACCCCTACAGGAAACCTAACGATAATTTACACTATATCCACCACTATTCCAACCATCCAAGGAACATTACCAATAATTTAGTAAAAAATATCTCACTCCGCATATCATGCTTGTCTGCAAATGAGCAGATCTTCAATAAACATGTGCCTTACTACAACCAGGCAGTATGATTAATAACTTGGAAAGTTATTAGGGAAAGATGAAAAGGAGACGATAGCGAAGAGAGAGAAAAAAAAATGGAAGAGAAAGAAAGAAGAGAAAAAAAGAAAAAAAGACATACCGATAGAGAGAGGGGGTGGGGGAAAGGGGACAGTGGAACATGTATGTAGAGTAACCAAGGAGAGAGAGAACGAAGTTAACAAAGGCAGCTAGGTTTAAGCCTAGAGACATTATTAACAGCAAGAGAGCTAAATAACTTTCTAAGTTATTATCGCACTGTGAATAGATGTATTGTCTTTAATGCGTCGAAACATCCGAGACTCACAGCAGACAACTGAAGAAGGGAAATGTCTATCTCTATGTTTGTGTTTCCTATATTCTCTACACTCATCATCATAATTTCATTTCATTTTTACGTCCGCTTTTTCCCTGCTTGCAAGGGTGGGACGGGATCTGATTCTGGCTTGATTTCTACAGCTGGATGCCCTTCCTAACACCAACCTCATTTACAGTGAGTGCTGGGTGCTTTTTTGCCGTGGCACCTCCACGACCACTTTGCAGTGGAATGATAGGGACCCCAGTCCTATCATCTCATTTCTACAGCTGAGTAAACTGGAGCAATGTGAAATAAAGTGTCTTGCTCAAGGAAACAACACATCACCCGGTCTGAGGATTGAACTCACAACCTTTCGATTGTAAGCCCAATGCTCTAACCACTAAGCCATGTGCCTCCATTAGTTATTAGTAATCACACAGCCTTGTCCCTTTCAATTCATATATATATATATATATACATATATATATAAATGGAAAAGAATGAAACGAAATTTCATTTCTCACTCTTAGTACGGCTGATACTTAAATACAAGTATGTATGTATACGTACATACATATATGTATACAGACGTACAGTAGTATGTATATATATACATACATGCATACATATATATATGCACGTATCGGTTTACCGAACATTTATTATAATGTTCGGTTTGTTTGTTTGTAAACAAACAAACAGCTCGAATTACGCCGTACAGTGTTCAGGCAACCATCGTCGCCCCTTTGTTCAACACTGACACAGGAACGATGTACTAGTTTCAGGCTTATTAGCTATCGTCAGCATCATATACCTTTCTGCCAGATGATTGAACCTCTGAAAGTATATACTGAGCAGCCTAATCTGCATATCAAGTGGGTTAATCGGCCGGGCGCACCGAAAACGATAAATGGAAAAGAATGAAACGAAATTTCATTTCTCACTCTTAGTATGGCAGTTACTTAAATGCAAGTATGTATGTATACGTACATGCATATATGTATACAGACGTACAGTAGTATGTATATATATACATACATGCACACACATATATATATGTACGTACGGGTTTACCGAACATATATATATATAATAATTGTTTCTACTTTAGGCACAAGGCCAGCAATTACCCAGTGCATTACTGGTACTTTATTTTATCGACCCCATAAGGATGAAAGGTAAAGTCAACCTCGGCGGGATTTGAACTCAGATTGTAAAGGGACGTATATATATAATAATACCATTAGTATATATATATATATATATAAATCATTATCATCATCATCATTTAACAACCATTTTCCATGCTAGCATGGGTTAGACAGGTTGTCCCCATTAGAGGCAAGTTGGGTCAGGTGACCATGTCTTGCTCATATAGAACTGTTTCTAGTTAGGTTAGGTTTCTACAGCTGGATGCCCTTCCGAATGCCAACCACATTTAGGGAGTGTTTCTGGGTGCTTTTTGTCGTGACACCTACACAACCAGAGAGTAATATAGATAAACAAAGTTGTCTATCTTGGACCAACAATCTCTATATTAGTGCCCACTTTGAAGGATATGCTTTTGCAATCCAAGAACAGGAAATCAACACAAAATACCTGAATCACAAATGAGATAGGGATGCAGGCAAAATGCCTAGATGTAACAAGTGCAGACTCTGCAGAATTAACATCGAAGATGTCACCCATGTCATAAGCAGCTGCTCAAAGATGTCATCATGGTACTATCTACCTATGAGGCATGATGTAGTGGCCAAAACACTGTACAGTGCAATCCATAGAAAAGATAGCCCTGATAATAAACACATTAAAAGCTTCAGCAATGTGGAAGGCATACATATACATAATATGAAAGAGTACTGGTGGAATGTTCCAGTAAAAACCCCAATAAAATGCAGGCATAACAGACCAGATATTATGATATGGGACAGGGAAAAGAAGGCATGCACAGTAGTGGAAGTTAGCTGCCCAGCAGATACCAATATAATATCAAAGATTAGCGAAAAGGAGAATACTTATGCAGAACTAATGAGAAATCAGCAGATACTCAATCCTGACTATACCGTCAGATTTATGCCTGTGATTATTGGGGCACTGGGATATGTTAGTAACTGCTTCAATACAAATCTTGAGAAGCTGGGCTTCACAGAAACAGAAAGAACACAACTAGTTAGGAAATGACAAGTACAATCCATAAATGGAACAGTAAAAATATGTAAAACATTCACAAGACGGATTACCCCTTGCGTATGGCTTGGACTTAGTGATAGCTTTCCATTGAATGGAACTGCTCCATCTTTAACAAACACAGAGTAAAACTAGGGTACTCCTGCACTAAGAATATGAAGGCCCATATCACCAACAGTCCTAAGAGCAGCACCCCACCAGGATGCTCTTGCCGAAAGACTGAAGTGTGTCCCTTTCAACAGCAATGCAACACACCCGCTCTAGTTTATGAATCTGTGGTCACTTCCAACCGACCAAATCAACCACAGGAGGTCAAATCCTATGTGGGTATGGCGGAGTGCCGATTTAAGGAATGCTTCCTGAACCCTCAGTCAACCTTTAGGTACTCGGACAAACGATTATCCACGAAGCTCGCGAGCCATGCATGGTCCCTCAAAAACTCAGGTATAGACTACTCCATCCAATGGAAAGCCATCACTAAGTCCAAGCCATATGCAAGGGGTAACCCATTTTGTGGACTGTGTATTGAAGAAAGGATAAATATTCTAAGGAGATTACGCAATAGCAATTGCCTAAATTCAAGAAATGAAATCTTCTCACGTTGTCCACATGTCTGAAACACCTCTTGCATAACTTCAAGGCTCCAGATTGAATAACAGCAGCATTCTCATATTCTAATCAACTCGAACTATTTATTCCGGACATTCACAGTTATCTCCCTTACACCTTTCGCCCATGGTTTTGTATCGCTTGGGTGAAGTGACCGTTTCTGCGCATGTGCGTTTATACAGTTGTTTTTCCTGTTCCATATAACCATTACCAGTCCAAGCTGAAGATCCGCTTAAGGTGAAACAATTGTTCTCTGTTGTGTAACTACCTCTACCAAACTCGTCCCATGGACTGAGTGCTCTACCACTACGGATATTACCTTCCAGTGTTCTACCTTTATATATATATATATATTTATATATATATGTATATATATATTTGGTAATATACTGTATGTTTAATTAAAAAAAATTTTTTTTAATTAAACATACGGTATATTACCAAATATACTATACATACATTCATGTATACATCGCTATTTCAGAGCACCAATCCTAATATATATATATATATATATAATATAAGAACAAAAGATGGTTAAAGAAGTTCAATGTATTTTATTATGCGCATTTCAAAAACAAACATCATCAAACAATAATATTTGTGTTTTCATCAGATAAAACAGGAGAACATGATATGAAGGCTAAAAAAACACTTGTTGATAGTGCAGTTTTAAATCAACATATATATATATTCATACATACATATATATATATATATATATAATGAAAAATTGAACAGGGACAGAACAGAGAGGCAGTACAATAAATGTTTATTAAATTCACGCTCAGGAGAGTGGGGGGTAGGTGGGGGACGACGTTTCAGGCATAAGCCCTTCTTCAGGTGAGAAGTGTCTGGGAACAGAGTTCAAAAGGTGTGTAGGAGAGTGGTGGAGAGACATATAGCGAAAGGAAACGGTGCGAATGAAAAATTAACAAATAAAGACAAAAAATATAATAAATAAAAATAAAGCATGATCAAAATACAAGGAAGGAGAAAATTTGAAAATAAAGGCATGATCAAAATAAACTGAAATTAAAAGGGGGGTAAACAGGTGGTGGAAGGGTGTGGGGTGAGTAGGGGTGGTGGCGGGTGGAGTGGGGAGAGGGAGACGGGGTGTCCGAGCGGGGAGGGCTGAAGGTGGTGTGTGTGGTTAGGTGTGCGTGTGTGTGTGTGTATGTGTATGTGAAAGTGAGGGTTGGGGGAATATATATATATATATTGTTATACTTGGGGAGGGTCATATTGTTGTAATAATATTGCCAGAAATACTAACAGAACACACTCACTGTTTGGTTAGTTTTCGCTTCTGTATCTTTTATATCAGTTAATTCATTTGGTCCTCAATGTTTACCATTGACTGACCAACGGTCAAAAATACAGATATAATATAGATATAAACACATATATATAGTCTAACAAAGTTCTTTTGTTGCACATCTGCAACATCATCAGTGGTACTATTATGTTCCTCCTGTTGTATTGTATGTCTACGCCATTTTTATTTTATCTGTTTATTTATTTATTTATTTTTGTCTTCTTCTCTGTGCATGCGTTTGTGTGTGTGTATAGTGTTTGGTGTGTGTGTTCGCGTTTGGGTGATTGTGTATTGGTTATTGTATTCTATCTTAGTTTACTAGCGTGAGTTTATATGTGTTTGTTGTTATTGTGCTTGTGTATTTATTTATTTATTTATTTATTTATATTTCTCTTAAGTCAGTATTTTTTGTTTGGGTATTGTTGTTATTCCATTCATTCTTTCTGTTTAGCCTTGGCCTTCTAAGCTCTATTTCACTGGCCTCTCTGATTTGCCTATCAACAGGGTTTATTTCTATGTTTAGATATTATTTTAATTTCTATGTCGTCTATGTTACTGTCATGTTGTTGTCTGGCGTGTTCGTATAGTACTGAACCGTTTTTTCGTCCTTTTAGTTCCCTCCAGTGTTGGTCTATCCTTTCTCCTGTGCTACGAACTGTCTCGCCTATGTATG
>OZ024759.1:10820767-10833267 GCA_964016885.1 Eledone cirrhosa | reverse complement strand
TATTTATAGTTTAATAATTACTGAGAACATGGGATATTTTATCTCAACATTTGAACCTGCTTGGCTAAACTACAACAATAAATAAAATCATAATAATAATTGTTTCTACGTTAGGCACAAGGCCAGCAATTACCCCAGTACATTACTGGTACTTTATTTTATCGACCCCGTAAGGATGAAAGGCAAAGTTAATCCCGCCGAGGTTAACTTTGCCTTTCATCCTTACGGGGTCGATAAAATAATGTACCAGTAATGTACTGGGGTAATTGTTGGCCTTGTGCGAAAAATTAGAAACAATTATTATATTCCTGCTGAGGTTAACTTTGCCTTTCATCCTTACGGGGTCGATAAAATAAAGTACCAGTAATACACTGGGGTATTTGCTGGCCTTGTGCCTAACGTAGAAACAATTATTATTATCATTTTATTTATTGTTGTAGTTTAGCCAAGCAGGTTCAAATGTTGAGATAAAATATCCCATGTTCTCAGCAATTATTAAACCACAAAACAGCCATAATAACCTCTCATATTTACTATTGGCTTATCATATGACAGTGGTTCCCAAACGTTTTTTCTCTGGGCTGCATTTTCAGAATGAAAATTTGTTCGCGCTTCACCAAATTTTAAGTGATAAAAAGTACATTTAAAAATTAAAAAAAACAATGACTAATAGTGTGTTAAATATAATATAAAACATAAATAACTTATCATGATTAAAGTACACAAAATTAATGAAAGGTACGAGCTTGCTTTTAACGAGTAATCCTATTTATATTAGGCCTAATTTGAGAGAGGGTTAAAAGGAGATTCAAAGTCAGAACATTATCGGTCATAACTCTCTCCTCCAATTTGTGGAACCTAGCTACTATATTCTTAATACTAGTTTCCATTGGTCTTTCCATTGCCAATACTATCTACCAGTCGCAACTCCTGGCAGAAAGGAAAATGTGAAATAAAGGGTCTTGCTCAAGGACACAATGGACTGGAGCAATGTGAAATAAAGTGTCTTGCTCAAGGACACAGTGAACTAGAGTAACGTGAAATAAAGTGTCTTGTTCAAGGACACAGTGAACTAGAGTAACGTGAAATAAAGTGTCTTGCTCAAGGACACAATGGACTGGAGCAACGTGAAATAAAATAACTTGCTCAAGGACACAATGGACTAGAGCAACGTGAAATAAAGTGTCTTGTTCAAGGGCACAATGGACTGGAACAACGTGAAATAAAGTGTCTTGCTCAAGGACACAGTGAACTAGAGTAACGTGAAATAAAGTGTCTTGCTGAAGGACACAATGGACTGGAGCAATGTGAAATAAAGTGTCTTGCTCAAGGGCACAATGGACTGGAACAACGTGAAATAAAGGTGTCTTGCTCAAGGACACAGTGGACTGGAGCAACGTGAAATAAAGTGTCTTGCTCAAGGGCACAATGGACTGGAACAACGTGAAATAAAGTGTCTTGTTCAAGGACACAGTGAACTAGAGTAACGTGAAATAAAGTGTCTTGCTCAAGGACCCAATGGACTGGAGCAATGTGAAATAAAGTGTCTTGCTCAAGGACACAGTGAACTAGAGCAGCGTGAAATAAAGTGTCTTGTTCAAGGAGACAGTGGACTGGAGCAACGTGAAATAAAGTGTCTTGCTCAAGGACACAATGGACTAAAGTAACGTGAAATAAAATGTCTTGCTCAAGGACACAGTGGACTGGAGCAACGTGAAATAAAGTGTCTTGCTCAAGGACACAGTGGACTGGAGCAATGTGAAATAAAGTGTCTTGCTCAAGGACACAATGGACTGGAGCAATGTGAAATAAAATGACTTGCTCAAGGACACAATGGACTAGAGCAACGTGAAATAAAGTATCTTGCTCAAGGACACAATGGACTGGAGCAACGTGAAATAAAATGACTTGCTCAAGGACACAATGGACTAGAGCAACGTGAAATAAAGTGTCTTGCTCAAGGACACAATGGACTGGAGCAACGTGAAATAAAATGACTTGCTCAATGACACAATGGACTAGAGAAACGTGAAATAAAGTGTCTTGCTCAAGGACACAATGGACTGGAGCAACGTGAAATAAAATAACTTGCTCAAGGACACAATGGACTAGAGCAACGTGAAATAAAGTGTCTTGCTCAAGGACACAGTGGACTGGAGCAACGTGAAATAAAGTGTCTTGCTCAAGGACACAATGGACTAGAGCAACATGAAATAAAATGACTTGCTCAAGGACACAATGGGCTGGAGCAACGTGAAATAAGGTGTCTTGTTCAAGGACACAGTGGACTGGAGCAATGTGAAATAAAATAACTTGCTCAAGGACACAATGGACTAGAGCAATGTGAAATAAAGTGTCTTGCTCAAGGACACAATGGACTGGAGCAACGTGAAATAAAGTGTCTTGTTCAAGGACACAGTGGACTGGAGCAACGTGAAATAAAATAACTTGCTCAAGGACACAATGGACTAGAGCAACGTGAAATAAAGTGTCTTGCTCAAGGACACAGTGGACTGGAGCAACGTGAAATAAAGTGTCTTGCTCAAGGACACAATGGACTAGAGCAACATGAAATAAAATGACTTGCTCAAGGACACAATGGACTGGAGCAACGTGAAATAAGGTGTCTTGTTCAAGGACACAGTGGACTGGAGCAATGTGAAATAAAATAACTTGCTCAAGGACACAATGGACTAGAGCAATGTGAAATAAAGTGTCTTGCTCAAGGACACAATGGACTGGAGCAATGTGAAATAAAGTGTCTTTCTCAAGGACACAATGGACTGGAGCAAAGTGTCTTGCTCAAGGACACAATGGACTGGAGCAACGTGAAATAAAGTGTCTTGTTCAAGGACACAATGGACTGGAGCAATGTGAAATAAAGTGTCTTGTTCAAGGACACAGTAGACTGGAGCAACGTGAATAAAGTGTCTTGCTCAAGGACACAATGGACTAGAGCAACATGAAATAAAATTACTTGCTCAAGGACACAATGGACTAGAGCAACGTGAAATAAAGTGTCTTGTTCAAGGACACAGTAGACTGGAGCAACGTGAATAAAGTGTCTTGCTCAAGGACACAATGGACTAGAGCAACGTGAAATAAAATAACTTGCTCAAGGACACAATGGACTAGAGCAACGTGAAATAAAGTGTCTTGCTCAAGGACACAGTAGACTGGAGCAACGTGAATAAAGTGTCTTGCTCAAGGACACAATGGACTAGAGCAACATGAAATAAAATTACTTGCTCAAGGACACAATGGACTAGAGCAACGTGAAATAAAGTGTCTTGTTCAAGGACACAGTAGACTGGAGCAACGTGAATAAAGTGTCTTGCTCAAGGACACAATGGACTAGAGCAACGTGAAATAAAATAACTTGCTCAAGGACACAATGGACTAGAGCAATGTGAAATAAAGTGTCTTTCTCAAGGACACAGTGGACTAGAGCAATGTGAAATAAAGTGTCTTGCTCAAGGACACAGTGGACTGGAGCAATGTGAAATAAAGTGTCTTGTTCAAGGACACAACACATCAACTGGTGCAGGAACTGAACTCTCAACCTCATGATTGTGAATCCAATTCTCTAACCACTAAGCCATGCACCTTTAGTAATATAACAAAATTTATCATTATATAGCTGGGTCTAAGGGTGGTGGATTGGCATTTAATGGATGGGACAGGGCTCATTCATACCCAGGTATTACACCACCACCACCACCACCATCATCATCATCAATCAATAACCCCATCCACTTTTTCCTACCCCTTTCTTCCTTATATCAATTTCCCTGTTAAATCCCACTACATTTGTCATACATCCATGACATCATACTAACCCTCCAAAGAACAAACAAGTCATATCTGGGACATGACATCATCAATCCATCTTGTTCCATAAGATGCACTCGGTACACTCTGTAAAACAGTTGGTATTTTAGGAGGGGCATCCAGCCATAGACACCATCACCAAACAAAAGGGCCAAGAGGACTTGTAAGTTGTTTCATGGTCATAACAACCTCCCCAGTGTTGAATATGTATATTTATACATATATACAGTGTACCCCTGGCTTTCGCGGCCCGGGTTAATCTTGGAATTCTCCTTAGAATCTAACTAATAATTGTTTGTGGAAACCACCACGTTTGTGGATCTAAATATCTTCTGTGATTTTTTTAATGGCTTTTTTTTTAATGGATTTTTTTGGTTGAAAATATATAGTATTCTCTTAAGTACACATCGGTTGAGTAGCCTCGTTTGCATATTGAGATAAATAGAAATACGTGTATGTATACATATATATATAGAGAGAAAGAGAGATATGCGTGTGTGTGTGTGTGTGTTTAATATAGAAATGGCTTCTACAGGACTAATACTGTTTCATTCGAAGGAAATCCTGATGATTTTATTCGAATGAAACAGTTCTAGTCCTGTAGAAGCCATTTCTATATTAAACATTATATTCTCTACTATGTATTGAATACCTTACTTAGTGTGGTTACCCTTGATTGAACCCGACACACACACACATATATATATATATATATATATATATACATATATGTGTGTGTGTGTGTATACATGTATGTATGTATAAAGTTCTATGGTAGTAAATTTATACAGTTGTTAAATTACAGGTCAGCTGTGAGTGAATCAACGACCTACAATAAAATCTAAATTCTTTCGATGATCATCCCATTTTCTTTCAGTCATTTCATTACGTATCAAGAAATACCTACAAGTATCACGTGTGCCTTCCTTTTCAACTCACCTGTAATACCAACAAGACGTTTTGCTGAGGTTTCTAATAGCTCGCCAGCAACATATAAAGAGTTTACGATCGTGGGTCAGGTTGTAATTTGATCATAAATCACTCTTGGTCGAACGGAACTTTCGTCACCCAAGGATTGCACCCTGCACTATCCAGGTACCCTGTTGTCTAAATGTTTAATTCCTTATTCAAAAGTACGGGAAGTGTTGTTTTTTTTGCTTTTTTGTCCAATATTTTCTTTTTAGTATTTTATCCTTTCGTGGGGTGGTGGTGTCTATAAAATAAAGTACCAGTAACGCACTGGGGTCAATTTAATCACCTCTCCCCACCAAAAAAAAAAAAAAAAAAAAATTGTTGGCCTTGTGCCAAAAAGTAGAAACAATTATTATAATGTAGATTTGGTTGCTATTTCTAAGAGGTCAAGTGACCACATTAAATACTCTTTCCTTCTTGATAGGTAAATTTCTCTTGATATATCTACAGAAAGAAGGACAAAACTAACCATAGAAAGTATTTGATTAAATAATGCTTTAAAGGGTTTAGTTTTATCACCTGTCATATTTCATGTCTAAATTTCACCGGAGACAACTTTACTTGGCTATATCGATTTAAAACCAGTTATATTCGTGGCTGATTTCTTTAACTTCACCCTCCAGCTCGGAAAGAAACAAAAACAAAATCACCCCTCCCCGCACCTAAAAAAAACCAATTGTTTTCTGTTTAGTATCAATATATTTTTATGTAAGTATCGATATATTTGTACTTCAGGAAACCGAGAAGAGAGGGGGGGGATTAGAGAGAGACAAGAGGAGAAAGAGAGAGAATGAGAGAGACAGACTGAGAAGGAAAACGAGAAAGAGAGACAAACAAAGAGAAAGATGGAAAGAACGAGAGAGAGAGAGACGGGGAATAAGAGAAAGAAAGAGAGACAGATAGAGAGAAAGATGGAAAGAACGAAAGAGAGACACAGAGAATAAGAGAAGGAAAGAGAGACAGACAGAGAAAAAGATGGAAAGAACGAAAGAGAGACACAGAGAATAAGAGAAGGAAAGAGAGACAGACAGAGAAAAAGATGGAAAAAACGAAAGAGAGAGACAGAGAATAAGAGAAGGAAAGAGAAACAGACAGAGAGAAAGATGGAAAGAACGAAAGAGAGAGACAGAGAATAAGAGAAAGAAAGAGAGACAGAGAATAAGAGAAAGAAAGAGAGACAGACAGAGAGAAAGATGGAAAGAACGAGAGAGAGAGACGGGGAATAAGAGAAGGAAAGAGAAACAGACAGAGAGAAAGATGGAAAGAACGAGAGAGAGAGAGAGACAGAGAATAAGAGAAAGAAAGAGAGACAGACAGAGAAAAAGATGGAAAGAACGAAAGAGGAAGATGGGGAGAGAGAGAGAGAGAGAGAGACAGAGAATAAGAGAAAGAAAGAGAGACAGACAGAGAAAAATATGGAAAGAACGAAAGAGGAAGATGGAGAGAGAGAGAGAGACTGTGAGGAAGAACGAAAGAAAGAAAGATTGCTGGATGAGAAAGTATATAAATACATGCTCACACCAATATTTGTGTAAACATCGATACGAAAAATATTAGTTTCTTGTCGATAATGTTCGTGATCTTTAAAGAACGGAACACGTAAATAACTAAATGTTAAGTCATATAATTGTGTAGAAGTGAAATAATGTCACTGTTTTTAAAAACAGAGAAGTGATAAATTATGAACTTCGATATATTTACTGGTTTATTGAATGACCTGGGAAAGATTAAAAGCAAAGTCAAATTAACGCATACATACATACATATATATATATATATATATATATATATATAAGCAAAAAGATATTTAATTTGTTGGTAATTCAACAAATATATTTATAACAGATTCGAAGCACTCGACAGCTTTTCTGGAGTATAATATCAATGGTATTAATAAAAAATTAAATATAGTCTCCATTTATTAATATCATTGATATATATTAATTCAAAATATTAACAAATATAGACATTCATGTGATCAAGTATATTTTATTATACATATTTCAGAGGGACTGAGCTATTTTCAACATAGGGATGTCAAGAATCAACTTATTTTATCTGACGAGGACGTACTGTTGAAAATAGCTCAGTACCTCTGAAATATGTATAATAAAATATACTTGATCACAAGAATGTCTATATTTGTTAATATTTTGAATTAATATTAATAACTCCAGAAAACCATTACTGTGGAGTGCTTCTAATCTATTGTGAAACTTTATTCATTGAACCTTGTTTAACCTTTAATTATATATATATATTTGTGTGCGTGTGTGTATACATACATACACACGTATATATATATATATATGTATGAGTTGGGGGGGTCCAGAACCCAGCGAAACTTAAGCACCTGTTTATGTCATTGTTGTAATTATATTTATATACACACACACATATATATATATATATGTATGTATATATATATATATATATATATATATATATATATATATATATATATATATATATAATGAAAAATTTGAACAGGGACAGAACAGAGAGGCAGTACGATAAATGTTTATTACACACACACACACACACATATGTGTGTACGTGCGTATATAATACTGCATCAAGCGTTAAACTAATATATTTCTTCATTGTATTGTGTTGTACGCTTTGTTGCTTCCGTTTACTCTTCGCTGTCTGTCTGCTGTGGCGTCATTGTTTCTTTCTTTCTTTCTAAAACCTAGTCATAATGTAAGGACGAACTCCAACTGGTCGATGACTAAAAGGTGAGGGTGGAGACGGCGGATGACTGAAAAATGAAAGAAAGAGGGAAAGAAGTAAGAAAGAGAGGAGGAAGAGATAGTGAAACTTTTAAATGGTTCATATTTAAATTTAAATCTTCCGGACATGATTTATACATGAACTTTTTGCTGTTACAAATACCATCTTTATAATGCAACAATAATTTGTTGTGTATTATATTTATAAGGTTCCTAGCAATAATTAATTGATTATATGTATGTACTTCTATTTAATCTTATATATTTGTTGTATGATAATATAGATATTGATTTTTTAAAAACAAAAACAAAAAAGATTTAGTAATTCGCTTAAAATATCTTCACCCTTTCGTTATTATATATTCTAATGAAATACATTGTCCAGTATTTTCAAATAATTTTGAAAAATCAAAAATTTTGAACGATATAGTAATATAAGTAACTTTCTCGATGTTAAGCAGGTGTTTGGAACATAATTTAACAAAGGTTCGTACATAAAATTATGATGGATAAATATAAACACTTTAAAACAATTATTTTGTGTATCTTAAATAAAACCCAGGTTTTGGTTTCAGAGATTTTTGTATGGAAATGGTTGTAAGTAAAAGACCGGAAAACGATAATCAAATGATGAACGATAGAAAGTTTGGACAATGTTCTGATAGAGATGAATGGAATTGAGTGAAGGAAGGAAGAAGATAGTTTATAAGAGAAAAAGTAACGAAAGACAAGAAATTAATAACAATGAAAGAAAGAAAAGAAGATGAAAGATTGTAAAGAAATGTTTCCCTTGGAGTTACCTCCCTTACAACAAAAACGTCAAACCCGCTTTTCGTATTTCTTTTTATTTCAATTAAAAGACCTTCAAAAAAATATTACATTTACCCTAATTATAAATTTGTTATTCGTATATTTATTTATTTAATTTTAAATATAATTTATTATAATATTTTAAACCATTTAAAATTTATTTGTAAAGAATCTAAAAATCTAATGTTCAGTTGAGAAGATCTTTGATAAAGTTGTCTCATCTGTTTTCTTCCTTCTCAACAAAAACAACAAAAATCAACAAATTTCCTCTTCTTTTATTCCTTTTTTCTTCTCTATATTCTTCCTTTGATGAAAAGATCTCTCCGCTAGCTGAAAGTTTAGATTATTTTTCTTCTCTTGATCGTTTACCGACAACATTCGTGAAAATAATTCCCCACTTTTATGACACACGGCTGTAAATATTAATATATTTCTATATATATAAATATATTTATATGTTTATTTATGTGTAAGGGATAAAACAATTTTTTTACTCTCTCTCTGTATATTTTTTCTTTTTTCTTCTTCATACGAAAAGATCTCTGCACTGGTTGAAAGTTTGGATTTCATCAAGATATTTCCTACTTTTATAACACACAGCCATATATAAATAAATATATTTATATATATTTCTAGGGATAAAAATGATTTTTCCCCCCTGTATATGTATATATATTTTTTAAATCTTTTTTCTTCTCTTCTACATATTCACCCGTCAACGAAAAAGATCTCGGTACAGGCTGAAAGTTTGGATTTCATCAAGATATTCCCCACTTTTATAACACACGTCCCTATATATATATATATAGAAATATATATTTATATATATATATTTCTATATAAATACATGTATATATATATGTTGTGAAGGGAAAAAAGCAATTTTTATTTGTGTGTTTGTCGGGATTTACCTGCTGTGTATGGCAAGACGTGCAGATGCGCATGCGCCATGCTAGAATCTTGAGGGCCGTGCGCTCGGAAAATGGCGGACGAGAGACGGGGGCACCACCAAGCCGTTTGTAAAGGCGAGAAATTACCTGTATTCATCGAGGAAGCTATCGAGGATGTGCTCATCGTGTGCTTGGAGGCCGGCGCCAAGAAATACCGCGGCGTTCTGGTCGATGCCGACAAAAGGTAAGCCGAAACAATTGGATCATTCTTTGGGCCAGAGTTGTCTGGTATTGAAATGTTGTCAAAAAGTGTGACGACAGCTGACTTTTCTTGTCAGCGTCCGTCTCGTCTGGTTTTTTCCTCACTTTTCATATTTCCACTTCTCTCACCTTCAGTCTTTTCTCTTCTTTAATCTCCACCCTCTGGAAATATTTACATAATAATATCACCGCTGGTGTACATACAGACACACACACTGGTTTTTTTTTTCTCTCTTCTTTCTAGTATTTAAAACAACCAACCTTCTTAAACTCGTTTATTTTAAGTAGCATTGAGAAACTAATTCTGCTCCGATTGTAAATAAATTTGTGTTTTGTATATATTTAAAAATCATATATATACATATATATATCGAACAGTTTCCGAACCGGTACTGAATAGATAAGTTTCTACTGTCATGGAAGAATTATATCTATATAAATCTATCTATCTATCTATATAGTATGTATATGCATGTGTATTTAAATATATAATAGTAATATATATATAGTATATATATATATATATATATATATATATATATATGCATGTGTATAAATATATATATATATAGTATGTATATGCATCTATATATATATATATATATATATATATACATATATATATATATAGTATGTATATGCATCTGTATATATATATATATATACATATAGTATGTATATGCATCTGTATATATTTACATATATATATAGTATGTATATGCATCTATATATATATATATATATAGTATGTATATGCATCTATATATATATATATATATAGTATGTATATGCATCTATATATATACATATATATATATATAGTATGTATATGCATCTCTCTCTCTATATATATATATATATATATAGTATGTATATGCATCTATATATATATATATATATATATATAGTATGTATATGCATCTATATATATATATATATATATAGTATGTATATGCATCTATATATATACATATATATATATATAGTATGTATATGCATCTATATACATATATATATATATATATATATAGTATGTATATGCATCTATATACATATATATATATAGTATGTATATGCATCTGTATATATATACGTATATATATAGTATGTATATGCATATATATATATATACATATATATAGTATGTATATGTATCTGTGTATATATATATATATATATATATATATATATATATATATATAGTATGTATATATATATAGTATATATATAGTATATATATATATATATATATATATATATATATATATATATATATATATATAGTATGTATATGTATCTGTGTATATATATATATATATATATAAATATAGTAATTGTGAATATATAAACATATATATACGAGAGTGTGTGTGAACTTCCTAGATTCATATCCTTTCAGTATTAATTAAATCCCAAATATTTGTTTATTATTGCAGAGGTTTGCCCCACGGTGTGTGTTTCCCGTTTAAGAAAGACTCTAATGGTGACTCGTCGGAAGGTAAAGGTGACACGAACGTTGGAAATGGCAAGGGAGACCAGAATGTACAGATATCTGCCGCGGCCCTTCGGCATACGTACAATCAGGATTTTTCACAGTTCGGCGAAAAGGTTGTAGCATTGACCAAAAGGACATACACTAGACATTTCAAAGACAAGACCGTGCGAAGCATTCGTCTGAGGCCTCGTCAAACACTCTGCTCCAAATGCAAGTCGGCATGCCATGACAGTGCGGCAGATATGAGCTCTTCCATTGCTAAGACCTCTCAGAACTCCACCACCTCTTCTTCGTCGTCGTCGTCGTCTTCTTCTCTCCTCTCTGCTGTTTCACAATCTACTTCAAACCCCATTCACTCTGCCCTCCCCTCCCGGCTGTCAGCACACACATCTCTCAAGCCCCTCCTCCTCCTCCCCCCGCCGCCGCCGCCCCCTCCCCCGCCGCCCCCTCCACAGTTTCCAGTCCCTTTGCCGTTGACCACACGCAACAACCAAAACACTCGAAACAATACTCTCATGTACAATGCACGTAGCAGGTCACCACCACTGACCAGAAACCGGCAACAACACACTCCTCTATCTTCTCCAAAGACAAATCGCTATTGCCAACCACCCCCCTCTCCAAAATCTACACGGTATAATCAACCACCCCCCTCACCAAAAACTACAAGGTATAATCAGCCCCCACCTTCTCCAAAGACCACACGATACAGTAGTAACCAGCCCCCTCCATCACCCCGGGCAACACGATACAATCAGCCGCCCCCTTCACCTAAAAATACATATTACAATCAACCACCACCATCGCCTAAGAACTCAAGGTATGCCCAACCCCCTCCATCTCCAAAGCCATCTCGTTACAGTCAACCTCCACCCTCACCTAAATCTTTACGTTATAACCAACCACCGCCATCACCTAAGCCTCCTCATTACAATCAACCGCCACCATCTCCACGCAATTCTCGTTATAGCTTACCCCCTCCATCACCTAAACCCCCTCGCTTCAATCAGCCTTCTCAATCTCCGAAGCCCCCACGCTTTAATCACCCCTCACAATCTCCTAGACCACTAAGTTCCCCGATAACTCTCCCTTTACTACAAGCCCAGGTTCAACTAGAACCTTTGAAACTCACAGAACATCCAGAAACTAGAAGTGAGTCTCGAAAGAGGAAAAGTTCTCTGGCCGAGGAGTATGTGCCTACAAATGATAAAATGAACGCCAAATCTGAAGGTCTGACCATTGTAAAATCTAGTCCAATTATAAAAATATCAGTTGGCGAGGGGACAGTGCTAAAAATTCCACCTCGCCTTCATTCTGAAGTGGTGGATACCGATCAGTCTTCAGATGAAAAACTTGAAAATAAAGAATATTCAAGTCACAAAAGATTGAAAAAAGCTTTAAAGAAAGCTAAGGAGAAATTGAAACGGGTAGACTCTGAAAACGGTGATAAACTCTCATCGAGTCATCACCGCAAACATAAACGGAAGCACAAACACAAACATGCTTGTG
>OZ024759.1:10753267-10810767 GCA_964016885.1 Eledone cirrhosa | reverse complement strand
ATTAATAGAAATATGACCCCTTTGGTCAAGTTTAAATTGTTTCGCCATCTAAATAGTTTAACCCTTTAACATTGACATTATTCTACATTTACTAAGGTGGGTTTTGACAGATCCCGCCGAGGTTAACTTCGCTTTTCCTCCTTACTGGGACGATAAAATAAAGTACCAGTAATACACTGGGGTAATTGCTGGCCTTGTGCCAAAAGTAGAAACAATTATTCTATATTTACTATTATATTTTCTCAGTAAAAGGCTTTACCTCACATAATATCAAATCTATGATGTTTTGATATCATTTATTTTGAGAACAATACCTTGACATCAGTATGAGCAGCCAGTTGGAACAGAAAGAGGTGAGAGAATTCTGGCCAGTTTAAACTCTACTTTCTTTCAAGTATAGTGTACTAAGTTGAATAATGGTCTTATAAGCTGTTTCTCCTTTACTGCTTTGGAAACCAACATCTGTTAAAAGCCAAAGATGTCATAAGCTCTCCTCCTCTCCAGATGTCATAACCAGAGACTGTGGTATAGATGTTCAGAATTTATGCAATGTAATGAGTGACAGACCTACATGAAGATCTATTGTTGAGGATGATGATGGTAATCTTTTTATTGCGTTAATTTCGAGGGGGAAATATATATATCACCATAATGGCTAGTGTTTGGCTAACAACCATAAGGTCCTAAGTTTGATTCTAGGTGGTGTGTTGTCTCCTTGAACAAGACACTTTAATTTGTGTTGTTCAAGTCCACTCAGCCGGCAAAAATGAGTCATACTTGTAATTCATAGGGCCCAGCTTTGTCACGCAGATTCTCCTTGAGAACTATGTTATGGGGTACACATGTCTGTGGAATACTCAGCCAGTTGCAGGTTAATTTTCACAAGTAGATTGTTCCATTGGTTGAATCAACTGGAAAACTCATCATTGGAATTGACAAAGGTCCAACACAGCACCTAGCATGGGTTAGACGGGTTGTCCTGTTGTGGGCAATGCTAGGTCAGGTGACCATGTCTTGTACATATAGAACTGTTTTTGGTATGATTTCGACAGCTGGATGCCCTTCCTAACGCCAACTTCATTTACAGTGAGTACTGGGTGCTTTTTGCCATGATATCTACATGACCACTTTACAGTGAGGACTGGGTACTTTTTATTGACACCTACATGACCACTTTACAGTGAGGACTGGGTACTTTTTATTGTGACACCTACATGACCACTTTACAGTGTGGACTGGGTACTTTTTATTGTGACACCTACATGACCACTTTACAGTGTGGACTGGGTACTTTTTGTCGTGTCTACTACATGACCACTTTACAGTGTGGACTGGGTGCTTTTTGTCATGACTCTTACATGACTACTTTACAGTGGACTGGGTACTTTTTGTTGTGACACCCACATGACCAAATTACACTGTGGACGGTACTTTTTGTTGTGACTTCTACATGACCACTTTACAGTGTGGACTGGGTGCTTTTTGTCGTGTCTACTACATGACCACTTTACAGTGTGGACTGGGTGCTTTTTGTCATGACTCTTACATGACTACTTTACAGTGGACTGGGTACTTTTTGTTGTGACACCCACATGACCAAATTACACTGTGGACGGTACTTTTTGTTGTGACTTCTACATGACCACTTTACAGTGTGGACTGGGTGCTTTTTGTCGTGTCTACTACATGACCACTTTACAGTATGGACTGGGTACTTTTTGTCATGACACCTACATGACCACTTTACAATATGGACTGGGTACTTTTTGTCGTGTCTGCTACATGACCACTTTACAGTATGAATTAGGTACTTTTTGTCGTGACTCCTACATGACCACTTTACAATATGAACTGGGTACTTTTTGTCATGACACCTACATGACTACTTTACAGTATGGACTGGGTACTTTTTGTCATGACACCTACATGACTACTTTACAGTGTGGACTGGGTATTTTTTATTGTGACTCTAACATGACCACTTTACAGTGTGGACTGGGTACTTTTTGTTGTGACTCCTACACGACCACTTTACAGTGTGGACTGGGTACTTTTTGTTGTGACTCCTACACGACCACTTTACAGTGTGGACTGGGTGCTTTTTTTCACAACACCTACACGACAACTTTACATATATAAATAACCAGTTAAGTACTGGAGGTTAATTTTGCCTCAATTAGAATTGGCAGTATCGGTAGAGAGTCGGACACCATGCTTTGAAGCATAGAGTTACGTCCCTTTATGATCTGAGTTCAAATCCCGCCGAGGTTAACTTTGCCTTTCATCCTTACGGGGGTCGATAAAATAAAGTACCAGTAATGTACTGGGTAATTGCTGGCCTTGTGCCTAAAAATAGAAACAATTATTAGAGCAGTAGAAGATGGTGAATTGGTAGTCATTAGAATATCAGCTAGAATGCTTTGCTGTATTCACTTCAACTCTTTGCTCGGAGTTCAAATCCTATCGAGGTCAATTCTTCCTCTATATTTCTTTCTCACTATTTATCCTTCTCTGGAAGAAATCTACTGTATTCAGACCTGGAGAGGAGATGGAGTCTGCCAAGTTTTAAAAAATGCTCTAGACATTTTGCATGTCAATATGGTGCCCCTACGACTTCCTGAGGAGTTTTAGGACAATACATTATAGCACTATTTCTTCTGGTTCTTCACGTTCTGAGGTCAATTTTACCTTTCATCTTTTCGGAGTCAATAAAATAAAGTACCAGTGATATACACAGGTTGATATAATTGACTTTGACTTTCCCCTTTTCAAATTTGCTGGCCTTGTGCTTAAATTAGAAACCAGTATTACATTCATAACTTCATTGTAGAAGAAGATGGAATCAGATTGAGAGAATTAGACATGAAACTTTGGAGGTAAAGAAGATCATTTAAAACATTGTAATATATGATCTGTGTGATCATGGTTAACTGTTGCAATCGAGTTGTAGAACATTGTGGAAGTTGTGCACAACAGCTAAAAAAAGGAATGTTGTTTAACCCTTTTGAATTTACATTACTCTATATATACTATTGTATTTTCACGGTAAAGGCTTTATCTCACATAATATTGAATCTATGAGAATAATAAATTGAATCTATCAAAATAAATAATATCAAAAATATTATTTATTTTGAGAACAATACCTTAACATCAGTATGAGCAGCCAGTTTGAACAGAAAGAGGTGAGAGAATTGTGGCCAGTTCAAATGCTAAAGGGTTAACCCTTTTACTATATTTCTAATAAAAGACACTGTCTATGATTTTCAAATCATTTTGAAAAGTATAAACATGTGTTAACTATATTTTACAAGTTATGCAACAATGGAAATATTAAAGACAAAATTAAGTAATGACTAAGAGTGGGAAGGGGTAAAGAAGGGCAGATCTGGCTGTATAGCAAAGGAAAGGACTAGAAATACTAGAAATGAAAGGAAAAGGAGGGAAAAAGCAAGGACTATTAGCTATGGAAGAGAGCGTGACAGACTTCAGGGCAGTGTTTTGAAAATAATCAATAATGATTAATTTTCTTGTTATTAAGTTGGTGTTTAGAACTTAACTTAACAAAAGTTCTTATAATTATGATGGAAGATTTTTAGATAAATACAAACACTTTAACCCCTTTGTTTCCTTATTTCACATGAAAATCACTGTGTATCTTCTTCTTCGCCCATTTATTCCTGAGAGGGTCATGGGGGCAGAGTCCTCAAATACTCCCTCCAGCGGATCCTGTCAGAAGCAACCATCTCCAATTTATCCAGCTGGATCCCCAAGCATGACCAGCCAAGCTCATGGATGTTATCCAACCATCTTGCTTGGGCTCTACCTCTCAGTTCCTCTGTTTATGATTTTGAAATAATCAAGAATTTGCAGGGATTTAGCTCAATAACAACCTTTCACATTATTACTCTGGTGTTTGAAGCTTCTATTTCAGTTCCAAACAGTTTTGTATCACAGAACCAGGGATAGCTTTAGGTGGTTTGGTACCAAAAGTGTTTGGGACATAAAGGTTTTACATAAAATTATGATGGAAGGTTTTAGATAAAGATAAACACTTTAAAACAGTTTTGTATCCTAGAACCAGGTATAATTTTTGGGTGGTTTGTAATAAAAATAAACAGTTTTGTATCCCAGAACCAGGGTTAGTTTCACATGGTTTGGTATTAAAATAAACAGTTTTGTATCCCAGAACCAGGGTTAGTTTCACATGGTTTGGTATTAAAATAAACAGTTTTGTATCCCAGAACCAGGGTTAGTTTCACATGGTTTGGTATTAAAATAAACAGTTTTGTATCCCAGAACCAGGGTTAGTTTCACATGGTTTGGTATTAAAAGAAACAGTTTTGTATCCCAGAACCAGGGTTAGTTTCATATGGTTTGGTATGAAAATAAACAATTTTATATCCTAGAACCAGGAATTATTTTGGGTGGTTTGTTATCAAAATAAACAGTTTTGTATCTTAGAAGCAGGTATAATTTCAGGTGCTTTGCTATCAAAAGGGTTAATTTAATTTAATTTGTCTGTTTCTTTTTCTTTTTTTTTCAGACAAATGCGGTATCTTTATGATTAGACTCCTGGTAAACCGAGTCTGCAAGCCGGTTTTAAATCCCAGTTGAGGCCATTTCACTTCATGTTGCTGCTAATGCCCTTGATAAGGGCTTGAATGTCCCAATAACCCACTTTTCTTTTAAATCTGAGGTTATGTATGTGAGGTTCAGTGGTTTCATATTTTCTCTCACCATTCCTACCCAAGTTTGAAATTTTTGGCAGGAGTTTTCAGGCTAGATGCCCTTCTGATCACCAACCAATTTACGCCATGGATATGTATATGTGTGTGTGTGTATGCAGAAATATATATACATATATATATTTATATACAATGAAATTCTGTTATAATGAAATTCACGGGGTATAAAAAAAATTTGTTGTAACGAAAAATTCTTTATAATGAGATCGTCCTAACACATCGAGCGTTTGGCTGGGGATTGAAAGAATTTTGTTATACTGAAAAATTTGTTATAATGGTATTTGTTATAACAGAATTTTACTTATATATATATATATATATATATATAAAGTGACAATAAGAATTGCAGCTTTTTGTAAACTTTATTTCATATTACAATTGTTTCTAGCAATCAGCTCGGGTTTGATCATGTGATCAGATCCCAACTTTTAATCGACAATTCTTCAGATATGAGAGTTTACATGGGTAATCCCATCCAATTGTAATATGAAATAAAGTTTACAAAAAGCTGCAATTCTTATTGTCACTTTATATATACACTCTGAACTACAGCCGCCTTAAACCTGGAGCACAACTCAACAAGAGACAGACCCACTAACAACATCAAGTACTTCAACCAGCGTCGCCATTAGTAACCACAAGTTACTCACATAATAACACACACACACACACATATATATATATATATATATATATATATATACTGTAGTAAAAATTTGGTAGAAATATCCAATAGTAAGAGCACTCAGTCCATTGGACGAGTTTGGTATTAGTTATAACTGATATAAACAGGTACTTAAATTCATGCAGCCTGTCATAAAAGAAATAAAAATGAAGATGGCCACTGGAGGTTGAATGGGATTTCCTTTCAGAAATATTTATATATGTGTGAGTGTGTGTATATATATATATATATATATGAAATAGGACACGGTGGAGACGACAAAGGACTGTGACAAGTGGAGAGATGCTGTGCTGAATAGGACCCGTCCCACCCTTGCGAGCAGAGAAAAGCGGATGTAAAATGATGATGATGATGTGTGTGTGTACATATATATATGGATATATTTGAATTGTGTGCATCCCACTGTAAATGACTAGAATAATAGTTAATCACTATAAATTGTTGAGAAAATCAGGTAAAGTAGCCCTGGAGTAGGAAGAGAGTGGATAACTCATTTGTCCACTTTTATCTTCATAAGCTTCTTTATCTGATTGTCCAGACAATTATGTATTTATGGTCCTTTATATTACGAAATCCTAAGACGATTCATAAAACCTGCCAAACAAAGGATCAGGATGACCCTTCAAGGGCATGTGTCTCTGGTGTTGGTGATTCACGCAAACACCCAGTACGCTCAGTAAACTGGTTGGCATAACTCCCCTAGTGCTGGTTATTTAAACAATAAAAACCCAGTACACTGGTTAGCGATAGAAAAGGCATCCAACTGTAGAAAACTCCTTAAAAAAAAAGGGTTAGAAGGACTCCAGTTGCTTCAAAGGCATAACTTCCCTAGTGCTGGTTATTTAAACAATAAAAACCCAGTACACAGGTTGGCGATAGAAAAGGCATCCAACTGTAGAAAACTCTTTAGAAAAAAATGGGTTAGAAGGACTCCAGTTGCTTCAAAGGCATAACTTCCCTAGTGCTGGTGATTTAAACAATAAAAACCCAGTACACAGGTTGGTGATAGAAAAGGCATCCAACTATAAAAAAAAGCCTCAGGAAGGCCCATCAGTTGTGTTGAAGACATGACAACTTCCTTAGTAATGGTGCCATGATAAACTGCACTCAGTAATGCATGAGACTCCAACTTGTCTGAGCAAATATATAATGAAACCAAGATCATACAAGGGTACTTATTAAAGTATCTTAATATTTTGGACTATAAGTGACACCGGCTAGAAAGATGGAAGATGAATTATCTGTCATCAAATATTACAACAGATGTTTTGATACTGATGTATGAATATCTGAAATTCATGGTTGAGTTACAATCCAGATCATTAATAGCTCCAAATATATCATCTTCCATAATATCTCGAAATAAATTTGAGCGACTTTCGTCTGTCACACAATGTGTATGTGTGTGTGTTTGTGAGAGTGTTTGTGCAAATGTATGTGTGTGTTTGTGTGAATATATGTCTCTGAGTGTATTTTTGTAAGTGTGTCTGTTTGCACAATTCATCATCATCATCGTTTAACGTCCATCTTCCACGCTAGCATGGGTTTGGATGGGAATTTTCCCACTTAAGGCAAGATTGATTGTCTTGCTCGTATAGGACTGTCTGGCGGGTTTTCTACGGCTGGATGCCCTTCCTAACACCAACCACATTTACAGTGTGGACTGGGAGGTTTTTACCGTGTTACCTACACAGCCACATTACAGCGTGGACTGTGTGTTTTTTTGTTGTGACACCTACACGACTTCATTTGTTTCGGACTGGATGTTGTGGTACCAACATAACTTCACATTTCAGGGGGTGGGGGTAGTGGGACAGGAGTGTATTTTGGTTAAGAGGTGCCTACTGACTGTAGGTTTCGCTTTGGACTTAGGCAAGGCAGGTCTTCTGTATAACTGTGTAGCACCAAAGATCTCGGTCCAGTGACATTGTCTTGGAGAGATATAAGTGTGTGAGGTCGGAATTTATCAGGTCGTCCCAGGTTTTTCTGGGTCTGCCTACTCCGTGGCTACCGTCTACTTTTATCGCCCTGCACTTTTTATAGTTATATACTCATACATATAAATGTATGCATATGCACATACACATACACGTGAGTGTGTTGGAAAAAATGCTAATATCTTTAAATTACTAGGCATGTCTCTGCTGTTGAATTCTATGGATCAAAGTATTTGTCTGTATAATGCCACCATTTTGTTAGTTAAAGGTTGGGAGAATGCAGTTAGATTTGTGGACTCAAAGGTTCAGATATTTGTGATAGATTGTTAGTTTATGATCTATTGTGGCCCATCAGAGCTGAGGTCCCCCAAACTGTGGACCGGTTTGTGGATCAATAGCTACCAGGCCGCAAAGAATTAATTAACTTGTTTAAATATAATAGATAAGATTTACACCAATGTCGCTGCGGACTCTTTTGGCCTCCACCCGCTTTCCTGTCGCCACAGTACCGGCCGCATTCCACGCCATGCTGCCCTCAACGAGGTCATTAACCATGGCTTGGACACTGCAGGCTTCCCTTCCCAGCTCGAGCCGGTGGGGCTGGATGGAGGGGACGGCAAAAGGCCAGATGGCATGACCATCTTCCCGTCCCGCGGTGGCAAACCCCTCGTCGGGATGCCACTTTCACCGACACTTTCTGCAGCCGCAACCTGGTGCAGTCTGCAACTGACCCAGGTTCTGCTGCACGTCGGGCTGAGGGGGCCAAACTCCTCAAATACCGGTCGCTCTCCGACAGGTTTGCAATCATTCCCCTGGCAGTGGAGACTTCTGGTGTCCTCGGCCCCAGGGCTACCTCCTTACTCACCACCATAGGCGCTGAGCTGGACAACCGCAGGTGTGAGCCCCGCGAGTTGGAGTGGCTTTTCCAGTGCGTCTCCCTTGCCGTCCTCCGGGGAAACGCCTTCTCCATTCTGTCCGCCAGGGCTGTGGGTGGGCCCCATCGCATACCAATACATTAGTTAAATACCATTCTTACATCTGATATATTTCTAAATTATATTTTATTATTCTAAATACTCCTTGTCAAAAGATTATACACTTTTTCTTCCCTTTAATAAATTGCTCTCTTTATCAAAATGCACTTAAATCTGGTTGGTGTTAGGAAGGGCATCCAGCCGTAAAAAACCTGACAGATACAGTCCTACACGAGCAAGACACGGACGCCCGTTCAATCTTGCCTTAAGTGGGGACAATTCCCGTCTAATGATGATGATGTACAACTACCAGTCTGCGGAAAGATTGCCTGGCATGAAACCGGTCCGTGGTATAAAAACGGATGAAGACTGCTGATCAAGAGAGGACCAATCTGGTTATAGTGTGGTCCATTAGAGGGTCAATCTGGTTATAGTGTGGTCTATTAGAGGGTCAATCTGGTTATAGTGTGGTCCATTAGAGGGTCAATCTGGTTATAGTGTGGTCTATTAGAGGGTCAATCTGGTTATAGTGTGGTCTATTAGAGGGTCAATCTGGTTATAGTGTGGTCCATTAGAGGGTCAATCTGGTTATAGTGTGGTCCATTAGAGGGTCAATCTGGTTATAGTGTGGTCCATTAGAGGGTCAATCTGGTTATAGTGTGGTCCATTAGAGGGTCAATCTGGTTATAGTGTGGTCTATTAGAGGGTCAATCTGGTTATAGTGTGGTCCATTAGAGGGTCAATCTGGTTATAGTGTGGTCCATTAGAGGGTCAATCTGGTTATAGTGTGGTCCATTAGAGGGTCAATCTGGTTATAGTGTGGTCTATTAGAGGGTCAATCTGGTTATAGTGTGGTCCATTAGAGGGTCAATCTGGTTATAGTGTGGTCCATTAGAGGGTCAATCTGGTTATAGTGTGGTCCATTAGAGGGTCAATCTGGTTATAGTGTGGTCCATTAGAGGGTCAATCTGGTTATGTTACACATGTTGCTCTACATATATAATGACGTGTGTCTCAAGGCATGGTCCTTATTTAGTTTCATAGATCTAGACTCAGGTCCTCCTGTACTAGGGAGTACATTGGGTGACAAACTTCCTCCAGCATACACAACTCACTGTTGCTCCTTTATATGTTACAGGTGATATTGAAGGCCTTCACATCACCTTGAAATGTCTACAACCAGGTAATGTTGAAGGCCTTCACATCACCTTGAAATGTCTACAACCAGGTAATGTTGAAGGCCTTCACATCACCTTGAAATGTCCACAACCAGGTAATGTTGAAGGCCTTCACATCACCTTGAAATGTCCACAACCAGGTAATGTTGAAGGCCTTCACATCACCTTGAAATGTCCACCACCAGTAATGTTGAAGGCCTTCACATCACCTTGAAATGTCCACCACCAGGTAGTGTTGAAGGCCTTCACATCACCTTGAAATGTCCACAACCAGGTAATGTTGAAGGCCTTCACATCACCTTGAAATGTCCACCACCAGGTAATGTTGAAGGCCTTCACATCACCTTGAAATGTCCACAACCAGGTAATGTTGAAGGCCTTCACATCACCTTGAAATGTCCACCACCAGGTAATGTTGAAGGCCTTCACATCACCTTGAAATGTCCACAACCAGGTAATGTTGAAAGCCTTCACATCACCTTGAAATGTCCACCACCAGGTAATGTTGAAGGCCTTCACATCACCTTGAAATGTCCACAACCAGGTAATGTTGAAGGCCTTCACATCACCTTGAAATGTCCACCACCAGTAATGTTGAAGGCCTTCACATCACCTTGAAATGTCCACCACCAGGTAGTGTTGAAGGCCTTCACATCACCTTGAAATGTCCACAACCAGGTAATGTTGAAGGCCTTCACATCACCTTGAAATGTCTACAACCAGGTAATGTTGAAGGCCTTCACATCACCTTGAAATGTCCACAACCAGGTAATGTTGAAGGCCTTCACATCACCTTGAAATGTCCACCACCAGGTAATGTTGAAGGCCTTCACATCACCTTGAAATGTCCACCACCAGGTAGTGTTGAAGGCCTTCACATCACCTTGAAATGTCCACAACCAGGTAATGTTGAAAGCCTTCACATCACCTTGAAATGTCCACCACCAGGTAATGTTGAAGGCCTTCACATCACCTTGAAATGTCCACCACCAGGTAATGTTGAAGGCCTTCACATCACCTTGAAATGTCCACAACCAGGTAATGTTGAAAGCCTTCACATCACCTTGAAATGTCCACCACCAGGTAATGTTGAAGGCCTTCACATCACCTTGAAATGTCCACCACCAGGTAATGTTGAAGGCCTTCACATCACCTTGAAATGTCCACAACCAGGTAATGTTGAAAGCCTTCACATCACCTTGAAATGTCCACCACCAGGTAATGTTGAAGGCCTTCACATCACCTTGAAATGTCCACAACCAGGTAATGTTGAAGGCCTTCACATCACCTTGAAATGTCCACCACCAGTAATGTTGAAGGCCTTCACATCACCTTGAAATGTCCACCACCAGGTAGTGTTGAAGGCCTTCACATCACCTTGAAATGTCCACAACCAGGTAATGTTGAAGGCCTTCACATCACCTTGAAATGTCCACCACCAGGTAATGTTGAAGGCCTTCACATCACCTTGAAATGTCCACAACCAGGTAATGTTGAAGGCCTTCACATCACCTTGAAATGTCCACCACCAGGTAATGTTGAAGGCCTTCACATCACCTTGAAATGTCCACCACCAGGTAGTGTTGAAGGCCTTCACATCACCTTGAAATGTCCACAACCAGGTAATGTTGAAAGCCTTCACATCACCTTGAAATGTCCACCACCAGGTAATGTTGAAGGCCTTCACATCACCTTGAAATGTCCACCACCAGGTAATGTTGAAGGCCTTCACATCACCTTGAAATGTCTACAACCAGGTAATGTTGAAGGCCTTCACATCACCTTGAAATGTCCACCACCAGTAATGTTGAAGGCCTTCACATCACCTTGAAATGTCCACCACCAGGTAATGTTGAAGGCCTTCACATCACCTTGAAATGTCCACCACCAGTAATGTTGAAGGCCTTCACATCACCTTGAAATGTCCACCACCAGGTAATGTTGAAGGCCTTCACATCACCTTGAAATGTCCACCACCAGGTAATGTTGAAGGCCTTCACATCACCTTGAAATGTCCACCACCAGGTAATGTTGAAGGCCTTCACATCACCTTGAAATGTCCACCACCAGGTAATGTTGAAGGCCTTCACATCACCTTGAAATGTCCACCACCAGGTAATGTTGAAGGCCTTCACATCACCTTGAAATGTCCACCACCAGTAATGTTGAAGGCCTTCACATCACCTTGAAATGTCCACCACCAGGTAATGTTGAAGGCCTTCACATCACCTTGAAATGTCCACCACCAGTAATGTTGAAGGCCTTCACATCACCTTGAAATGTCCACCACCAGGTAATGTTGAAGGCCTTCACATCACCTTGAAATGTCCACCACCAGGTAATGTTGAAGGCCTTCACATCACCTTGAAATGTCCACCACCAGGTAATGTTGAAGGCCTTCACATCACCTTGAAATGTCCACCACCAGGTAATGTTGAAGGCCTTCACATCACCTTGAAATGTCCACCACCAGGTAATGTTGAAGGCCTTCACATCACCTTGAAATGCCCACCACCAGGTAATGTTAAAGGCCTTCACATCACCTTGAAATGTCCACCACCAGTAATGTTGAAGGCCTTCACATCACCTTGAAATGCCCACCACCGGAGAGGAGGGAGGAGAAAGAGGGAACAGTTGATTATATTGACAACAGTACTTGACTGTTGTTTAATGTGTCGACCCTAGGAAGGATGAAATGCAAAGTCAACCTTGGCAGTGATTTGAACTCAGAAATGAAAAAGCAAAAAGCAAAAAGCAAAACAAATATATTGAACAACAAAAACACTTTAATTTAAAGAATTTGGTGTTGAAGTTTCTGTCTGTGCTTTTGTTAGAAATAAGACTGTGTTCCAGCTGCCGCAGTAAACACCAAGTTGTTCTGGACAACATCTGGAGAAAGGAAGATGTTGATCTTGTACATAACTAAGACAATCTCTGTTATAATCATCTCCAACACCTAACTGACCATAACCATTCCAGCCACTGGTCAGTAATTTACAGCAATCTGAAACAAACAACAGAATGTGTTAAAAAGTACAGCCATAAAACCCATGCTCCCAGTACACTCTGTATAGTGGTTGGTGTTAGGAAGGACATCCAGCTGTAGAAACCATGCTCCCGGTACACTCTGTATAGTGGTTGGTGTTAGGAAGGACATCCAGCCATAGAAACCATGCTCCTAGTACACTCTGTATAGTGGTTGGTGTTAGGAAGGACATCCAGCTGTAGAAACCATGCTCCCGGTACACTCTGTAAGGTGGTTGGTGTTAGGAAGGACATCCAGCTGTAGAAACCATGCTCCCAGTACACTCTGTATAGTGGTTGGTGTTAGGAAGGACATCCAGCTGTAGAAACCATGCTCCCGGTACACTCTGTATAGTGGTTGGTGTTAGGAAGGACATCCAGCCATAGAAGCCATGCTCCTAGTACACTCTGTATAGTGGTTGGTGTTAGGAAGGACATCCAGCTGTAGAAGCCATGCTCCTAGTACACTCTGTATAGTGGTTGGTGTTAGGAAGGACATCCAGCTGTAGAAACCATGCTCCCGGTACACTCTGTAAACGTGGTTGGTGTTAGGAAGGACATCCAGCCATAGAAGCCATGCTCCTAGTACACTCTGTATAGTGGTTGGTGTTAGGAAGGACATCCAGCTATAGAAGCCATGCTCCTAGTACACTCTGTATAGTGGTTGGTGTTAGGAAGGACATCCAGCTGTAGAAGCCATGCTCCTAGTACACTCTGTATAGTGGTTGGTGTTAGGAAGGACATCCAGCTGTAGAAGCCATGCTCCTAGTACACTCTGTATAGTGGTTGGTGTTAGGAAGGGCATCCAGCTGTAGAAACCATGCTCCTAGTACACTCTGTATAGTGGTTGGTGTTAGGAAGGACATCCAGCTGTAGAAACCATGCTCCCGGTACACTCTGTAAACGTGGTTGATGTTAGGAAGGACATCCAGCTGTAGAAAGCAAGCCAAAACAAAGCATATGAGCAGGATCTAGTTACCTAGCTTGTCAGGCCCCAGTATGTGACAACCATCTAACCCAGGTATGGAACATTGATGTTAAACAGTGATGATGATGATGTATATATATAGACCCATAACTCCTGATGGAGTTGTAAGAACATAGGGCATGTCTTAGCAGTTTAAACCTGGCAGAGTTCATCTCTTCTCTAGGCCCCAATACAGCTGATTTCTTCCAGAGAGAGAATAGAAGTGAGAAAGAGATATTGAGGAAGAATCAACCCCAGTATTTGACTGGTATGTTTTTTATATGGACCTTGAAAGGATGAAAGGTAATAAGTATATTATACTTACTTGTTAGAACTGCCGTATGCCGTGCCCCACAGGCAACTTTTGTGACAATGATTTCTTCTTTGTCTTCTGGCAGCGGCACCAAACATGGCAAAGCCTGAACTGTTACTGAGTCACTCTTTCTGCTGCATTGATCATCAATTTTAAACCCACGATCCCTAATTTTATTACAAGGAAGACCAAGTTGGCCACAATCGTTCCATCCCCACATGTACAAATCTCCAAATTCTGCCAAGAAAGACAGAAAGAAAGAAAGAAGGAATTTGAAACATTTACTCGCAGACAGACATACATAGTATGTAAGAGAGATATAGAGAAATAAAGTCAGCATGCTACATTGGATGTGTAATGGTGGTGTGTATGAAGAGTGTGGTATGGTAGTGAGACATGGGTGGTAACTGGTATGGATATAGTGAGACTAGAGGGAAATAAAGCCAGCATGCTACATTGGATGTGTAATGGTGGTGTGTATGAAGAGTGTGGTATGGTAGTGAGACATGGGTGGTAACTGGTATGGATATAGTGAGACTAGAGGGAAATAAAGCCAGCATGCTACATTGGATGTGTAATGGTGGTGTGTATGAAGAGTGGGGTATGGTAGTGTGACATGGGTGGTAACTGGTGTGGATATAGTGAGGCTGGAGAGAAATAAAGTCAGCATGCTACATTAGATGTGTAATGGTGGTGTGTATGAAGAGTGGGGTATGGTAGTAAGACATGGGTGGTAACTGGTATGGATATAGTGAGGCTGGAGAGAAATAAAGTCAGCATGCTACATTAGATGTGTAATGGTGGTGTGTATGAAAGACAGGGTATGGCAGTGAGACATGGGTGGTAAATGGTATGGATATAGTGAGGCTGGAGAGAAATAAAGTCAGCATGCTACATTGGATGTGTAATGGTGGTGTGTATGAAGAGTGGGGTATGGTAGTAAGACATGGGTGGTAACTGGTATGGATATAGTGAGGCTGGAGAGAAATAAAGTCAGCATGCTACATTAGATGTGTAATGGTGGTGTGTATGAAAGACAGGACATGGATAAACTGAGAGAAGACTCCGCTGGAATGGACACACACACACACACACATATATATATAACAAATTGTTGTAGTTTCCTTGAAGCATTGTGGAATAAGAAATACAAATTTAAATAAGTTTAAATATTTGGAAGCCCTACAATGCATGCAAGATTAAAAGTGCCAATGTAATAGGAGTTATAGAGAAGAAAAGAGTGAGGGTGATACAATTTTACCTCAGCAATTTATTAATCGCAAATATTTTCAGATTTAAAAACCCATTCTCAAGAGAGGATCTGTGTATAGGTATTTAATGAGCAGTTGGAGAAGAGTTGTTATTTGGCTGACAGATTTAATTTAAATGTATTAAAAAGACATTAAAATTTAAATATATATATATATATATATGTACGAGTGAGACATGGTCTCCCGGCCAATCCCGGATCAAGTGAAACAAAACCATCTAACCCTGCTAGCATGGAAGATGGACGTTAAACGATGATGATGATGATATATATGATGATCATTCATCATCATCAATTTGTTTCTTTGTGGTTTAGAAAATGTGAGATATTTACTGCTGGACTTCACTGAAAATGAATAAGTTATTGTCCAACCTTTCCTAACAGGGAAAGCAGACGTTAAAATGATGGCAATTATGAAAATAGAATATTTTACCTGATAGTGCAGCTGAATGCCAGTTTCCTGAAGCTATCATCACCATGTTAACTCCTTCCAGAGCCTCGATAACTTTTGGCTGACCAAGAATGTCTTCTGTTGTTCCATGACCAGTTTGTCCTCGGCTGTCCAAATAACAAAAGAAACATTTAGAAGTACCACCCCAATGTAAACAAGTGGAAGCGCATGGCCCAGAGGTAAGGGTGTTAGATTACGATCATGATGCCATGGGTTTGATTCCTGGACTGGGTTGTGTGGCCTAGTGGTAAGAGTGTTGGACTTAGCCTCATAATGTCATGGGTTTGATTCCTGGACTGGGTTGTGTGGCCTAGTAGTAAGAGTGTTGGACTTAGCATCATGATGTTGTGGGTTTGATTCCTGGACTGGGTTATATTGTGTTATTAAGTAAAACACTTCATTATATGTTGCTCCAGTGTACTCAGTTGAAAATGAGTACTAGCAATAGCTAGGTGGGAGGTTAACCTTGAAATGGAATGTCCTGAGGGGAGTCTTGTACTCTCAATTGCTTAACGCCATGGAAATCGGGATAAGCACTAGCGTGTTGAGCCTCCAAGCTCACCACCTTTAGACTTAGAATACAAACAAGTGAATGTAATCTATATATCTAAAACAGAGAATGTCTGTCTGTCTGTCTGACTCCCTAAAACTCGAGAACCACCCAACCGAATTTTTTCAAACTTTACACAGGTAATACTTATGGCCGTGTGAGTGTTTCGAGCAAAAAATATTTCAAATTTTCAATGCCCTAGGGACCGCATTAGGCGCCGGTTAGCGATCTCTCTATCTTTCTTAGTCTGTAATTTTAGATAGATACATAGCTATAACGTTGTGCCCTTATAATATCTGTCTGTATGTCTGGCTGTCTGCATTACGACATTATGACAAATATTGTTCTCATTGCTGAGGTATTATCTTCGCTATTTTCCATTCATTGCCAGGGAATGTCTTCACGAACCAAAGTATCGTCTTCCTGTTTTCCTTCGCTTGCAACGTTTTTCGAAATATTTACTTCTGCGTTCACAGATTGATTTTTTTAGTTTCAGAAGATCCTGTTAAGGGTGAAAGCAGCGATTCTTTGCTTAAATCTGTTATTTTAATATATATATATATATGTAGGCGCCACAGAAAAAAAAGCAGCCAGCACTCACTGTAAATGAGGTTGGTGTTAGGAAGGGCATCCAGCTGTAGAAATCAAGCCAGAATCAGTTCCCATCCTACCCTTGCAAGGAGGGAAAAGCGGACGTAAAATGATAATGATGATAATTATATATTCGTGTACAGATATTTTTACATACACAAAAACAAAATATAAACAAACGTATTTATTTCACAAAAGCACAAAATGTAGACACCATCCCGAGGCCGAGGTATTCCGTACTTCTCTGTACTGTTTCAGAAAGGAGGGATAAACATGCCAGTCTATGTTTAGAATCCCGAGCAACGCCGGGCCATTCTGCTAGTATATATATAAAATAGTGTTTCACATGAAAGCAACCACAGTGTAAATTGGACAGTAAATGTTAAAAATATGATAACAATGATATTGGATATGTTACCTTATGTTACCGATGGAGGCACATGGCTTAGTGGTTAGAGCATTGGCCTTGCAATCGAAAGGTTGTGAGTTCAATTCTCAGACCGGGTGATGTGTTGTTTCCTTGAGCAAGACACTTTATTTCACATTGCTCCAGTTTACTCAGCTGTAGAAATGAGATGATAGGGACTGGGATCCCTATCATTCCACTGCAAAGTGGTCGTGGAGGTGCCATGGAAAAAAAAGCACCCAGCACTCACTGTAAATGAGGTTGGTGTTAGGAAGGGCATCCAGCTGTAGAAATCAAGCCAAAATCAGTTCCCGTCCCACCCTTGCAAGCAGGGGAATGTGGACGTAAAATGAAATGATGACCTTGTAGTTCTGTATAGCTCCTTTATATTTCAGGATATAATCCCTTCATCAAAAGATGAAAAGAAGAAACTGGTTTGGAGCAGTATATATATATATATATATATATAACAAAGGTGTGGTAAGATACCAGGTGGACCATAACGCACCAGAGTACTCAATACTTAGGGTAGTAGAGTGTGTAATAGGAAAAGAGTCATGACCCTGATGGTTGAGCTCTGGGCGTTTTGACATCTAACTGTTGAAACAGCTTGAGCTCAGCCATCAGGTCCTGACTCTTTTCCTATATATATATTTATATTTTCTTTTTCTTTTCCTCTTAATCTGCTATTTGTTCGTTGAAGACATTTACCACACAATTCACATTGCCGTAGCTTTCAAACAAAATACTGTTTTCTACACTTTGCAAACTACAAAACTTTTGTGATAAATATAATTTTTCTTTTATCCTTAAAGTTATAATGTGACACTGAATTGTAAAAGATGATCAGAATGGAGTCAGTGATGAATGTTGTGAAGAGAAATGGAATGAGATGGTTTGGTCATGTGTGGAGGAAGTATGGAAGTGACTGGGGTGAGAGGAATAGAACAAGTGATGGATGTTGTAAAGACAAATAGAATGAGATGATTGGGTCATGTGTTGAGGAAGGAGGGCAACAAACCTTCCTGATCCATAGGAAAAGACAGATCCATAATTAGAAAGCATTAAGGCATGATCTACACCACATGCCACAGACTTGATGGCACATTCCACCAGAAGAGGTCTACAGATGTATTCTATAGTCGATGGCTGGTAACAGGGCTGGACTTCGACTGGAGTATTCTCTTCTGCAATAGAAAGAATCAATCATCATCATCATCATCATTATTATTCAAGGCAGTATTGGTAGAGGGTTGGACGCCATGCTTTCTAGCATAGTTACGTCCCTTTACGGTCTGAGTTCAAATCCCGTCGAGGTTAACTTTGCCTTTCATCCTTACGGGGGTCGATAAAATAAAGTACCAGTAATGTACTGGGTAATTGCTGGCCTTGTTCCAAAAGTAGAAACAATTATTATTCTATGTCCATGTTCCCTGCTAGCAGATCATCAAAGACTTAATCAGAGCAGAGCCACTCTTAGAGAGCCTGCAATAGCTTACGTAACATTGCTGCACTCTGTTGAGTGCTCAGATGGGTTAGGGTCTCACATCTTGTTTAAACAACGTTGCTGCACAGTGCTGAGTACACAGATGGCTGAGGGAACTGCATCTTGCTTACATACATTCCAGTGTGCATTTTTATCTCACTCACACCAAAAACTGTGGCATGCTGGAAGTGACAGAAAGAGTGACATCATATGAACGGAAGGGGACAAAGATAAGGTGTCTTTTCCTTGTGTGTGGGGACCAGAAGCCAGCCAGAGGTTGGGTGAGTGGACTTAGTGGATTATATAGTTAGATATTAGGGTAGGGTTGGCAAGGTAGACAATTTTATGTTTCTTCTCTACACTAGCGAATCCACGCCAGGATGGAAAAGTAGATGTTAAATGGTGATATAAAAAGAAAGTTAAGGTGGCAAATCGTTAGAATGTTCAATAGAATGCTGTGTGGTATTTGTTCCAGCCCTCTGAATTCAAATCCTGCCAAGGTCAACTCTGCATTTCATCCATTTGAGATCAATAAAAAAAGTACCAGTCATATACTGGGGTTGATTCTCCCTCTATATCTCTTTCTCACTTCCTTTCTTTCACTTTTTCTACCCTCTTCTGGAAGAAATCAACTGTACTCAGACCAGAAGAGGAGATGGGCTCCACCAGGTTTAAAAATGCCCTAGAAACGCTGTACATTAAATACAGCACCCCTACGACTCTCTCGTGATTTACAAGACCATATGCATAAGAAGAAAATATTTAACAAATGTTTGGTACTTACCACTGATAGCAATACACTTTGTTTCCCTGCTGCGGAATTGTTTAGGTTTGAAGTTGTCTACACCTTTCAGTGTCACCTGTATGAAGTTACCTTGCCACCATTCATGTAGTGTAGAATTGGTATCAGTGATGACAAGATGTGATGACAACAAGGAGATACTTGTGGTTGGTAAACTCAGCTTAGCAATGCTGGAATCAAATTTATCTGAACTGAAGCCATGTGTAATAACTCTGTGTTGATCTAAAAATAGAGAAATATTCGTTTCATTACCATATTTCTAATGAAAGACACTGTCTATGTCATTAACCCTTTCATTACCATATTTCTAATGAAAGACACTGTCTATGTCGTTAACCCTTTCATTACCATATTTCTAATGAAAGATACTGTCTATGTCATTAACCCTTTCATTACCATATTTCTAATGAAAGATACTGTCTATGTCATTAACCCTTTCATTACCATATTTCTAAGGAAAGACACTGTCTATGTCATTAACCCTTTCATTGCCATATTGCTAATAAAAGACACTGCCTATGTCATTAACCCTTTCATTGCCATATTGCTAATAAAAGACACTGTCTATGTCATTAACCCTTTCATTACCATATTTCTAATGAAAGATACTGTCTATGTCATTAACCCTTTCATTACCATATTTCTAATGAAAGATACTGTCTATGTCATTAACCATTTCATTACCATATTTCTAATGAAAGACACTGTCTATGTCATTAACCCTTTCATTACCATATTTCTAATGAAAGACACTGTCTATGTCATTAACCCTTTCATTACCATATTTCTAATGAAAGACACTGTCTATGTCATTAACCCTTTCATTACCATATTTCTAATGAAAGACACTGTCTATGTCATTAACCCTTTCATTACCATATTTCTAATGAAAGACACTTTCTATGTCATTAACCCTTCCATTACCATATTTCTAATGAAAGACACTGTCTATGTCATTAACCCTTTCATTACCATATTGCTAATGAAAGACACTGTCTATGTCATTAACCCTTTCATTACCATATTTCTAAGGAAAGACACTGTCTATGTCATTAACCCTTTCATTGCCATATTGCTAATAAAAGACACTGCCTATGTCATTAACCCTTTCATTGCCATATTGCTAATAAAAGACACTGTCTATGTCATTAACCCTTTCATTGCCATATTGCTAATAAAAGACACTGTCTATGTCATTAACCCTTTCATTGCCATATTGCTAATAAAAGACACTGTCTATTGTTTTCAAATCATTTCAAAAACTATCAACAATTTGGAAAGATTTAGTTATATAACTAACTTTCTCATTATTAAGTTGTTCAGAATATAACTTAACAAAGGTTCTTACATAAAATTGCAATGGAAGGTGTTTACATAAATATAAACTCTTTAAACAAGTCAGTATCATAGAATAATGGCTGCTATCAGAATGGTTAAATACCAAGCCATCACTGATAGAATTTAGCTGCTGTTTATTGCAAGTCAAACTTTACTAGTGAGTATCTTTTAACCCTTTAGCATTACTCTATATATACTATTATATTTTCATGGTAAAAGCTTTACCTCACATAATATCTCGCATAACATTTACATTACTCTATATATACTATTGTATTTTCACAGTAAAGGCTTTACCTCACATAATATCTCGCATAACATTTACATTACTCTATATATACTATTGTATTTTCACAGTAAAGGCTTTACCTCACATAATAACTCACATAACATTTACATTACTCTATATCTACTATTGTATTTTCCCAGTAAAGGCTTTACCTCACATAATATCTCACATAACATTTACATTACTCTATATCTACTTTTGTATTTTCACTGTAAAGGCTTTATCTCACATAACATTTACATTACTCTATATATACTATTGTATTTTCACAGTAAAGGCTTTACCTCACATAATATCTCACATAACATTTACATGACTCTATATATACTATTGTATTTTCATAGTAAAGGCTTTACCTCACATAACATTTACATTACTCTATATATACTATTGTATTTTCACTATAAAGGCTTTAACTCACATAATATCTCACATAGCATTTACATTACTCTATATATACTATTGCTTTCTCACAGAAAAGGCTTTACCTCACATAATATTGAATCTATGAGATTTTGATATTATTTATTTTGAAAACAATACCTTAACATCAGTATGAGTGGTTGATTATGGCTGGTTTGAATAGAAAGCAGTGAGAGAATTCTGACCAGATATGGCTGGTGTAAATACTAAAGGGTAAAAAAACAAAAATTTTCACTATTCTTATATAATTTTTTTTTTCTAATGACCAGAAATGGAATTTAAACTCAAAATGCACAAAACTAGAACAAATATTCTAATACTCTTTATCTAACAGTTGTTATTATTATGCTAGCAAGGGTTGGACAAGTCTACATAGACCAAGTCAGTACTGAAATGGGGCCCCAAGTGTCCCAGACAGGCTAAGGAGGTCTGTATCTTGCTTACATATGGTCATTATTGAGTGAAGGGGAGAAGTTGTCATGTCTTTTGACACAAACTGAAGGATCCCCCTAATTACTTATTTGGCAAGATGACTACAGCTGGATGCTTTACTTAATACCAACCGCTTTACAGTGTGTACTGGGTGTGTTTATCATGTAGATCACCAGCACTTTTTTGGCCAGCTTTCTACGGCTGGAGGCTCTTCCTAACACAGACCACTTTACAATCGATTATTCAAGACCCGAGAGTACAGGGTGCGTTTATCGTGTAGTTAATGAAACACTAGAGAAGTTATTCTGTCGTTGACACAGCAGAAACAAAGAAAATAAAAGATAAAATGAACACAGAAATATATTTACCTGTGAGCCATACAATAAATGACCATGATATTTCACACTCAATAAGTTTTTCTTTATCTTCAAGATCTATATGTACCACTTGGAGAGTTTTTATCTTTGATTCTGTGGAATCTGGTACCAGTTGTGAAAAACCATTGAATCCACAAGCCCACACTTCCGACATCCTTATATATATATACGGAGGTCAGCTGACCAAGATACTCTCATGGAATGACCAAATGAGGTTTATTTTTCAACATAGTCCCTGGAAAGAAACAATGTAGTTAATAAAATTGTTTCTACCTTTGGCACAAGGCCAGCAATTATCCCAGTGTATTACTGGTACTTTATTTTATCGACCCCGTAAGGATGAAAGGCAAAGTTAACCTCAGATCATAAAGGGTCGTAACTCTTTGCTGCAAAGCATGGCGTCCGACCCTCTACCGATACTGCCAATCCACTGCCCTGCAGTTAATAATAATTGTTTCTACTTTTGGCACAAGGCCAGCAATTACCCAGTGTATTACTGGTACTTTATTTTATCGACCCCGTGAGGATGAAAGGCAAAGTTAACCTCGGCGGGATTTGAACTCAGACCATAAAGGGCCGTAACTCTTTGCTGCAAAGCATGGCGTCTGACCCTCTACCGACACTGCCAATCCACCGCCCTTAATAATAATAAGAGTTGAAATTAATAGATGCAAGATTTCACAGCCCTAGCATCACTCCTTCATAGTCAGCCTATGAACTTTTCAGCTGACCCTCGTCTATGATGGTGATTATGATAATCATCATCATCATTTTACGTCCGCTCTTCCCTGCTTGCAAGGATGGGACGGGTCATATTCAGCACAGCATCTCTCCACTTGTCACGGTCCGTCGTCATCTCCACCGTGAGCTTCAGCGATCTGAGGTCTGTTCTCACCACCTCCGCCCATGTTTTTCGTGGTCTACTTCTACCACGTCTTCCTTCAACTGGCATTTCCTGGCACTTCTTCACCCATCGGTCATCCTCCATGCGCATCACATGTCCATACCACCGTTGTCTCCTCTCTCGCACACTACATTCTATCCTTCTCAGACACAGTTTCTCTCTCAACACATCCATGCTGGGTCGTTCGCGCACATTGACATTGCACATCCAACGGAGCATGCTTGCCTCATTTCTCTCCAGCCGTCGCATATCCTCTGCAGTTGCTGTCCATGTCTCACTACCATGCAGCATCGCGCTCCTCACACAGGCATCATATAACCGGCCTTTCGTAAGCAGGGAAAAACCTTTCTTTGTCAGCAGAGGAAGCAGCTCCCTAAACTTCTTCCAACCCATCCTTATTCTAGATACTATGGCCTCGGAACACCCCCTCCCATGCTAATCTGATCTCCTAGGTACCGGAAGCTATCCACCACTTCTATAGCATCCGCCTGCATTTGAAAAATGTGTCTATCAGTGCGACTTCTACTGTCTAATTTCACTGTACATCTACTGCATACGTATTTCTCCCTACTTGTTAGTTTGCCTGCTATCCCACTACATCTCTTGTGTACCCAGGATCTGCATTGTGTGCATTTTATAGAATTTATGCCAGTTCCTTTTCTGCATATCGAACATGGCCATTTCCCTGACAGAATCAGAGTTTTGTCCTCTTTTCTACTCATCAACACTTTTGTCTTAGCTAGGTTCACTCTCAGTCCTCTTGCTTCCAACTGCTGTTTCCATAGCCAGAATTTATTCTCTAGCTCCTCTACTGATTCTGCTATAAGAACCAGATCGTCAGCATAGCAAAGTTCCCATGGACAGCCAGTCTTAAACTCCTCTGTTATGGCTTGGAGGACTATAATGAACAAGAGCGGGCTAAGGACCGAACTTTGATGAACTCCTACTTGTATCTGGAATTCCTCACTAAACTCCATTTCTACCCTGACTTTACTGACAGTACCTCTGTACAAAGTTTGCACTGTCCTCACAAGCCATTCCTCAACACCTAGTTTCCTTAGGGACCACCAGATGACAGATCGGGGTACCCTATCAAAGGCCTTCTCTAGGTCAACAAAGGCTAAGTATAGTGGCTTATTCTTCTCTAAGAACCTCTCTTGTAATTGTCTCACCAAGAAGAGGGCATCTGTTGTACTCTTCCCAGGCACAAAACCAAACTTCATCTCATCTAGTTTGACCCTTTCTCTAATTAGTTGTGCTAATATCTGTTCTGCCACTTTCATAACCTGATCCATCAGTTTTATACCCCTATAATTGCTCCTCTCCAGAGCATCCCCTTTAACTTTGTAGCAATTTATGAGAATATATATATATCTAGAGTGGGTAAAATTCCCGAGATCCATGGACGAGTTCTCTTCAGTGGTCTCTGTCCCTCATTATCGCTGCCATGTCCTGCGTCTCCAAGAGACCAGTGTCTGTCCTTAGGGCATCAACATATGTTAACCTCGGTCTTCCTCTTCCAGTGTGTCCATGCAGGGGCTCCCATAGCTGGTTTATTATATTATATACAGAGCTATGATCCCCTGAATGTATGGTGTGACCACTGAGGATGATGTCAGCTCAACTGAGCTCCTGACTGACGATCTCAAGGATGTGCTTCACACGAGACGCATACGGTGGTAAGGCCATGCTGAGTGCAGTGAGGGCTGTATCAGCAAAGTGATGAATGTCAATCTTGGAAGCAGTAGAGACTGAGGAAGACCAAAAAGGACTTGGATGGAGGATGTCCATCGAAATCAAGCTAGGCTTAGCCAGGCCCAAGTGAGACCGGTGGACAGAAACACATGGAGTGGGACACTACGGAGCGCTGTCAGGCAGGACCCACCCCTGCTTAGAAATAAATTGTGTCTTGCATAATCAAAAACTAGATGATGATGATAACACTATAAATGTATATGATTCCAGAGTCGGACTAGATCGAACCTTGAGCTGATCAATAGCGAAACACTACTCAATGAACGGAAATAAGACAAACAAATCGGCCTTTTATTATTACAATTACACTCTGCTTAGTTCTACACCTCTTTACCGACGAGAGACTAAGCATCTGGTGAACCTACATTAACTGGATGTTACATTCCCTATATATATATATATATGTAAAAGGTAAACAGAAATAACAACACAATCGGTACAGTATATGGAAGGTATATATTAGGTTAACGCTTGATATAGCAAGAAGAGGGTCTTAACGTTTTGGACGCTAGTCCTTCAACAGAAGAAAGAATGAGAAATAAGATAGATTGAGGGGACAGGCAGGGTGGAATTGGAAAAAATGTCTTTAGATAAAAATAACAGGTCCATTCATGTTGACATCTCTTGCAAATATATTGGAAAATGTGTGAAACCCTTGGTACAGTTAGGTATATTTTAAAAAAGGAAAAGAATGACTTCACTTGTAGTTCTAAACAATTTAATTTAATTTTATAATATTATAATTTTACAATTTGGTTTGGTTTGGTAGATCTAGATCTACCAATAATATAAAAATAATATTATAAAATTAAATTAAATTGTTTTTAATATATATATATTGTTTCCCTTTAAAAAAAGAAAACAGAAAATTAACTCTTAACGTCCTGTACCGTATGATACCAATTTATTAGGACTGCATCACATTAGAAATTAAAGTCATTAGGTGGATTGGCAGTATCGGTAGGGGGTCGGACGTCATGCTTTGACGCATAGAGTTACAACCCTTTCTATTCTGAGTTCAAATCACGCCGAGGTCAACTTTGCCTTTCATCCTTACGGGGTCGATAAAATAAAGTACTAGTAATGTACTAAGTAATTGCTGGCCTTGTGCCAAAAGTAGAAACAATTATTTTAATACTGCCAATTTCCACAACAATCTGTCCACTAGTAAAGATACTATGACCATTTGAGTTAACAAACCACATTAGCAAAACATTCTAGAAAAGTACAAAACAGCAAATTGATTGTATCACATTAAATATCAAAGTCTTTACTTTAATACTGCTATTTTTCATAACGACCCTTCCCCTAGTAAAGATACTATAAACATTTGAATTAACAAACCCGTTTTTTAGATATTTTTTACCAAAATAATTACAGGATGATAAGAGTTGAATCATTCGTTAGAATACAACCACACATACTCAGAAGTTTATATTCGAGAAAAAGGAGGAAAATTAGATAAATAATTAATTTAGTTACCTATTTTCGGAGATTACCTTTAATTAGACACCGCTAAACTTACCTTTCAATTTCCGATTTCATTAATGCCGCTAAAGGACTTCAGAAAATCTCAAATATCATACAATTTCATTGTTAATATTATATATACTTCAGGTCATGTGTCATTTCAAAGAAAAAAAGTTAATTTATATAAAATGAAATTCACGTTTAAAAAGACATATTTTTTATAGCGGAAGTTTACAATTTACTGTCGTCTAATCAGAGGTTAAGAAAAATTTACGACTCCGAAGAAAAAAAATAACAAAAACAACAATGAACATTTAAATAATTCAGATTTTATTTATATTCGTCAAATATTTCACTGAAAGATTTTTGACATATTACAAATATAATAAAAAAATCTACCTTTTTTTAAAAAATATATATTTCATAAAATTATTAACGAATCACATGATGGAAATTATTCACAGCAGTGCTGTTTTACAGAAGGAAAATCGGACAAAATGGTGATCGAAAGTACTATGGTCTGGTAAATATCAATTTCTCGTTGATATTTTTATATCTTACTTTTCAATTTGTGAAATTAAAATTGCTTTAGAATCATTGATATCGATGACTATATAATGATTAATTTTCCAATAACGATCGTTTCTTCTACAATTACATGTGACAACTTAACAGACATGCTTCACCTTCTGACGCTGCAGAAATTTTCTCTTCCTTTAAATTTTTTAAATTTATTTCTTGACTTTCTTATTTTTATTGGACTTATTATTATTATTGTTGTTTGTGTTTCCTTTGCTTAAAAAAAATCTTGTTTTATTTTAACGTCTTTTATATTTATACGTTTTTATTTAAACAATGGTTTTAAATATACATTATTATTGTTGTTTGTGTTTCCTTTGCTTAAAAAAAAATCTTGTTTTATTTTAACGTCTTTTATATTTATACGTTTTTATTTAAACAATGGTTTTAAATATACATCTGGATCTATTAAAAACAAACCCCACTCCCCTTCATATATATCTATATATATATATACATATATATGTAGATAAATCTACCAAGAGTTTACGGTAGTGTCCAATCCGTATGAAGAACTCAATGTAATCCGGATATCATAGAAAGAAGAGATGCAATGAAATATCACTTTCGGTGAAAGATAAACGGAATACAGAGTCAAGATAAAATATTAAAAAAATAATGAATAAAACAATGAAACAGTTCCTTATATTAAACAAAAAAAGTTCATTATTTAACGATCGTTTCTAGGATATATATGTGTTAGAATTGGCATGCATATTCAACAGATCTATGTACAAAATTATACAAACTATCAAAATTAAATATACATACCAACACATATATATGCCGTCTTCAGAAATAATGAAGACGGCATATATATGTGTTGGTATGTATATTTAATTTTGATAGTTTGTATAATTTTGTACATAGATCTGTTGAATATGCATGCCAATTCTAACACATATATATCCTAGAAACGATCGTTAAATAATGAACTTTTTTTGTTTAATATAAGGAACTGTTTCATTGTTTTATTCATTATTTTTTTTAATATTTTATATACATATATATATAAGTTGAAATAAAATGAAAACGAAATTTCATTTCTCACTCTTAGTATGGCACTCAATATGCAAATTAGGCTGCTCAGCCGTTAATTTTCATAAGGAAAGTATACTTTCGAACGTTCAACTATCTGGCAGATGGGTATACGGTGCTGATGATAGCTAACAAGCTTGAAAATAGTACATCGTTCCTGTGTCAGTGTTGAACAAAAAGGTGACGTGGTTGCCTTAACACCGTATGGCATAAATTCAGGCTGTTCAGTTTGTTTACAAACGAACAAAGCGGCGTTATAATAAGCGTCCGCTAAACCGATGCGTGCATATATGTACATATATATATATATATATGCATGCTACTGTACGTCTGTATACATATATGTATGTACGTATACATACATACTTACATATATATATACATATATGGAGGGGAGTGGGGTTTATTTAATATCATTGAATATTTACTCCAGAAACTGTTGAGTGCTCTGAATCAGTTATAAACATTTATATTTGTTGAATTTCCAACAAATTAAATATCCCTTCTACTTATATCTATATATATAACAAAGGAATTGTGGTAAGGAACCAGATGGACCATAACGCACCAGAGTACTCAATACTTTGGGTAGTAGAGTGGGAAATGGGAAAAAGTATGACCTCGACGGCAGAGCTCAAGCAGTTTCGTCCAGAAATAGGCGTCGAAACGGCTTGAGCTCTGCCGTCGGGGTCATACTTTTTCCTATATATATATATATACACACACTGTTGTATCTGTATACATACTACATAGACTTCCCTTAGCCTTTGTCAAGGCAGAATTCTAGGAGAAGGAAAACTCTGATATAACACCTGCAACCCTGATGGTATCCAATGATGTTGACTTGTTCTTCTTTTTGGTAAATATCATCTTGGTTAAGAGAGTGGGACTGGCTTTGTGCAGTGCCTTTGCTCACTATAAAAGCTTCACGGCACAGGCATTGCTTTATATCTGGAGATCTCTCTGCACTTGTCGTCACATGGTACCATGGGCCCAGCACTATGTGTCAATAATTGTCACAAGTGTAGTGTTTGTACCAGAGTTTTCAAGTCGCTGGCTGGACTAAAAAGTCACACTCGTTCAGCGCATCGGTAGGGGTTCTCCTACATGGATATAAAGTAGTGGCCGTACTCGAAAACGAGTTGGCAGCCACCATATATATATACACACACTTGTGTCTGTATACATACTACAATGTGTGTGTGTATATGTATACATATGTGTGTATGTCACTTTTGAGCTGACTTTTGGGATGCTCCCATACAGCTCTGAGTCTTTCATCCTCAGTGTATACTGAATAATGTTCAGAGCCATCCTCAGCATTCTCGTGTAGCACCCATCCACCATCTGAGGTTGGCTGGACATGCTCACCGACATCCAGAGCTGACATTGCACTCAGTGCTCCTTTGGGAGCCCCTACATGAACACACTAGAAGAGGAAGACCAAGGTTAACATATGTTGATGCCCTAAGGACAGACACTGGTCTGTTGGAGACGCAGGACATGGCAGCGATAATGAGGGACAGAGACCGCTGGAGAGAACTCGTCCATGGATCTCGGGAATTTTACCCGCCTTAGATAGATAGATAGATGTGTGTATGTATGTATATATATCCAAAATTAAATTATGTATGTATATATATATATGTGTGTGTATGTATGTATATATATATACACACACACGTGTATTGCTCAATCGGGAAGAGAGCTGATATATTATGTTCATACACGTAACAAAATTGTGACCTAATCTTCAGGCGCTTATAAGGCCTGAAGAATAGGTCACAAATTTCATCCCTAGTACATTTTGGAGACTTGGTCAATATTGGGCTTTGAAACCGTAGGTAGCACTTTTGTTCCGTGTATGAACATAAATAAATGATATATATATATATATATATATATATATATATATATATATATATCACTCTCTATATATATAGTCGCACATAGCGTTAACCCTTTAGCATTTACATTACTCTATATATACTATTGTATTGTCACAGTAAAGGTTTTACCTCACATATCTCACATAACATTTACATTACTCTATATATACTATTGTATTTTCACAGTAAAGGCTTTACCTCACATAATATCTCACATAACATTTACATTACTCTATATATACTATTGTATTTTCACACTAAAGGCTTTACCTCACATAATATCTCACATAACATTTACATTACTCTATATATACTATTGTATTTTCACAGTAAAGGCTTTACCTCACATAATATCTCACATAACATTTACATTACTCTATATATACTATTGTATTTTCACAGTAAAGGCTTTACCTCACATAATATCTCACATAACATTTACATTACTCTATATATACTATTGTATTTTCACACTAAAGGCTTTACCTCACATAATATCTCACATAACATTTACATTACTCTATATATACTATTGTATTTTCACAGTAAAGGCTTTACCTCACATAATATCTCACATAACATTTACATTACTCTATATATACTATTGTATTTTCACAGTAAAGGCTTTACCTCACATAATATCTCGCATAACATTTACATTACTCTATATTTACTATTGTATTTTCACAATAAAGGCTTTACCTCACATAATATCTCACATAACATTTACATTACTCTATATATACTATTGTATTTTCACAGTAAAGGCTTTACCTCACATAATATCTCACATAACATTTACATTACTCTATATATACTATTGTATTTTCACAGTAAAGGCTTTACCTCACATAATATCTCACATACCATTTACATTACTCTATATATACTATTGTATTGTCACAGTAAAGGCTTTATCTCACATAATATCTCACATAACATTTACATTACTCTATATATACTATTGTATTGTCACAGTAAAGGCTTTATCTCACATAATATCTCACATAACATTTACATTACTATATATATACTATTGTATTGTCACAGTAAAGGCTTTATCTCACATAATATCTCACATAACATTTACATTACTCTATATATACTATTGTATTGTCACAGTAAAGGCTTTATCTCACATAATATCTCACATAACATTTACATTACTATATATATACTATTGTATTGTCACAGTAAAGGCTTTATCTCACATAACATTTACATTACTCTATATATACTATTGTATTTTCACAGTAAAGGCTTTATCTCACATAATATCTCGCATAACATTTACATTACTCTATATTTACTATTGTATTTTCACAGTAAAGGCTTTATCTCACATAATATCGAAGATTTTGATATTATTTATTTTGAGAAAGGCTGGTTTAAATGCTAAATGGTTAAGCTAATAAAACTAATATATCACCAATGTATTGTTCGCATCTGTGGGTTTTTCTTGACTTTTCACATATTGTCGTTACTACTGGGAACTGACAACTATAAATAATATAGTTAAATAAGTCAAATAAAGGACACTAGAATAGACTGGTGTCCTGTCCTTGGGCTGTCACTTAACACCAAGGAAACTGGTATAAACACCAGCCTGATGAGCTTTCAGGCTTGAGACAGAATTTAACCCTGCGATGGATTGGTGTCCTGTCCTTGGGCTGTCACTTAACACCAAGGAAACTGGTATAAACACCAGCCTGATGAGCTTTCAGGCTTGAGACAGAATTTAACCCTGTGATGGATTGGTCTCCTGTCCTTGGGCTGTCACTTAACACCAAGGAAACTGGGATAAACATAGGCTTCAACATCCTTCAGGATTGCGACAGAAAAATATCTGGGGACTGGAAAATGTTCACAGAAACACACTTGTGCTGATTCTGCAATTTATTTTTTCTATTGTATCTTTCTCTCCATTATGTAGTGTCGACAACAGCGATTATATGAGAAATGGGGACTACACTCCTACAAGACTTCATGCCCAACAAGATGCAGTGAATGTTATTTGTATATCAAAGACTCGTTCAAACCCAGAAAACAATGTTGGTTTATTAGTAATGTCTGAGTAAGTATCGTTTAGACATTTCCTTTTTCTCAGTCCACAACTGAGATGGTTTGGTCATGTGTGGAGGAAGGATGAAAGTGTAACTGCGGTGAGAGGACTCGAGCCAGTGATGAATGTTGTAAAGACAAATAGAATGAGATGGTTGGGTCATGTGTTGAGGAAGGATGAAAGTGATTGAATAATGATCATTCTATGTCTATTTTCAATGCCGGCGTGGGTTGATGCTACATCACTCAGCTAAACACATCTTACTCCTGTGTACCATATTTAGCATTACTTCTCCCCCGCTCAATGTCCTTCCTATCATCAACCACATTATATGGTGTGTTTTATCATGGCACCAGTACTAACTCATAATGTCATCTCTCTCTCTTTCTCTGTCTTGTGCACATCACATGTTAATAGACAAAATAATGTTTTAATGATATTTCGGCAGTATCGGTAGAGGGTTGGACGCCATGCTTTATAGCATAGTTACGTCCCTTTACAGTCTGAGTTCAAATCCCGCCGAGGTTAACTTTGCCTTTCATCCTTACGGGGGTCGATAAAATAAAGTACCAGTAATGTACTGGGTAATTGCTGGCCTTGTGCCTAAAGTAGAAACAATTAATATTACATAAACCGTATATGCCAGTGAACAAGTCAATCTGATGCATAGGTCGACCCTTAAAATTCTGAGGTGTAGTTCAGGTGAAGCAGCACTCATACTTCCACATTTTATGTTCGGCGGACAAGTTGACCCCTGGTTTTGGGGGAGAGATTTTTAGGCTCCAGATGTCGTCTTGTGTGCCAGCATATACGTTATATACTGTATTACCCGGCACCGAAGATGCTTTGTCTTCGAGGACGCATGGTAGATTTTGTCGACTTATTTTAGGAAAAAAGTAGCGTCTTCGATAACAGGAAATACAGTATATTACAAGAGTGGTGCCCCAGCATGGCCTCAGCTGGATGGGTGGAACAGGGAAAACAGTATATATATATATATATATATATACATATATGGCTTAGTGGTTAGAGCATTGGCCTTGCAATCGAAAGGTTGTGAGTTCAATTCTCAGACTGGGTGATGTGATGTTTCCTTGAGCAAGACACTTTATTTCACATTGCTCCAGTTTACTCAGCTATAGAAATGAGATGATATAGACTGGGGTCCCTATCATTCCACTGCAAAGTGGTCGTGTAGGTGCCACGGCAAAAATGCACCCAGCCCACACTGTAAAGTGGACGTGTAGGCGCCATGGAAAAAAAAGCACCCAGCACTCACTGTAAATAGGGTTGGTGTTAGGAAGGGCATCCAGCTGTAGAAATCAAGCCAGAATCAGTTCCCGTCCCACCCCTTGCAAGCAGGGAAAAGCGGACGTAAAATGATGATGATGATATATATATGTGTGTGTGTGTATTAATGGAGTGAGAATAACCAAGTTACTTAAAACTTAATTTTAATTCTGTATATGTTTCAATGTATAGTGGCAGGCCATAATGTTGGAAAACCTCAATATTACCATAGATATAAATATATATACATAATTCTATTTAATGATGGACTAGTGTCTGTGATAATAATAATAATAATAATAATGAAATTATTGTGTACAGTGCTCAGGTGCACTACAACTCATCAAAGGTGCATGTATAGTACATAGAATAATAAAGTGTCAGGAAAATGAACAGTGTATGAGTCATGATATAATAATAACAATAATGAAATATTGTGTACAGTGCCCAGGTGCACCACAACCCATCAAAAAAGTGCATGTACAGTACATAGGGCAATGCACAAACATCAGTAAAATGCTCTTCTATATCAAATGTAAAACTAATATATTTCTTCATTGTACTTGTTCTGTTAGCCTTTAGCACATATGTGTGTGTGTGTGTATATATAGATATATATGTGTGTATATATTGTTTTCTGTTGCTATATTTTGCTAGTGTGAAAGTTCTGGTTACCCTGACGACTGATGTGGGTCGGATATTATCTAAATTACATCAAGTTCAACCAAATGGCGATATTAAATTTGGAACTGCCATCCGGGTTGCTCATGTAAGTATCAGTGTTTGAGAATAACCCTTTAGCATTTACATTACTCTATATATACTATTGTATTTTCACAGTAAAGGCTTTTCTTCACATAATATTTACATTACTCTATATATACTATTGTATTTTCACAGTAAAGGCTTTACCTCACATAATATCCCACATAACATTTACATTACTCTATATATACTATTGTATTTTCACAGTAAAGGCTTTTCTTCACATAATATTTACATTACTCTATATATACTATTGTATTTTCACAGTAAAGGCTTTACCTCACATAATATTGAATCTACGAGATTTTGATATTTATTTTGAGAACAATACCTTAACTTAAGTATGAGTGGCTGGTTACAGTCAGTTTGAACAGAAAGAGGTGAGAAAATTCTGGCCGGATATGGCTGGTTTAAATGCTAAAGGTTTAAATATATTTCATTCTTTGACCTCTGACACACTTGCCATGTGTGTTGTCTGGTTACTAACCCTGAGTCTCCACATGGTGATCACTGGAAGAAATATTATTTGGAAACTACAGAAGCCCACTTAATATGTGTGTGTGGTTTAGAATAGGGGTAAGCTAAAAGGGTTAGCAAAAAAAGGCATCTGACTCCCTGATGATTGCGTCTATCATTGCTTTAACAGGGAGACTTTAAAGTGATTGCTCTGCTTATAAATGATTGTATGTGAGGATATATATATGTGCGTACACCATCACTTTTTAACATCTATACAAGGGGATGCTGAAAGGTTCCTAGTTTGATTGCTACAGAGGCTGGTTCAAGGGCTTAGAAAAAGTAAAGACCGAATCTGAGAGGGTAATATCATCATCATCATCAACGTTTGACATTTATCTTCCACGCTAGCATGGGTTCAGACGGGAATTGTCCTACTTGAGGCAAGATTGATCGGGTTTTCTACGGCTGGATGCCCTTTCTAACAACAACCACGTTTACACGTTGAATAAAATCATAATTAACTAATCCTCTTGTATTTTCTTTTACCCAAAGCCAGGAACGTTTCTGCATTCCCTTGTAGTTCCATGCTTGTATGGGTTAGACAAGTTCTCACATCGAGGTTAGCCAGGTCTTGTTCATACAGATTTGTTTTGGCTTGGTTTTTTACATCTGGATACTCTTTTTAATGCCAACCATTTTTACAGGGTACCCTGGGTCCTTTTTTGTCATGGTACCAGCACGACCACCTTACAGGGTAATTTTTGTCATGGCACCAACACTGTTTGAATGCAGGTGTGGAGGGAGTCTGTTTTTCCAAGCATGCAAGGAAACTAATGGGCCAATGACAACAATAGTGTTGAATCTATTTAATTTTTGGAGTCCAGATTGGTATGTCATATATACCAGGATTACTGGATATATGAACAATTATACAAACTAGTAAATTTGCATTTTGATAAATGTATAGTTTTCACAAGAGAAGCCCGATAGTTTATGTTCATTACTGACATATGGAAGTAATTAACAATAAAATTGTATTTCAAAAATTTATTTTTAGTGTATAATTACATCTAACCTCAAATCACTGAGTCGTCTCAGTGCTTTGAGGTCAGCTCTGCCCAGGTCTTTCTCGGTCTACCTCTACTGCTACTTCCTTCCACTGGAATTTCCTGGCACTTCTTCACTCATCGATCATCATCCATGCACATCACTTGTTCATATCAATGCCATCTTCTCTATTGCAGACCACCTCGGATTCCTCTTAAACCGAGCTTCTCCTCAAGTTTATCCCCAAGCTCGCTCTCTCTAGAGAAAAGCGGACGTAAAATGAGGATGATGATATGTAAATGAGTTTTTTTAATATTAATAATAATATTTGATTTGTTTGCAATTATGCAAACAGCCTCTTTAAGTCATGTGAGTAGAATGACTCCGTCTTTCTTGCTCTCTTGTCTTGGCATATAAAGAGAATGGCAGACACTAATGTTTCTGGGTGATTACCCTTCATCAGTACTGCTTACCTGTCAACTGTCAGAGCTAGTGAAAATATATTTTCTGGAATATATAGTGACTGATCGGCATGATTTGTATATAAACTATTTGTTATATATATATAGAAATACATGTAGTGTATTATTGATGAATGTAATCATAATGTTGTTGTTTTTGTTGTAGCTGGCTCTAAAACATCGTCAAGGTAGAAACCACAAAATGAGGATTGTAATGTTTGTTGCTAGCCCCATTCAAGATGATGAAAAAGAGGTATTATTTTTACCATATGTTTCTTCTTTTAACTCTTTCTGTTATTAAATTCCCTAAACCCAGTCCTGCTTTGACTGAGATTATCCTTGCAATTTCAAAATTAAAACTCCTTAGAAAACTCCTTAGAAAACCTGCCAGAGTCCACCTTGCCTTTCATCTCTTCTGGGATGTTATTGACTCCCTCCTCACCTTCACTCACCCTCCAAAAACACTTGCTGGCCTTGTGCCTAAAGTAGAAACCATTATTATTATTATTAAAGGGCGATGGATTGGCAGTATCGGTAGAGGGTCGGACGCCATGCTTTGACGCATAGAGTTACGGCCCTTGCCATTCTGAGTTCAAACCCCATCGAGGTTAACTTTGCCTTTCATCCTTACGGGGTCGATAAAATAAAGTACCAGTAATACACTGGGTAATTGCTGGCCTTGTGCCAAAAGTAGAAACAATTATTATTATTATTAGGGCTGTGGATTGGCAATATTGGTAGCGGGTTGGATGCCATGTTTTGCAGCATAGTTATGGCCCTTTACGGTCTGAGTTCAAATCCAACTGAAGTTAACTTTGCCTTTCATCCTTACGGGGTCGTTAAAATATAGTACCAGTCACACACTGGGGTTGATTTAATAGACTTTCCCTTCTCCCCAAATTGCTGGCCTTGTGCCTGTATAAGAAACCATTATTTATGAGAGCAGAATGGCAGTGCCATTAGAATGTTTGATAGAAAGCTTTATAGCATTCGTTCCAGTACTTCTGCACCCCAGGTGAACATTTCTTTTCATCCTTTCAGGGTTGATGAAATTACATACCAGTCAAGTACTTGGATTGATTTAACCCTTTTTTACATTTTGTGGTTAAAGGCTTTACCTCACATAATATCGATTCTATGAGATTTTGATATCATATATTTTGAGAAGAATACCTTAACGTCGGCATGAACGGCCGGTTTGAACACAGAAAGGAGTGAGAGGATTTTGGCCAGATATAGCCGGTTTAAATGACAAAGGGGTAATAACTTTCCCACTAAAAATTGCTGGTCTTCGGCCTATTGTTGAAATTATTATGTACAGATTTATTCAACTAAACTGTCTGAAACCACTCCTGGTTCTACGATGTAAAGCTGTCTATTTTAAAGTGTTTATGTTTATCTAAAAGCCTTTCATTTTGATTTTATGTAAGAACTGCCAAGAAATTCTTGATTACTTTCAAAAATATTTGTAAATTATAGATATATGCGAACAGAAAGGTTAATATTTTCTTTGTTTTAGCTCGAGAAAATTGGTAAAATTTTGAGAAAGGAAAACGTCAATGTTGATGTTGTTAACTTTGGAGAAGAGGTGAGTGCCTTTGTTTTTATGGGTTTACTAATGGACCAGTGCTGTCAATAATGATAGCAATATGGTTGAATGTCCAGGATTAGTATGTGATACCAGGTCTAGTGGACCAGTGACAGCAATGGGGTTGAATATCCAGGACTAGTGGACCAGTGACAACAATGGGGTTGAATGTCCAGGATTAGTGTGTGATACCAGGACTAGTGGACCAGTGACAGCAATGGGGTTGAATGTCCAGGACTAGTGGACCAGTGACAGCAATGGGGTTGAATGTCCAGGACTAGTGGATCAGTGACAGCAATGGGGTTGAATGTCCAGGATTGGTGTCATACCAGGACTAGTGGACCAGTGACAGCAATGGGGTTGAATGTCCAGGATTGGTGTCATACCAGGACTAGTGGACCAGTGACAGCAATGGGGTTGAATGTCCAGGACTAGTGGATCAGTGACAGCAATGGGGTTGAATGTCCAGGACGAGTGGACCAGTGACAGCAATGGGGTTGAATGTCCAGGACTAGTGGACCAGTGACAGCAATGGGGTTGAATGTCCAGGATTGGTGTGATACCAGGACTAGTGGACCAGTGACAGCAATGGGGTTGAATGTCCAGGACTAGTGGACCAGTGACAGCAATGGGGTTGAATGTCCAGGATTGGTGTGTGATACCAGGACTAGTGGACCAGTGACAGCAATGGGGTTGAATGTCCAGGACTAGTGGATCAGTGACAGCAATGGGGTTGAATGTCCAGGACGAGTGGACCAGTGACAGCAATGGGGTTGAATGTCCAGGACTAGTGGACCAGTGACAGCAATGGGGTTGAATGTCCAGGATTGGTGTCATACCAGGACTAGTGGACCAGTGACAGCAATGGGGTTGAATGTCCAGGATTGGTGTCATACCAGGACTAGTGGACCAGTGACAGCAATGGGGTTGAATGTCCAGGATTGGTGTGTGATACCAGGACTAGTGGACCAGTGACAGCAATGGGGTTGAATGTCCAGGACTAGTGGATCAGTGACAGCAATGGGGTTGAATGTCCAGGACGAGTGGACCAGTGACAGCAATGGGGTTGAATGTCCAGGATTGGTGTCATACCAGGACTAGTGGACCAGTGACAGCAATGGGGTTGAATGTCCAGGACTAGTGGATCAGTGACAGCAATGGGGTTGAATGTCCAGGACTAGTGGACCAGTGACAGCAATGGGGTTGAATGTCCAGGATTGGTGTGATACCAGGACTAGTGGACCAGTGACAGCAATGGGGTTGAATGTCCAGGACTAGTGGATCAGTGACAGCAATGGGGTTGAATGTCCAGGACGAGTGGACCAGTGACAGCAATGGGGTTGAATGTCCAGGACTAGTGGACCAGTGACAGCAATGGGGTTGAATGTCCAGGATTGGTGTGATACCAGGACTAGTGGACCAGTGACAGCAATGGGGTTGAATGTCCAGGACTAGTGGACCAGTGACAGCAATGGGGTTGAATGTCCAGGATTGGTGTGTGATACCAGGACTAGTGGACCAGTGACAGCAATGGGGTTGAATGTCCAGGACTAGTGGATCAGTGACAGCAATGGGGTTGAATGTCCAGGACGAGTGGACCAGTGACAGCAATGGGGTTGAATGTCCAGGACTAGTGGACCAGTGACAGCAATGGGGTTGAATGTCCAGGACTAGTGGACCAGTGACAGCAATGGGGTTGAATGTCCAGGATTGGTGTGATACCAGGACTAGTGGACCAGTGACAGCAATGGGGTTGAATGTCCAGGACTAGTGGACCAGTGACAGCAATGGGGTTGAATGTCCAGGACTAGTGGACCAGTGACAGCAATGGGGTTGAATGTCCAGGATTGGTGTCATACCAGGACTAGTGGACCAGTGACAGCAATGGGGTTGAATGTCCAGGATTGGTGTCATACCAGGACTAGTGGACCAGTGACAGCAATGGGGTTGAATGTCCAGGATTGGTGTGTGATACCAGGACTAGTGGACCAGTGACAGCAATGGGGTTGAATGTCCAGGATTGGTGTGTGATACCAGGACTAGTGGACCAGTGACAGCAATGGGGTTGAATGTCCAGGACTAGTGGACCAGTGACAGCAATGGGGTTGAATGTCCAGGATTGGTGTGTGATACCAGGACTAGTGGACCAGTGACAGCAATGGGGTTGAATGTCCAGGATTGGTGTGTGATACCAGGACTAGTGGACCAGTGACAGCAATGGGGTTGAATGTCCAGGATTAGTGTGTGATACCAGGACTAGTGGACCAGTGACAGCAATGGGGTTGAATGTCCAGGATTGGTGTCATACCAGGACTAGTGGACCAGTGACAGCAATGGGGTTGAATGTCCAGGATTGGTGTGTGATACCAGGACTAGTGGACCAGTGACAGCAATGGGGTTGAATGTCCAGGACTAGTGGACCAGTGACAGCAATGGGGTTGAATGTCCAGGACTAGTGGACCAGTGACAGCAATGGGGTTGAATGTCCAGGATTGGTGTGATACCAGGACTAGTGGACCAGTGACAGCAATGGGGTTGAATGTCCAGGATTGGTGTCATACCAGGACTAGTGGACCAGTGACAGCAATGGGGTTGAATGTCCAGGATTGGTGTCATACCAGGACTAGTGGACCAGTGACAGCAATGGGGTTGAATGTCCAGGATTGGTGTGTGATACCAGGACTAGTGGACCAGTGACAGCAATGGGGTTGAATGTCCAGGATTGGTGTGTGATACCAGGACTAGTGGACCAGTGACAGCAATGGGGTTGAATGTCCAGGACTAGTGGACCAGTGACAGCAATGGGGTTGAATGTCCAGGATTGGTGTGTGATACCAGGACTAGTGGACCAGTGACAGCAATGGGGTTGAATGTCCAGGATTGGTGTGTGATACCAGGACTAGTGGACCAGTGACAGCAATGGGGTTGAATGTCCAGGATTAGTGTGTGATACCAGGACTAGTGGACCAGTGACAGCAATGGGGTTGAATGTCCAGGATTGGTGTCATACCAGGACTAGTGGACCAGTGACAGCAATGGGGTTGAATGTCCAGGATTGGTGTGTGATACCAGGACTAGTGGACCAGTGACAGCAATGGGGTTGAATGTCCAGGATTGGTGTGTGATACCAGGACTAGTGGACCAGTGACAGCAATGGGGTTGAATGTCCAGGATTGGTGTGTGATACCAGGACTAGTGGACCAGTGACAGCAATGGGGTTGAATGTCCAGGACTAGTGGACCAGTGACAGCAATGGGGTTGAATGTCCAGGACTAGTGGACCAGTGACAGCAATGGGGTTGAATGTCCAGGATTGGTGTGTGATACCAGGACTAGTGGACCAGTGACAGCAATGGGGTTGAATGTCCAGGACTAGTGGACCAGTGACAGCAATGGGGTTGAATGTCCAGGATTGGTGTGTGATACCAGGACTAGTGGACAAATGCTGTCAATAATGATGACAATGGGATTAAATATATTTCAGTTTTAGAGTTCAGGATTTGTATGTCATATCTACCAAGATTGCTGGATATATGAACAATTATACAAACTAGGAAATTTGTGTTTTGAATAAATTAATGGCAAATATAAGAGAAACCCTATAGTTTATGATGATAACTGACATCTAGAAATGATTGAATATTAAAATGATATTTAAATGATATATCTAATATATAATTACATAAATGTTCAGCATATATATACAAATGACATACATGATTAGATGTAGGAGTAAATGTGAAGAAATAACTATTTAGGGGGACAAGTGTAGGGTTAGAACCCAGGTCCTTGTGATTTGAAAACAAACTTTTTATTGTAGCATTATGACTGATATAGGAAGAGCATTGCAAGTTTGTGTGTATACATTTGAAAGGGCTAGACATAAATATATATATATATAAATAAACATGGTTATAGTATGGTCGATAAAGTTTCTCTGCATTTATATTTTATGTATTATGGTGGGTGAAAGGTATGTGTGGTCAAGTGGTTAATGTGTTCTACATAGACTCAGAGTATCATGGGTTCAATTACTGGTGCATTGTCTTGATAGGACTGGGGTCCCTTCATTAAAACACCAGAGAAACCTCCATTGAGATACAACCTTGTAGGAGGCCAGCTAAACCTACATAAGTGTGAACTGTAACAACATGATAGGACTGGGGTCCCTTTCATTAAAACACCAGAGAAACCTCCATTGAGATACATCCTTGTAGGAGGCCAGCTAAACCTACATAGGTGTGAGCTGTAACAACATGATAGGACTGGGGTCCCTTTCATTAAAACACCAGAGAAACCTCCATTGAGATACAACCTTGTAGGAGGCCAGCTAAACCTACATAAGTGTGAACTGTAACAACATGATAGGACTGGGGTCCCTTTCATTAAAACACCAGAGAAACCTCCATTGAGATACATCCTTGTAGGAGGCCAGCTAAACCTACATAGGTCTGAACTGTAACAACATGATAGGACTGGGGTCCCTTTCATTAAAACACCAGAGAAACCTCCATTGAGATACATCCTTGTAGGAGACCAGCTAAACCTACATAGGTGTGAGCTGTAACAACATGATAGGACTGGGGTCCCTTTCATTAAAACACCAGAGAAACCTCCATTGAGATACATCCTTGTAGGAGACCAGCTAAACCTACATAAGTGTGAGCTGTAACAACATGATAGGACTGGGGTCCCTTTCATTAAAACACCAGAGAAACCCCCTATGGGATACATCCTTGTAGGAGACCAGCTAAACCTACATAAGTGTGAGCTGTAACAACATGATAGGACTGGGGTCCCTTTCATTAAAACACCAGAGAAACCCCCTATGGGATACATCCTTGTAGGAGACCAGCTAAACCTACATAAGTGTGAGCTGTAACAACATGATAGGACTGGGGTCCCTTTCATTAAAACACCAGAGAAACCTCCATTGAGATACATCCTTGTAGGAGGCCAGCTAAACCTACATAGGTCTGAACTGTAACAACATGATAGGACTGGGGTCCCTATTATTAAAGTTCAGAGAAACCTATGGGATACATCCTTGTAGGAGGCCAGCTAAACCTACTTAGGTGTGAGCTGTAACATCATGATAGGTCTGGGGTCCCTATCATTAAAACACTTGAGAAACCTTGCATGAAACCAGCTAAACATACAAATGTGGGAGTTGTACATTACACTATCATGGTGGGTGTTTATTCTTCATTAATACCACTTGATTAATCTTCTTAATTATTCTGAATCTACACAGTTTGTTGTTGTTATTGTGGCTTATTAATCTGAATTATAGCTAATCGGCACCTAATTAATATTCTTTCTTTGATTAGCAGTGAGACATGGGACATAAATGTAGAGGATATAGTGAGGTTGGAGAGAAATAAAGCCAGCATGCCTTATTGGATGTGTAATAGTGGTGTGTATGAAGAGTGTGGTATGGCAGTGTGTATGAAAAGCAGGGCATTAATGAACTAAGAGAAAAGCTGGGTGTATGAAGAATCTGGTGTAGTTAGTATGCCTGAGGCATCCCGGAAAAGAGGCACAGCAGTGTGTTGCAGATAGGGGTCACAATTTCCACTGGTTATAATTCTAATTTGCAATACAGCTGATAGGCTGCTTTTTTTTTTTTTTTTTTTTTTTTTTTTTCTTTTCATACAAAACACGTATGTGATAGTGGGATATGTGAATTAGTCCAAAATGTTGGGAAACAAATATTCTGTTTGAAATCCTCTTCTGCCGTGGGTCGCATGTTTATATTAACTTATATGTTTTGTTTTTTGTTTCCTTTTCTCTCCTGCGAAGGTCAGCAATACCAGTAAATTAACGACACTCCTGTCTGCAATAAATGGTAACTCTAACAGGTGAGTGGTTTCATCTACTAATGAAAGTTTTGGCTGTGGGTATCCCCTGTATATGTACACCACATGACCCTGCATGTTGTGGGCAGTCTCTAAAAAGGGTTGGTGTGAGAAAGGGTATCGGGCTCTAAAACATTGCCATAACCCTTTATTTAAACCAGCCATATCCAGCCAGAATTCTCTCACCTCTTTCTGTACAAATTGGCTGTAACCAGCTGCTCATACTGATGTTAAGGTATTGTTATCAAAATAAATATCAAAATCCTGAAAATACAATGGTAAATATAGAGTAATGTAAATGCTAAAGGGTTAAAAAGTGTCATCCTACTCAAGCCAGTGTGCAAAATTGGCCGTAAAAAAGGGATGGTGATGCTGATGATGACAATTGGAATAATTGTTAAGAACATATGGTTAATTTATAAAGTGTTGGGCAAATTTTAAAATATAGTTTCTTTGGGGAAGTCACCACAATGTAGATAACTAAAGATAATAGTGGAATATTTTGAGTAAAGTACCCCCTAGAGATATTGAAGAATAAGTGGACAGAATCACAGCTATGTGGGATATGTTACCTCTGGAGATAGAACAAGTGAACTGGACAGAATCAACAGATGTATACGGCTATGTGATCAAGTTATTGGGCTCATGATTGTGAGGCTGTTGCTTCGATTCCCGGACCCAATAGTGTGTTGTTTCCTTGAACAAGACATTTCATTTCATTTTGCTCCAGTTGAAAAAGCTGTATACCAGCATTTGTGGCCAGGAGAAGGAGTTGACTCTGCTATGGACTTCCAGGGAGATTGTCGTACTATCACATGCTTAACTCTGATGAAACGAAAAGAAACTCTGGCCTCATTAAAGACTTTAACATTTTTTTATTTAGCAAAGAATTGGATCTAGTGATGTAACTAAATTCCTCATTATTAAGATAGTGTTTGGAACAATAATTTATGATTGCATCGTAGAATCAGGGACAATTTCAAATGAGGTTGCTATAGAAAAGGGGTCAGTTTAATATTATTCTCACAGCACTCTTTATATATTTACAGTTCCCATCTTCTAACGGTGCCATCTGGTTCAATGTTATCTAATGTTCTTTCGACTTCACCCATTGTTTACCAAGAAGAAGGCATAGTCACTGGAGTAAATGATTATGTTGATCCTAACGAGGATCCAGAATTAGCTTTGGTGAGTTCTCTGTTGCTTTCATTTCATTTATATATTGACGTTCCTGATATATCTCTCATGTCCTGTTCAACCCCTGCATTCAAGGATAGGTGGCGAGTTGGCAGAGTCGTTAGAAAGTCGGATAGAAATGCTTTATGGTATTCGTTCTGGCTCTCTGCTCTTGGAGTTCAAATCCCACCAAGGTCAATTTGGCCTTTGATCCTTTCAAAGTCAATTAAAATAAAGTACAAGTTTAGTACTGAGATCGATTCTTCCTCTCTCTGGAAGAAACCTGCTGTACTCAGGTCTGGAGAGCGATGGGCTTTGCCAGGCTTAAAATGCCCAAGAAATGCTGTGTGTCAATACAGTGCCCCTACAACTCCATCAGGAGTTACGGGGTCATACCATACCATACAAGCCTAGAAAGCTGAACATACTGCAAATCTACTCTCCCACAATGCTGCTGCCATGACCAAAAAGCACTTTGTTTACCCCGTAAGGAGGTCATGCTTATAACATGACGAGAGACAGCACCCAATCCATTCTGTAAGGTGGTTGTGCTGGTGAGGATCCTAACGACAATCCAGAATTAGCTTTGGTACGTCCTCTGTTATTTCATTGATATATCTACTTGTGTGTAATGGCCATTGTTTTTAAACTCATTAGACATGACAATGTTTAATGAGTTTGCTTTCCAACCACATGGTTTGGAGTTCAGTCCCTCTGTGTAGTACCTCGTTCAATTGACTTTTCCTATTGCCTTGGGTTGATCAATACCTTGTGACAAGTATTTGCTACACAAAAACTGAATGTAAATGAGGTTGGTGCTAGGAAGGGCATCCATCTGTAGAAACCAAGCCAAAATTGTTCTGTGTGAGCCACATATGGTCACCTGGCCTTGCATTGTTCACAACAGGACAACTCGTCTAACCCATGCCAGCATTGAAAAATGAACGATGATGATGATGATGACAACACTGGAATCGCCCCAAAACAACTCGAGTCCCATGCTCAGGACAGGACTGAGTGGCGAGCCTTTACCAGACGTGCCAAATACTCTTTTGAAGAGAAGAGACAGGCAGAGGTCACTGAGGCCCGTGATAGGAGAAGAAAGCCATCAGCAGCTGCCCCAACTGACTCCGGTCTCTTCCCCTGCCCTCACTGTCCCCGGACCTGCAAGTCAAGGATCGGCCTCCACAGCCACCTTCGTGACCACGGTTGACGGGAACTAAAATAAAGATGTCATCATCGTTTACGATGGACAACCAAGAAGATATATATGTATGTATGTATGTATATGTTTGTAATCTACACATTAAAATCACCCTGTGGTTGGTATTAGGAAAGACATATAGCTATAGAAACAGTTGTGTTAAGGATATGTCAACCTCACTAATATTGGTGAGCTACACATTGAAATGTACTTGGTAGAACATGAAACCATATGTGAGATGCAATTACCCAGCTTGTTTGCAGGGGTCAGTGGACTCCTTCAGTATGGACTTGCAAGCAGGGGTCAGTGGACATTGTTCTGATGATGATGATAGGAAGAGAATAACATTCGGACAAAAGAACCAGTTAAACTGGAGAATCACCTACTACAATTATATGAGCAGGACAGATAAAACACACTGGTCAATGCTTGGTTAGGGGGTAAAAGAAGCAGTTTTAGGTCATGGCTAGTTTGTAGGAACTCCTACAGCCAGCTAGACCAAGGTCAAAACCTGGACACTATGTACGGTGGTGCAGAAATATTGAAATTATTTTTTGTCATTTTGGTTGTAGGCTTTGAGAGTGTCAATGGAGGAGCAAAGAGCTCGACAAGAAGATGAAGGAAGAAAGGTTGCAAGTCAAGATGTAGAAATGCAGTCAGCTGAAAGTGCTGGTTAGTAGTATTTATCTGTTTATACATACTGTTGTATATATATATATATAATACGTACTGCATGCAGTCCCATGTTGGACACAGACACTTAATCCACTCTGTATATTGTATAGATGTATATATATATATACTGTATATATATATATATATATATATATTCATTTAATTTTTTTTTTTTTTTTTTTTTCGCGTCCGCTTTTCCCTGCTTGCAAGGGTGGGACGGGAACTGATTCTGGCTTGATTTCTACAGCTGGATGCCCTTCCTAACACCAACCTCATTTACAGTGAGTGCTGGGTGCTTTTTTGCCGTGGCACCTCCACGACCACTTTGCAGTGGAATGATAGGGACCCCAGTCCTTACCATCTCATTTCTACAGCTGAGTAAACTGGAGCAATGTGAAATAAAGTGTCTTGCTCAAGGAAACAACACATCACCTGGTCTGAGAATTGAACTCACAACCTTTCGATTGCAAGGCCAATGCTCTAACCACTAAGCCATGTACCTCCTATATATATATATATCAAAATAAAATTATTTCAATCGTAATCTATATATTAATACCCTTATACCTACGTACCGTACGTACGTCCGACCGTGTGTGTCACACTTTCAGTAATATAAATAGAAGTTGAATGACGAGCTAAAACGATGGAAGGGGGGTGGTAAACAATCTATGAAAATCTACTGTGAAAGAAGATCAAAGAGTGTTGCAACATTTGGAAAGGAGAGAGAGAGGGGGTTATAATATAGAGAGAGGGAGGTTATAGAGAAAGGGATGGGTTTATATATAGAGAGAGGGGATTAGCCGTGAATTTTTTCACAAGTCCAGCTAGTACACCATAAATGGCCCGATGTTTATGCAGGCATCATCATCATCGTTTAACGTCCATCTTCCACGCTTGCATGGGTTTGGACGGGAATTTTCCCACTTGAGGCAAGATTGGTTGTCTTGCTCGTATAGGACTGTCTGACGGGTTTTCTACGGCTGGATGCCCTTCCTAACACCAACCATGTTTACAGTGTGGACTGGGAGGTTTTTACCGTGTTACCTACACGGCCACATTACAGCGTGGACTGTTTTTTTTTTTGTCGTGACACCTACACGACCTCATTTGCTTCAGGCTGGATATTGTGGTACTAACATAACTTTACATTGAAAGGGGTGGTGTGGATGGGGTGGGGATAGTGGGACGGGGGGTGTATTTTTGTTAGAGGTGCCTACTGACTGTAGGTTTCGCTTTGTACTTAGGCAAGGCGGATCTTCTGTATTACTGTGTAGCGCCAAAGATCTCGGTCCAGTGACATTGTCTTGGAGAGGTGTAAGTGTGTGAGGTCGGAATTTATCAGATCGTCCCAGGTTTTTCTGGGTCTGCCTACTCCGTGGCTACCATCTATTTTTATTGCCCTGCACTTTTTTATACAGCTGTCGTCTTTCATGCGCATCACGTGACCGTACCAACGTAGTCTTCTCTCGAGTAAACAACATCTGATCCCTCTTATTCCTAATTTCTCCCTTAGTTCGTTTATGCTTTGCCGTTCACGTATATTACTATTACACATCCAGTGGAGCATGCAGGCTTCGTTCCTCTCCAGTTTGCGTATATCCTCTGCACACAATGCCCAAGTCTCACTGCCATGTAACATTGCTGTTCGTATACAGGCATCATACAGCCTGCCTTTCATTTTTAGAGAGAACCCTTTAGCGGCCAATAGTGGTATAAGCTCTCTGAACTTTTTCCATCCCGTTCTGACTCTAGCTACTGTACTTTCAGAGCACCCTCCACCACTGTTGATTTTGTCACCCAGGTAACGGAAGGTGTCCACTATATCTATAGAACCATCTGTGCAATGGAATGAGCTAGTATTCTGTGGGCACTTGCTGCTACTTTTTGCACCAGAGCACCGGCCACATATAAAATCTATATTCTTAGTTAGCTTACCTGTGATCCCACTACATCTTTTATGCACCCATACTTTGCATTTGGGACATAAAATGGAGTTTCTGCCTACTCCTTTCCTACACAGTGAGCATGGCCATTTCTCAGATGGGACCGGTGCCCTATTTTCCTTCCTACAAACTAGAACTTTAGTCTTAGACAGGTTAATTTTAAGGCCTTTCGATTCTAAGCAATATATATATATATATATACTTCGTTTTTGAATTTGTTTTGCAAGATTTCTTATCTGAAAATGTGTTGAAACAGATATTGTTATACTTTGGGAGGGTCATGCTGCCAATAAAAACACACACACACACCCGTTAGTTTTCACTTCAATTTATTATAAATCAAGCACACACCAAACAAAAACAAGATGTAGGACAGAACAAAGGAGAGAGACAAAATAACAAATTTATCACTGAGAAGGTCACAGAATGTATGGCGAAAGTGCTTTGACAATATATAAACAACCATCTGGTTATTGAACCAACCAACCGGAAATCTCTATCCAAAGACTATTCCTCTGATGATTGAGAGTGACATATGGTTCATGTTTAGCTAGACAATCTATTATCGAAACCATCGACTGTCCATTTATGTTTATCCCCTTAATCTACATGAGCATAAGACAAACCCAGTAAACACCTCTGTCAGGAAATAAACCAAATGGATACAGAAATAAGTAAATGACTCGTGTAATCAGAAATATTGTATTCAGGACTATTTCTTCCAAAGTGAAATTTTAAGGAGATTTGGTCTGTTACTACTGGCAGATTGAGCTGCTACATTGAGGGCTCTATGCTGGCTCGGAGATTGTATAATATAAAAGAGAGATGTTTGTTGGCTGGTTGGTTTAATCACACGAATACTACACACACACACACACATCTAAGGAGAGAGAGATACAATTGATGTGTTAGATATTCAGAGAGACAGAGAGAGAAACGTCCCACAAAAGTCTACAATCGTCTTAAAATATCCAATACAGTCGTTTTCTCTTTTATCCGTCTTCCTTAACTTTTCTCCCGGGTGAAGCCGGGTACCTCAGCTAGTTTATAATAAATTGAAGTGAAAACCAATAGGTGCATGTGTTTTTATTGGCAGCATGACCCTCCCAAAGTATAACTATATATATATAAGTGTGTGTGTGTTATCGATATGTGTTTATATATATATATGTATAGTATATTTTGAAGACCATACTCTATCGGTTTTAAAGTAGTGACTGTCACTTCTTTTTGCCGAAAAGAAGTGACATAGTTACTACTTTAAAACCGATAGAGTATGGTCTTCAAAATGTTTTTAATTAAACATACAGTATTTTGTCAAATATACTTTACTTACATTCATGTATACGTCGCTATTTCAGAGTGTACCAATCCTAATATATATATATATATAATGAAATAACAGGAGGCTGGATTTGTGTAAATCCTTGAAAGGTTTATTATACTATGATCATTTCAATGACCGGGTTCCGTATGAATCCGGTGATATCATCAGGTATTCGAAATATAATATGTGAATGTAATAGATAAAAATCCATGGGGCTGAAAATCGAGGACCCGAGGGCGACCGCTATTCTGTTCCTTCAACTTCAGCCGGTCGCCCTGGAGTTGAAGGAACAGAATAGCGGTCGCCCTCGGGTCCTCGATTTTCAGCCCCATGGATTTTATCTATTACATTCACGTATTATATTTCGAATACCTGATGATATCACCGGATTCATACGGAACCCGGTCATTGAAATGATCATAGTATAATAAACCTTTCAAGGATTTACACAAATCCAGCCTCCTGTCATTTCATTATAATATTTAACTCCGTAATAGCACCACCAACTACAAAAACAAAGACGGTTGAACTGCCTTACGTTGAGTACTCTCTATATTATTGCATTACGATTGACCATACGGAATAGACCAGCTCTATCCAGTGGTGAACCTCAAACCTGAATATATATATATATATATATATATACTATATTATATTTTGAGATTAAACTCTCAGTCGTTTACAATTAATAAGCTCCAAGAAAGGGGCATTTCCGAGCAGTTAAATACATTAATATATATGATAAACACAAAACGTGTTTGCATTGTAACAGACAAAGTTAGCTATCAATGAAATAAACTAATTAAAGTAAATACAATTTGTCTGTCTCGATATAAGTCAATAAAGACAAGCTTATATTGGCAAAGGCCGTGATTCCTGGACAAATTTAAATTTCAAAATCCAAACCCGCTCCGTAGATGAATTTGAACTTCGAAACCCAAATATGTTTCGCAACGATGGTACATGAATTGAAAAATAAAGAGAATCGAAATGGAATTGAAATAAAAAGTGAAATATCCAAATCTTCTGTGCTTATCGACAGGAATCCAGTAAAATTAGTACATTTCACCATCAAAAATTTTGCAGGTCTGACTACACGTGTGTGTGTAGCCAGGCCAAACTAGCCGTCCCGCATTCCCGGTGCTAGAAATAACAGCCGTTTATGCGGGATTAAACATCAGCTCTACAGTTAAGGACTGTTTATACTGTTTATATTTGCAGCAATTTCACATGATGAATTAGAACGAGATCTAAAGATGTCAGTTGGAAAAGGTGAGACCCTCGAAAGTGGAAGTTCAGCATTTCCTTCTGCCAGTTCAGCCAAATCTGAAGGTTCACCAAACCTTGCAACGAACATTGATATCTCTTCAATGACTGAAGAGGAACAAATTGCATATGCCATGAAGATGTCGATGCAGAATCCAGGTAATTCCATGACTTATTCACAGGGACAATAAATACTTTGTTAGCATCTTGCCAGAAAAGATTTCAAAATGGGTTAATTCAAATGTTTATAATATCTTTACTGGTGGACAGATCATTATCATTATTTAAAGTCCAATTGGTGGATTGGCAGTATCGGTAGAGGGTCAGACGCCATTCTTTCCAGCATAGTTATGTCCCTTTACGATCTGAGTTCAAATCCCGCCGAGGTTGACTTTGCCTTTCATCCTTACGGGGTCGATAAAATAAAGTACCAGTAATGCACTGGGTAATTGCTGGCCTTGTGCCTAAAGTAGAAACAATTATTTAAAGTCCAAGTTCCTTGCTAGCATGGGTTGGACAGGTCTACAGAGACAGTCAGTACTGAGGCGGGTCTACTGACCCCTCAGACAAGTCGGGGATCAACATCACACTTACATAGTCTTACGTACTATTGTGTGTAAAGGAGAAGTTGTCATGTTTTTAACACAAACTGAAGGGTCCTCACAACCCTTTGTTTGGTAATCTTTCTACGGTTCGATGCCCTTCCTATCACCAACCACTTTATAGCATGTATTGGGTGCTTTTATCTTGTAGATCACCAACCCGAGGAAGGTGGTCATGTCTTTGACACAACTTTGAATTTGCAGCATTAAATAGAGTAAAAACTTCCATATTTAATGTGATGCAGTCACATTTTTTGTACTTTTCAACAATGTCTTGCTAATGTGGTTTCATGTGAATTTGTTAATTCAAATATTTGTATCTTTACTAGTGGACTGATTGTTGTAAACATTTTCGGTAATAGTAATGTTTTGCTAACATGGTTTCATGTGGTACAGCATGTTAGTCCAGGAAATGCATTACAAATATGATTGGTCTCCCCCATCCTTCATCTGCCGCGTCCTCAGCTTGTTGCTCTTTCAATGAAGACTTCTCAAAGCCAGAGCTAATTCTGGATCCTCTTTGATGTTGAAAAGAAAGAGGCATCGAAGAAGACTTACTATGAGAAACGGGGCTGAACAAAGAAAATAAATGGGTCAGTGGGAGGGTGATGAGGGGGTGTAGCCCATGTAAACCCAACTGATGACTAGCTATAACAGTTGACAGGAGCGTGATATAGCAATTGAGGACATGAAGATAGAGAAAGGCAGCTGGACCATCTGGTATAGTTGGCGAGGTGCTAAAATTATGTGGTATGATAAGTTATAAGCTAGGAAGGGGTCATACCGAATATCTGGCACAACAGTATCCTTGTAAACTGCAATAGCAAAGGTGATGTATTAGAGAGAGGTAACTACAGTGACATCAAGTTGATGGACGAACTCCTGGAAATTGCTGATAGGGTTATCACCATTTATAGTCTAGTTTTCCACGCTAGCATGGGTTAGACAGGTAGTCCCATCCATTGAGACAAGTTGTATCAGATGACTGTGTCTGGCTCATACAGAACTGTTTCTAGCTTTAATGCCAACCACATTTACAGTGTGTACTGGGTGCTTTTTGTCATGGTACCAAATTAGGATTAGAATCAAGTTAGATAAGATGCAGTTTGACTTTATATTAGGTAGTGTTGTACTACAGATATAGTTGTAGAGATGTTATTTACACAGATGAGGTACTATTGATCTACTCTTGGGTCCATATTAATAGGGGGTGCAGGTAGAATCGGTAATTTTTCTTGGTTGTCTCTGTTGATTTTTTAAAAAACCAGAATTACTCATTTAGTTTACACCTTAAGACTCCAACCCATCTTAGTTATTTTATAACGTATGGGATTTCTAATAGTGTACTTTTTTTTAATGTATAAAGAAAATTGTCACTGGGGTTGGAAAAAATCTGAAAAATTAAATGTGGTGGGGGTGATTATTTGAGAGCCAAGAGTACTTGTGGTAGGGATGTTCTTTACACAACTGTCTGTCTGTTTCAGGTGTAGCGTACTACTGAACTAGATGTCATAAAGGTACTATAGATCTAGAGGTACTACTGAACTAGATGTCATAGAGGTACTATAGATCTAGAGGTACTACTGAACTAGATGTCATAGAGGTACTACTGATCTAGATGTCATAGAGGTACTAATGAACTAGATGTCATAGAGGTACTATAGATCTAGAGGTACTACTGAACTAGATGTCATAGAGGTACTACTGATCTAGATGTCATAGAGGTACTAATGATCTAGATGTCATAGAGGTACTACTGATCTAGATGTCATAGAGGTACTAATGATCTAGATGTCATAGAGGTACTACTGATCTAGATGTCATAGAGGTACTACTGATCTAGATGTCATAGAGGTACTATTGAACTAGATGTCATAGAGGTACTACTGATCTAGATGTAGAGGTACTACTGAACTAGATGTCATAGAGGTACTACTGATCTAGATGTGATAGAGGTACTACTGATATAGATGTAGAGGTACTACTGATATAGATGTAGAGGTACTACTGAACTAGATGTCATAGAGGTACTACTGATATAGATGTAGAGATACTACTGATCTAGATGTGATAGAGGTACTACTGATCTAGATGTAGAGATACTACTGATCTAGATGTGATAGAGGTACTACTGAACTAGATGTCATAGAGGTACTACTGAACTGGATGTCATAGAGGTACTACTGATATAGATATAGAGGTACTACTGATCTAGATGTCATAGAGGTACTACTGATATAGATGTAGAGGTACTACTGATCTAGATGTGATAGAGGTACTACTGATATAGATGTAGAGGTACTACTGAACTGGATGTCATAGAGGTACTACTGATATAGATGTAGAGGTGCTACTGATCTAGATGTCATAGAGGTACTACTGAACTAGATGTGATAGAGGTACTACTGATATAGATGTAGAGGTACTACTGATCTAGATGTGATAGAGGTACTACTGATCTAGATGTGATAGAGGTACTACTGAACTAGATGTGATAGAGGTACTACTGATATAGATGTAGAGGTACTACTGATCTAGATGTGATAGAGGTACTACTGATATAGATGTAGAGGTACTACTGAACTAGATGTGATAGAGGTACTACTGATATAGATGTAGAGGTACTACTGATCTAGATGTGATAGAGGTACTACTGATATAGATGTAGAGGTGCTACTGAACTAGATGTGATAGAGGTACTACTGATATAGATGTAGAGATACTACTGATCTAGATGTGATAGAGGTACTACTGATATAGATGTAGAGGTACTACTGAACTAGATGTCATAGAGGTACTACTGATCTGGATGTCATAGAGGTACTACTGATATAGATGTAGAGGTACTACTGAACTAGATGTCATAGAGGTACTACTGATCTAGATGTAGAGGTACTACTGAACTAGATGTGATAGAGGTACTACTGATATAGATGTAGAGGTACTACTGATCTAGATGTAGAGGTACTACTGAACTAGATGTGATAGAGGTGCTACTGATCTAGATGTCATAGAGGTACTACTGATATAGATGTAGAGGTACTACTGATCTAGATGTGATAGAGGTACTACTGATATAGATGTAGAGGTGCTACTGATCTAGATGTCATAGAGGTACTACTGATCTAGATGTAGAGGTACTACTGAACTAGATGTGATAGAGGTACTACTGATCTAGATGTCATAGAGGTACTACTGAACTAGATGTGATAGAGGTACTACTGATATAGATGTAGAGGTACTACTGAACTGGATGTCATAGAGGTACTACTGATATAGATGTAGAGGTGCTACTGATCTAGATGTCATAGAGGTACTACTGAACTAGATGTGATAGAGGTACTACTGATATAGATGTAGAGGTACTACTGATCTAGATGTGATAGAGGTACTACTGATCTAGATGTGATAGAGGTACTACTGAACTAGATGTGATAGAGGTACTACTGATATAGATGTAGAGGTACTACTGATCTAGATGTGATAGAGGTACTACTGATATAGATGTAGAGGTACTACTGATCTAGATGTGATAGAGGTACTACTGATCTAGATGTCATAGAGGTACTACTGAACTAGATGTGATAGAGGTACTACTGATCTAGATGTGATAGAGGTACTACTGAACTAGATGTGATAGAGGTACTACTGATCTGGATGTCATAGAGGTACTACTGATATAGATGTAGAGGTACTACTGAACTAGATGTCATAGAGGTACTACTGATCTAGATGTAGAGGTACTACTGATCTAGATGTCATAGAGGTACTACTGATATAGATGTAGAGGTACTACTGAACTAGATGTGATAGAGGTACTACTGATATAGATGTAGAGATACTACTGATCTAGATGTCATAGAGGTACTACTGAACTAGATGTCATAGAGGTACTACTGAACTAGATGTCATAGAGATACTACTGATCGAGATGTCATAGAGGTACTACTGAACTAGATGTCATAGAGGTACTACTGATCTAGATGTGATAGAGGTACTACTGATATAGATGTAGAGGTACTACTGAACTAGATGTCATAGAGGTACTACTGATCTAGATGTAGAGGTACTACTGAACTAGATGTCATAGAGGTACTACTGATATAGATGTAGAGGTACTACTGAACTAGATGTCATAGAGGTACTACTGATATAGATGTAGAGATACTACTGATCTAGATGTCATAGAGGTACTACTGAACTAGATGTCATAGAGGTACTACTGAACTAGATGTCATAGAGGTACTACTGATCTAGATGTCATAGAGGTACTACTGAACTAGATGTCATAGAGGTACTACTGAACTAGATGTCATAGAGGTACTACTGAACTAGATGTGATAGAGGTACTACTGAACTAGATGTGATAGGGATGTTATTTACACATTTTTCTGTCTGTTTCAGGTATCTCTGAAGTTGATGTTCCAACTCCAATGGAGACAGCAGCCTATGAGTCTGAAAAGAAGGTAAAAACACTCTCACTACGCAATGTATTTTAGTTTATCACATATCTTTATTAGGCGGTAAATTGGCAGAGTCGTTAGAACGTCAGATAGAATGCTTTATAGTATTCCAACTCTCTACTCTCTGAGTTCAAATCCCACCAAGGTCACCTTTGCCTTTCATCCTTTTGAGGTCAATAAAAAAAAAGTACCAGTCTTGTACTGGGGTTGATTCTTCCTCTATATCTCTTTTTCATTTGCTCTCTCTCACTTTCTATCTTTCTCTGGAAGAAATCTGCTGTACTCGGGCCTGCTCCACTATAAAGGTCTCACTCATGCCTTACTCCACTATAAAGGCCCCATCCATCATATAGATGTCTCTTAAGATAGAAAATAACCCCTCTTCCAGTGGACTCCTATATTTTATAACAGCAGACATATGATGATGATGTTTTTCTTGTTCTTCTCCAGCCAGAGGAAGATGACTATTCAGAAGTGATGAATGACCCTGCCTTTGTTCAAAGTGTACTGGAGAATTTACCAGGGGTTGACCCTGAGAACGAAGCCATTAGAAATGCTCTGACTTCAATAACCAAACCTGAAGAGGATAAGAAGAACGGAGAGAAAAAAGATGGGAAGAAGTAAATGGTTTTTAAAAAAAAAAAATACATTACATATATAAAATATAGATATTTTGTTCTGTTTGTCTGGAGATCCTCATCAATGTGTTGTTGTTTTTTGTATGTGTGTGTGTATGTCTTTCTCTCCCGTTATTTACTTTATTTCATATTTCCTCCTACTTTTTTCTGTTCCAACACTTTACATCTTCCCTCTTCTGCTTCGAAAGGTTACTTCAAACCTCTTCAACACATGATATAAAGCCTGATAATAAAATAACTTTTGAAAATACTAGCCATTAAATTTTATGTCTTGTTCCTACATTACACATAAAACTATATATATATATATATATATATATATATAGACTATATATGTATATGTGAGGTGAGAGAGAGAGAGTGTGTGTATGTGAAGGCATGTGGTTAAGTGGTTGGAGAGTTGGATTCAAAATTGTGAGGTTGTGAGATCGATTCCCAGACCAGGCGACCGTCCTTCAGCAACACTATATTTCATATCACTCTTTTTGCCAGGAGTTGCAACTGGTAGATAGTATCAGAAATTGGCAAGACCAATGGAAACATTCTTTCCTTGGTCCAATCTGACGAGTTCCACCCCACTTGGTAAGCAAATGATGTCTGGAATCTTATCCATTTGGATCATGTGTATGAATGTATATCAGCTATTATTTGTGAGTATATTTTTCCTTTTGAATTTTCTCATCCATGATGGTGCCTCTGGTGCCTGGCAAGGTCAATTGTCCTCACAGGTCACATTTGATGGTGTCAGTGGAGGCCTTGATTCAAGTTTTGGTTGGGAAAATGTTTCATTGCAGCCTT
>OZ024759.1:10738267-10748267 GCA_964016885.1 Eledone cirrhosa | reverse complement strand
TGTCATTACAAAAATCACCCAGTCCACACTGTAAAGTGGTCATGTAGGTGTCACGACTAAAGGCACCCAGCCCACACTAAATGTGGTTGGCGTTAGGAAGGGCGTCCAGCCATAGAAATCTAGCCAGAAACAGTCCTATATGAGCAAGACACGGTCCCCTGACCCAACTTGCCTCAAATAGGACAACTTGTCTAACCCATGCTAGCATGGAAAATAGACGTTAAACGATATTTTTAATTGTATACACACTATTTTAGAGTTTTACTGAAATAATTCATTATTAAGAAAGTAACTTACCATAAGGTTCTTATATAAAATTATGTTGGAAGATATCAATTTAAAACCTTTTGTGACAATATTTCTAGTGAAATATACTCTATTCTATAGACTATTGAGTGATTTACTAAAATTATTAATAATTTCATTACTAAGATAACTTAAACAGTTCTTAAATAATGCCATAGTACTGAAATATGCAGATGACATTAAGCTGTACCTTGAGATAAAAAGGACATCCTGAACACTAGATCCTTCCTGCAATCAGACCTCGGCACAATGCAGCAATGGATGACAGACTGGCTGTGGACAAGTGTACCACCATGCATTTGGGGAGGAAAAACCCCGCGTCCACATACTCCCTCCACAACACTAATATCAAGAAGTCTTGTGAATGTGACCTGAGCATTATTGTCAGTAGCGATTTGCGTTGGACAAAGCACGTCTCTAAAATTGTCAAGAAGGTCGAGGGTATCTTGGCATCACTCAGCAAGTATAGCTATCTATTTAAAGCTGTATATAGCTATGGTCTGTCTGCACTTAGAATTTGCATCACCAGTCTGGAACCACTACCTTGCTCAGAACATTGACCTCCTGGAAACTGTCCAGAGATATGCAACCAAGCAAATACCCTCCATCAGGCATCTACCATACTCTGAATGCCTTGCTTCCCTGGGCATGGATACATTGAAGCTCTGACGTCTGGCAACTGACTTGGTTGACACCCACAAAATTATTAACCATCTTGCCAACAACAACCCTGAGCACCTTTTTGAATTCCATGTGTCTAACATACGTGGGCATGCCTACAAAGTCAGAAGACAGCACAGCTCCAATGACTTTCGGAAACATTTTTTCATGCTGAAGCATGCAACAAACTACCTGCATCAGTTGTTAGCTGTCGAGACACTGCATCCTTTAAAAACCTACATGGAACAAACTCCCTGCATCAGTTGTTAGCTGTCGAGACTCTGCATCCTTTAAAACCTCCATGCTTCCTGAGATTCGCCAACACTACACTTGATGTCCCCCCCCTCCACAAGCATGCACACATGTATACCCTGTTCACTTTCCTGACATTTGTACATTATTCTATGTACTATACATGCACCTTGGATGAGTTGTAGTGCACCTGAGCACTGTACACAATTTCACTATTATATAGTTATGTTTGAAAATATTAATTTAAAAAAAAAAAGAACCCTTTAAACTGGAGCCAGTTTTGACATCAAAATCGTTAAACCGAATTCAATATTATGATGATTCATAAAACCTTTTGAACATATATATATAAAATTACAAAGTGGAGTTAAAGATCCACAATCATCCCTCCATGATTTAATGAGCTCTATAAATTAGTATATAGAGAGAAGTACACAGAGATATGTGTTCAAATATGTGTATTTCTCTCTATATGCTGATTTATATACATACATCATCATTTTATGTCCATTCTTCCACACTAGCATAGGTTAGACAGGTGGGCAATGCCAGGTAGGGTGAACATGTCTTGCTCATACAGGACTGATTCTGGCTTGATTTCTACAGCTGGATGCCCTTCCTAATACCAACCTCATTTGGTGTGGACTGGGTGCCTTTTTATTGTGGCGCCTACACAACCACTTTACTGTGTGGACTGGGTGCTTTTTTGTCATGGCATCTACACAACCACTACACAGTGGGAGGGCATATTGTCTATATGCTTCAGCTCGTCTGTATATATATATATAAAACATCTTCACCACCCACCTCAGACGAGTTTGTTGTAGTCAGTATTAAGTATTCATGTAGATACAGTTCTTTTGTTATATTTCTAATGACAGACACTGTCAAAATCTTCAAATGACTTAGAAAATAATCAAGAATTTGTTTCATATTTGTCTTGTTAATCATCATTATATTTGTGTTCATAATTTGACATTCATAATATACTGGTTGGTGCCCTTTCTATCACCAACACCAGTTTACAGTATGGACTGGGTGCTTTTATCCATGCCACCAGCAGTAGAGAGGTTGTCTTACTGGACTCAGGGTCCTCTCCACCCCATACATTGGCATAGTTTTTAAATGGCTGAATGCCACTCCCATCACCTCCATTTTACAGCATGCTAATGCGGTGTTAGTTCAAATGTTTATAGTATCTTTACTAGTGGACAGATTGTTGTTAACATTTAGTTTTGGAGTAAAGACTTTAATAGTTAATGTGATATAATTAATATAGTTATAGTGTTTTGTACTTTACTGCAATGTTTTGTTAATGTGGTTCCATTTAGTTTCTGGTATCTTTACTAATGGACATTGTGAAAATTTGCAGTTTTAAAGTAGACTAATATTTAATGTGATACAAGCAGAGTACTGTTTTGTACTTTTCTAGAATATCTTATTAATGTGGTTGGTAAATTCAAATGTTTATAGTATCTTTACTAGAAGACAGATTGTTGTGGAAATTTACAGTATTATAGTAAAGACCTTAATATTTAATGTGATGCAGTCATAGGGCTATTTTGTACTTGCTAATGTGGTACAAGATGTGAGTGGTGCCATGATTCTCACCTGTTCACATTGATTTGACCTTGTACGAGGTGCAATCTCATAAGTTTCTTGGGTCTTCTAGGTCACACAGTTTAGATCTTATAGATTTCTCTGGTGTTTCAATGATAGAGGTCCCAGTCCAATCATGTTACAGTTCACACCTTTGTAGGTTTAGCTAGCCCCCTACAAGGTTGTATCTCTGGTGTTTTAATGATAGGATCACCAGCCCAATCGTTACAGCTCACAGTTATGTATGTTTAGTTGACCTTCCACAAAATTGTATTTCATACAAGGTTTCTTGGGTGTTTCAATGATAGAGACCCCAGTCCTATCATGTTACAGCTCACACCTATATATCTTTAGCTGGTCTCCTACAAGGTTGTATCTCATAGTACTTGGGTTTTAAGGGTAGCAACCCCAGTCCTATTATGTTGTTACAGCTCACACCAATGTATCTTTAGCTGGTCTCCTACAAAGTTGTATCTCATAGGACTTGGGTTTTAAGGGTAGCGACCCCAGTCCTATCATGTTGTTACAGCTCACACCTATATATCTTTAGCTGATCTCATAGGACTTGGGTTTTAAGGGTAGCGACCCCAGTCCTATTATGTTGTTACAGCTCACACCTAGGTATCTTTAGCTGGTCTCCTACAAGGTTGTATCTCATAGGTGAGGTTTCTTGAGTGTTTTAATGATAGGGTCTCCTGTCATATGTTACAGCGCACACCTATGTAGGTTTAGCTGACCACATAGGAGGTTGTATCTCATAGGTTTCGCCGGTATTTTAAATATAGGGACTCCATATGTCACAGCTCACACCAATGTAGGTTAGCTCGCCTCCTACAAGGTTGTATTGAGAACTGACTTATACACAAGTATATATAGTTTAATTCTTTTACTGATGTCAGTCAACAGACTGTGGCCATGCAGCACTACCCAGTATTTATTCTGTGGAACTGCTGAGTTACTGGACAGAAATATAAGCACACACACCTCATCATCATTTAACATTCATTTTCCATGCTAGCACAGATTATATATATATATATATATATATATATATATATATATATATATATATATATGGAGGCACATGGCTTAGTGGTTAGAGCATTGGCCTTGCAATCGAAAGGTTGTGAGTTCAATCCTCAGACCGGGTGATGTGTTGTTTCCTTGAGCAAGACACTTTATTTCACATTGCTCCAGTTTACTCAGCTGTAGAAATGAGATGATAGGGACTGGGGTCCCTATCATTCCACTGCAAAGTGGTTGTGGAGGCGCCACGGCAAAAAAGCACCCAGCACTCACTGTAAATGAGGTTGATGTTAGGAAGGGCATCCAGCTGTAGAAATCAGTTCCCGTCCCACCCTTGCAAGCAGGGAAAAGCGGACGTAAAATGATATATATATACACATACACACATGTATATATATATAAACATACATATACACACACACATACATACTCATGCATATATATATATATATATATGCATGAGCCTGTATACATGTGTGGATATGTGTATATATATATATATATATATATATATATATATCAAAGGTATATATTGAGTTAGGAACCCAAAATAGTCTCTTACAATAAAATAGCTCTAAGAAAGAGATATTTCTGAGCCGTATATTATAATAGAATATAAAAGAAAAACGAACACAGATATATAGATATATCTGTTAAAATCGTAAGGGACCCGATTCGCTAAGGTGAAAAGAATACTAACTATAGACAATTGGATTCGCTTGTCTTAATTTAAGAAAAAAACTCAAGAAAATAAATACAAACCGGAATTGTAACTACCAATCACCCAGACAACTTGTTGTTGTATTTATTTTCTTGATTTATTCTTAAATTGGGACAGGCAAACCCAATTGTCTACAGTTAGTATTCTTTTCGAATCTGGTCCCTTGCGATTTGAACACATATATGTATATATCTGTGTTCGTTTTTCTTTTATATTCAATTATAATTATATATATATATATATAATCTATGCTTTCATGGAAAATGGATGTTAAATGATGAGATATATATGTGTGTGTGTGTGCATATGTGCTTATATTAATGGAGGCACATGACTTAGTGGTTAGAGCATTGGCCTTGCAATCGAAAGGTTGTGAGTTCAATTCTTGGACCGAGTGATGTGTTGTTTCCTTGAGCAAGACACTTTATTTCACATTGCTCCAGTTTACTCAGCTGTAGAAATGAGATGATAGGACTGGGGTCCCTATCATTCCACTGCAAAGTGGTCGTGGAGGTGCCACGGTAAAAAAGCACCCAGCACTCACTGTAAATGAGGTTGGTGTTAGGAAGGGCATCCAGCTGTAGAAATCAAGCCAGAATCAGTTCCCGTCCCACCCTTGCAAGCAGGGAAAAGCGGACGTAAAATGATGATGATGATGATTTCTGTCCAGTAACTCAGCAGTTCCACAAAATAAATACTGGGATTGATTTTAGATAAAGTAAATATACATATACACACACATATGTATATACACACACACACACACAGACTCATGCATATATACATATATAGTGAAAGAGTGAAGAATAACATGGTCAACAGTACAAAAAGGGTTTTATTTACAATATTAACAATTGTTTCATTGATTAAGTTGTCTAAAAATTGCTAATCACTTGAAGTTGTGTCACTCAATTTTAAATACAATGTATGCTTAACCAAATCATCAGAAAAACTGTTTAAAATTATACACAGCGTTTGCAAATTCAAATTACAACAGTTTTTCCGATGATTTAATTAGGCATACATTGTATTTAAAATTGAGTGACACAACTTCAAGTGATTAGCAATTTTTAGACAACTTAATCAATGAAACAGTTGTTAATATTGTAAATAAAACCCTTTTTGTACTGTTGACCATGTTATTCTTCACTCTTTCACTATCATTACTCCAAGATTAACTTACATAGGAACTCCCGAGAACTTGCTACCTTAGGAATCCTCTTGTTGAGTCAAACAACGGCATACGCTAAAACTATCCACATTACGGAGTATTCACAACCTCTAACGATAATTTGTTATCCCTTATATATGTGTATATATATATATATATATATATATATATATATATACACATGCATACACATGCAGGCGATGGTGTTCTGCAGTTTCCACTGAGAAGACATTTGTCAACCCAAGACTATAGTAGAGGACACCCCTGCCCAATATGCTGTGCTATGCTGCATGACTGAAGCCAGGACCATGTGGCTGTTAATCTCTTCCTTCACTGACCTTAATACATCACAGGAATCTTGACATTTCAAGAGGGAAAGGAAAAGATAAAGACGACCGTTTCATAATGAAGCTTTCAAATGTTAATAAACCTTTTGGCATTTGAAGAAAAAATTAGAAATATTACTCCTCAGCGTTAAAATCAAAGAATGGCCATAGTAATGCTCTATGTTGGTGAAAATGGTACCGGTTTAAATACTAAAAATAACTGAAAGTTTAGATGACGGGTTTGTATCTTAAATTAAATTTAACCCTTTAGCATTTACATTACTCTATATATACTATTATATTATGTGAGGTAAAGGCTTTACCTCCCATAATATCTCACATAACATTTACATTACTCTATATATACTATTATATTTTTACAGTAAAGGCTTTACTTCTCATAATATCTATGAGATTCTGATGTTATTTATTTTGAGAAGAATACCTTAACATCAGTATGAGTGGCCGGTTACAGCCAGTTTGAACAGAAAGAGGTGAGAGAATTCTGGCTGGACATGGCTGGTTTAAATGCTAAAGGGTTAAAAAAAACCTGTAAAAACTACATTTCCACTCTTCTTATATAACTTCTTTTTCTTATGATCAGAAAGGGGATTTAAACTGAAAATGCACAAAACCAGAACACATATTCTAATGCTCTCTATCTAATAGTTGTTATTATGCCAAACTATCACTCTGGACTGGTATTTTACTTTATAACCTGTCCCCTTTTCCCCTGCAAAGATGAAAGGCAAAGTTGACCTCAGCAGGATTTGAACTCAGAACATAGTGAGCCAAAAGAAATACTGCAAGGCATTAAATCTGATGCTCTACTGCCAATACATCACTACTCCCTGGAATAGAGTTGCCGATAGCACCCCTAAAATTACTGTAAGACTACGGTGCTAGAGAAGCTTAATTCTTAAAGATAGGACTTACAATGTTTGAAAATAGCGTTAAAATCCCAACTATAATATTCTTTAAAAAAATAAAATAAATAAATAATAGAGATGATTATCAAATTGGACCAAAGAAGTCATGTTTCCATAGCTGATACTGCTGGTCGTAACATCTGGCAAATGATAAAAAGTTGATCATCAGATCAAATCGAAGAAATAATGTTTCCATTGGTCTTACCACAGCTGATATGATCTGCTGGTCATAACACTTGGTAGGTGAAAGGAATCATCAGATTGGACCAAGGAAACAATGTTTCCATTAATCTTTCCATTGCTGATACTATCTGTTGGTTGTTAGGTGGTTATACTTGTGCCATGATGAAAAGCAGCCAGTTCACTCTGTAAAGGGGTGTGCTAGTGCCATGACAAAAAGCTCCCAATACATGCTGTAAAGTGGTCAGTGTTCGGACGGGCATCTAGTTTTAGAAAACCCAAGTCAAAGTTGGATTGTCTGGGCAAGATATGGTCACCTGACCTGGCTAACTTCATAACATGACAAACCTATCTAACCCATGCACACATGGAAAAGAGAGGTTAAATAATAAAATTGCTATTATTATAATCATTATTCAAAAGCTGAACTTAGCCTCTTCTAAGACTAATGAGAACCCCTAAAATTAACTCTATTTTGGCACAAGGCCAGCAAAGTTGATCATATCAACCCCAGCATTTGATTGGTACTTTATGTTATCGACCCCAGAAGGATGAAAGGCAAAGTTGACCTTGGTGGGGGTTTGAGCTCAGAATGTAAAGAGTCGGAACAAATACTGCAGTGGTATTTCATACGTTCCGACGCTCTACCGATTCTGCCAATCCATCACCCCTGCCTGAAATTAATAATGATGATTTCTACATTAGGCACAAAGCCAGCAATATGGGGGGAGTCGCTTAAATCAACCCTAGTGAGTGACTGGTACTTTATCTTATCGACCCCCGAAAGGATGAAAGGCAAAGCTAACCATGGCGGGATTTGAACTTAGAACGCAAGTCTATGCTGTAAAGCATTTTGTCTGACGCTCTACCGACACTGCCAATCTACCACCCTTGAAATTATTAATAATAATAATACAAGATAAAGATGAATGACCAATGTCCTTTTGTTTTTGCCAAAGTCAAATAGAATAAAACAATAATAACTGCATTAATTGTTGCATTTAGTTAGGTACCGAAGAGAAAATTTCACACAAGTCCAATCCTGGTTTAGGATTGTACGACAGCCATCGACACATCGGGCATGCGTAACTCATTCTATACAACCAACGTAATATACAGTATTCATGAAAGTAATGAGCACAAGGAAGGCCACAGATATCAGTGCCAGTTACAAAATCTTCCAAACATATCACACATTGGTTAGTCTGTAGAAAGCCAGCAGGCACCAACTTGTAATTTTCAGAGCAGACGAGATGATTCGTTTCTTTACCGTTGTTGACCTTCCACGAGGAGGAGGAAGAGGGGGAACACTGAGAAGGATTGTGTTTGTGTTCATCTGTGTCGGAGGTGGAGGAGACAGTAGAGTGTTCTCTTTTGTGTAAAGCACAGTAGACTTGAGTTGGTTTATGATATTGTTGTCCCTCGGACATACTTTGTCGAGGAGACGTAGAAGAGACACAAGATTCAGAAGAGCCCGTATTCCTTTGCGTACAACCACAGCAGTAATTTCCATCCATCATTTGAATTGCAGGGTTATCCCCAGATTCAAAATCAGGTGAACCTGAGCAAAATACATGATTTGTTGGGGTGGCAGTTTGTTTTACATTTTCACCATCGTCTTTATGAGAAGAACATTTTAGTTTTGAATTTTCACCTTGGCTAACGACTCTGCCGTATTTCCATCGAGGTAGGTGTTTGATGTATTCACTAGATACCACAGATTGCAATTCAGTGACAACTAAGTCGGGGAAGTGTCCAAACAACATGTCGCTACTCTCCAACAGATACATACCGTAAAACCCCCCTGGATGTACAATTTGGAAAGACGGATTTAACCAGGGGTTAAAATTTAACAGCTGAGCAAAGTTGAACCAGTCAAATTCGTCTTCGTCAACCATACCATTTTTCCGTCTGTACTGGATGTAACCGACCAGGATAGAGTACAGAAAAAATGTCCCCAAAAGTAGATATCGGCTGTTACTGTAAAAAATGAGATCTTTTCGAATGATGCTTCCAATTGATGAGCCACTGAGGAAATGTAATGCCAACAAACCCCATTCCAATAGTATTTCAAAATAAGACAATTGAAAGAGTGCTAGTAGAGGCTGCCACAAGATAATAAGCACAATATTGTATTTGATACAACAGCAGATAAGGCGAACCAGTCGACGAAACACGCTTCCTTGACTGAGGAACAATTCAAACCAACCCATTAAGTTGGTGACTATTAAACTTAAAATAAAGAAGTCGTTCACTTCAGGGTATAAACACTTGAGGAAATTTTCCATTGATCGAAATGTCAACAATTCCCCTGGCCGCGTGCCATAAACAAGTGTCTTGCCAGGAGCTATCACAAAGCATGCGGGAGGTTTTAGTTTCAGACGAGCTAGAGTTTCTTTTCCCGATCCAGATTTCGAATTCATAGTGCCAAAACGCACCCGACCTGGAAACTTAACACTGAGAGCAGAGAAAATGAGAGGAATAGATGCCAGTTCTGTGAATAGGACAACTCGGATTTCATATTTTTTCTGGAACGAAAGCCACTCTCGCTTTAGTTCATCATAGTCGGCAATTTGTTTCACTTTCCGATTCAGTTTGTTCTTTACCCATTTAAACACAGAATTGGGTTTAGCAGGTCCATTGTAAACGTACATAACAACGTTGGCTTTTGTTTTAAAGTTCTCAGGAAGGGATAAAATGACTTGCGATGAGTACCATCCTTTCTTTCTACACAATCTGGAATAAGAAAGAAAGTTTGTATATTGGAAGACAAATACATCTAAGTTAGTCTTAATTAAATATCTTTTATTACTAACTTTCTTTCTCTTAA
>OZ024759.1:10728267-10733267 GCA_964016885.1 Eledone cirrhosa | reverse complement strand
TACTAACCCAGGTATCGAGTACTCTGGTGAGTAATATTCTAACTCGTTTTTATTGCATCCATTCTGATTTATATATATAACAAACAGGGGTACAAAGTCTTATTAGTTTCACACTTTATATTGGAAAGAGGAAAGAAGAGTTCGACGTGTGGGCCTTAAGTCCTTCTTCAGGAGTACAAATAGAGACAGGATCACAATGGAGAAACAGAAAAAGATATATATATACACACGTTTATTCTTAAATAAAATCATCAAAAATAATTGTTTCTACTTTTGGCACAAGGCCAGCAATTATCACAGTGTATTACTGGTACTTTATTTTATCGACCCCGTAAGGATGAAAGGCAAAGTTAACCTCGGCGGGATTTGAATAATAAATAATAAAAAGACAGGCAATACTTGTAAAAAGTTATTTAGTAATCTTTAAATGGTGTGAATATATTAAATTTGCCGTCGTGTCGTGTGTAAAGTTGTTAGTTTAATGTGGTAATATATATTGGTAGCTATTAGTATCAAATCGGGTCTACAGAATACTTCGGAAATGCTGGTATTGTCACTGCCTCCGTCTCTCGCTCTCCCCACCATAAGCAAATGGGGGCCCATGCTCTGCCCGGCCCGCGACCCCAGCCGACAGAATAGAGAAGGTTTTTCCCCGGAGGATGATGAGGGAGACGTGTTGGAAAAGCCATTCCCGTTCGCCAGGATCACACCTACGAGTAGCCAACTATGTGCTGATGGCGGTGAGTAAGGAGGTGGTCCTACGTTTATATTTTATGATGTAACAGTATTGAATATTTTAATATAAAGTGTAGGGATCCCCTGATAATATGGAGCCTGTAGCTTTCATATACTATATAAAGGGATATAGTATTCTAGTATAAAACAGTGTGGGGTCCCTAGAAAATATGGAGTCTGAAGATTTCATATACTATATAAGGGGGACCTGTTTTTTTATATTTTATAATGTGACAGTATAGGTTAAAATGTAATATAAAGGAGTTAATAAAACAAAATCAAAAGTCATTGAGAAGGTGATAGATGTGTGACGAAAGACATTTAACAATTAAATAACTATTAAGTTACTAAACCAGACCGAGGAATAATAAAAAAGCTGAAATGAAAATACGATGGTGCGTGTGTTTTTATTGGTAACAGGACTCCACCAACGTATTTTGCAAAAGTGTATATACATGCACACACACATGTATATATATATATACACACACACACACACTTCGTTTTTGTATATAGATACAGACACGTATACATATATATACACATACGTATACATATATATACACACGTATACATATAGATACACACACGTATACATATATATCACACGTATACATATTATATCACACGTATATATATATATATACACACACGTATACATATATATCACATGTACGTATACATATATATCACACGTATACATATATATATACACACGTATACATATATATATACACACACGTATACATATATATATATACACACGTATACATATATATCACACGTATACATATACACACACGTATACATATATACACACGTATCCATATACACACACGTATACATATATATACACAGACGTATACATATATATCACACGTATACATATATATATATACACACACGTATACATACATACATATATATATACACACACATATAAGCGTGATGTTGACGGACGTGAGAACGAGTACTCAATACCGATGATCTTGTGAGTACACAGGTGAAAATCTTGAGAAACAAGACTCATCACAGCCGCAATAAAGAACCGACACACACACGTGTGTGTGAGTGTGAGAGAGGGAGACTGTGTGTCTGTTCTATGTCGGAAAGGAGAAGAGGGGGGTACAGAGATAAAAAAAAACAACAAAAGCAAGAAAGAACGACGGACGACCTACCTGTGGCTTCTACTAATCCTGTTAGTTCTTTCTTCTCGACAATCCCTTCATAGCCAACACCTCTTTGCTCTAGAAGTGCCTTCAATTTCTTCACAGACAGTGTCATAGGGTCGAGCAAGCGGTGAGCAAGCAGGCCGGCATCATACCATGCAAATGTCTCCAAAAGACGGGCAATAACGAACAAGACAGCTATATAGATAATCAGCAAAACTATCCGTACCCACATCTTTGTTTTTGCTGCTACTCCTTCACTTCGTGTAGGGTTCCCTTATTGTTGTGGCTGTGGTTGGTACTCGGAGTTGCTGTTGCATTCAGCAAGGAGGATTATTGTGAAATCATTCATTTTCGCAACATATATATATTTTTTTTTTTACTTATAACCAAAAATAAATAAAACAAAAAACAAAAAAAAAAAGAGAGAAAATAATAAAACGAAACAAAAGAAAGGCGAGTTGTCGTTGACAGGAATATCTTCTTTAAATGAAGGCAAATCTGTCAGCTGTGTGTTTATATATTGACCAAATGTTATATATATTTTTATATATATATAGATCTCAATGACACGTCATATATTAAATTGGTAGGAAGCCATTTTTCTTAAGTTTTATATATATATTTATAGACACATACATTTCTATATATATGCATATGTACACATATATTTCTATATATAATGTGTGTGTATATAAGTTTTAATTGCTATTTCAACAGCTGGTTGCTCTGTTTCTTTCTGGCTTTCGTAGAACTTATTTCTTTAGTCTAATCCGTAAATAGATGGCATTGGATGTCAATTTGGTTGTTTTTGGAGACGGCAGATGAAAGGAGACGATCTGAGCTAAATAAACAACACACTTCCACAAAACCTGTCGTCCTCCCTCTCATCTAACCAACATGGTGGATGTAAATAATGGTCACCTGACTTCAAAAGAAATTGCCGCGCCCTAATAGAGTTACCTCCCTTCAATAACTTAAATCACTCTCTCCCTATCTCTCTCTCTCTCTCTCTCATATATATATATATATACATACATTATAGATATACATACATTATATATACATATATATATATGCATATATATATATATATATATATATATGCATATATATATATGCATATATATATATGCATATATATATATATGCATATATATATATGCATATATATATATGCATATATATATATATGCATATATATATATGCATATATATATATATGCATATATATATATGCATATATATATATGCATATATATATATATATATATGCATATATATATATATGCATATATATATGCATATATATATATATATGCATACAGAGGTTATATTTAATTAAACATTTTTGATAACTGATAAAAAAGCACTTAACAGATTGTTTATACATTGGGAAGGTCATGTTGCCAATAAATATATATATGCATATGTATATGACTCTTTTCCTTTATATATATATATATGAGTGTCTACATAGTTACGTTAATGGTACACGTGTCCATGTGGAGGCCCATGGCTTAGTGGTTAGGGTGTTCGGCTCATGATGGTAATGTCGTACGTTCGATTCACGGCCTTTGTGAGGAATTGTATCCTTGAGTATGACACTTTATTTCATGTTGCTTTAATCCCTTCAGCTACCCCCTAAAATGATGGTTCAGCCTTGTCACATTCTGTGTCATGCTGAAACTCCCTGAAAACTACGTTACGGGTACACGTGCCCCTGGAATGCTCAGACACTTGTACGTTAATTTCACGAGCAGGTTGTTCCGTTTTTCCAAACAACTAGAACCCTCAGCGCGGACACCGACGGAGGACCAACGCTAACTTTACATCGTTCCTGGGCGGTCGAAAAGAATTCCAGCGATGCGGTGTCGGATAAAATGCCTTGCGGTATTTGTTTCAATTCTTCGCACTGTGCATTGTAAATAAAAAGAAGTGTATTTTAGGAAATCTGTTATGAAGCACTCCATCCGTGATCATCACACCTTTTATTTATCAGATATATTGTATATACAACTACATCATCTAATATGTAATCTTTATTTCAAGACGATAAGGTGTGATTCAAGGAAAAGAATTGGCTGCTATTTCTAGCAGGTCGAGTGACCAGGTAGATGACACCCTCGTTATTAGATATGCATAAAGTGTATAGTTGTTGTTTAGCTCTAAGTCAGCCCTGATCGAGCAGTTATACGATCAAAGGAACCCACATAGCATATATAAAACTAATGTGTTCTTTATTTCATTTTAAGAAAGTAGAGTAATATGAGGGAACTTGACTACTATTTCTGTCAGAGAGTGCCAGCAGTTAGAGGACAACCTGACAATAAGATACCTGTAGTGTTCTCTAGTGAGTGAACTGTCAACTAAAGATAACCTGCCATCTTTCTTCGCACTATACAAGGGTCGGCTGAAAAGTTCATAGGTTGGCTGAAAAGTTCATAGGTTGACTATAAAGCAATGATGCTAGAGCAATGAAATCTTGCATGCATTAATTTCATCTCTTCTTATTAATAACTGCATTGTTTCTTTCCAGGGACTATGTTGAAAAATAAACCTCATTTGGTCATTTCATGAGAGTATCTTGGCCAGCCTGTAAACTTTTCAGTCTATGATCTCTGCAGCCGAACGTCGTATAAAGCAGAACTAGGTTGCTATTTCTGCCAGAAAGACGACAACGGACAATAAAATGCATGTAATACCCTCTAGTGACTGAATTGCGATCAAGGGAGTTAACGTACCATCTCTCTATACTATATAAAATAGAACTTGGCTGTTATCTCTGCCAGAGAGAACAACCAGTAAGAGGACAACGGCCAATAAAATACATGTAGTGACCTCTAGTGACTGAACTGTCATCATCTAAACAAATATTCAAGGGAGATAACGTACCATCTCCCTACACTAGACTACACAATGTCTAAAATGTGCATATGAGCTAGATGTTGTAGCATACAGAGGTTAATACACTAGACATATCCAATGTTTACGTGAAGGCGCTCACGGTAAAGCACACAAGTCACTGATATACCATATATACCTTCCATATACTCTATAAAGTTGAACTTGGCTATTATTTCTGCCAGTTAGACC
>OZ024759.1:10708267-10720767 GCA_964016885.1 Eledone cirrhosa | reverse complement strand
ACAATATAGACACAAACACATATATATAGTTTATCAAAGTTCTTTCATTGCACATCTGCAACATCGTCAGTGGTGCTATTGTTTCCTCCCGTTGGATTGTATTTTCTACGCCATCTTTATTTAGTCTGTTTATATATTTATTTATTTGTTTATTTTTTAATTTATTTATTTTTTGTCTTCTTTGCGCATGCATATAGTGTTTTGTTTGATGTGTGTTCGAGATTGGGTGACTGTGTATTGGTTAATGTATTCTATCTTTACTAGTGTGTGTTTATGTATTTGTTGTTATTGTGCTTGTGTATGTATTTATTTATTTATTTATTTATTTATTTATACTTCTCTTAGGTCAGTGTTGTTTGTTTGGGTATTGTTGTTATTCCATTCATTTTTTCTGTTTAACCTTGGCCTTCTAAGTTCTATTTCACTGGCCTATTTGTTTCGACATGATTTCATATAAAAAACCTAGCAAAACTAATTCTTCGCTGTTATATATATATATATATCTATATATAGTACCAGTAATGTACTGGGTAGTTGCTGGCCTTGTGCCAAAAGTAGAAACAGTTATATATATATATATATATATAGGAATTGAATAATCAAAACCGTAACAGTATGTCACATATCAAAATATATTTTGATATGTGACATATGGAACCCCTATCTTGCTCAGAACATTGACCGCCTGGAAACTGTTCAGAGACGTGCAACCAAGCGAATACCCTCCATCAGGCATCTACCATACTCTGAGCGCCTTGCTTCCCTGGGCATGGATACATTGAAGCTCCGACGCCTGGCAGCTAACTTGGTAAACACCCACAAAATTGTTAACCATGTTGCCAACAACAACCCTGAGTACCTTTTTGATTTCCATGTGTCTAACACACGTGGACATGCCCACAAAGTCAGAAAACAGCACAGTTCCCATGACTTTCGGAAACATTTTTTCACGCTCAGAGTTGCTGAAGCATGGAACAAACTACCTGCATCAGTTGTTAGCTGTCGAGACTCTGCATCCTTTAAGGCCTCCATGGAACAAACTACCTGCACCAGTTGTTAGCTGTCGAGACTCTGCATCCTTTAAGGCCTCCATGGAACAAACTACCTGCATCAGTTGTTAGCTGTCGAGACACTGCATCCTTTAAGGCCTCCATGGAACAAACTACCTGCATCAGTTGTTAGCTGTCGAGACACTGCATCCTTTAAGGCCTCCATGGAACAAACTACCTGCATCAGTTGTTAGCTGTCGAGACACTGCATCCTTTAAGGCCTCCATGGAACAAACTACCTGCACCAGTTGTTAGCTGTCGAGACTCTGCATCCTTTAAGGCCTCCATGGAACAAACTACCTGCATCAGTTGTTAGCTGTCGAGACACTGCATCCTTTAAGGCCTCCATGGAACAAACTACCTGCACCAGTTGTTAGCTGTCGAGACTCTGCATCCTTTAAGGCCTCCATGGAACAAACTACCTGCATCAGTTGTTAGCTGTCGAGACACTGCATCCTTTAAGGCCTCCATGGAACAAACTACCTGCATCAGTTGTTAGCTGTCGAGACACTGCATCCTTTAAGGCCTCCATGCTTCCTGAGATCCGCGAACACTACAGCTAATGTTCCCCCTCCATACACATACACACATGTATACCATGACTCATACACTATTCACTTCCCTGACATTTGTGTATTATTCTATGTATTATTCGATGACTAGTTGTAGTGCACCTGAGCACTTTACACAATAATTTCATTATTATTATTATATATGTGACATCATATAGTTTGTCTGATGACAACATACTTAAACACCATTGTACCTTTGAAATATGTATAATAAAATATATATTTTGATTCATCATCATCATCATCATCATCGTTTAACGTCCATATTCCACGCTTGCATGGGTTTGGACGGGAGTTTTCCCACTTGAGGCAAGAGTGGTTGTCTTGCTCGCATAGGAGTGTCTGGCAGGTTTTCTACAGTTGGATGCCCTTCCTAACACCAACCACATTTACAGTGTGGGGCTGGGAGGTTTTTACCGTGTTGCCTACACGGTCACATTACAGCGTGGACTGTGTGTTTTTTGTCGTGACACCTACACGATCTCATTTGTTTCGGCCTGGATTTTGTGGCACCAACATAACTTTACATAGAAGGGGGCGGTTTGGATGGGGTGGGGGTGGTGGGACGGGGGTGTATTTTGTTAGAGATGCCTACTGACTGTAGTAGGTTTTACTTTGTATTTAGGTAAGGCGGGTCTTCTCTATTACTGAGTACCGCCAAAGGTCTCGGTCCAGTGACATTGTCTTGGAGAGGTGTAAGTGTGTGAGGTCGGAATTTATCAGCTCGTCCCAGGTTTTTTGGGTCTGCCTACTCCGTGGCTACCGTCTATCTTTATTGCCCTGCACTTTGCTATACAGCTGTCGTCTTTCATGCGCATCACGTGACCATACCAACGTAGCCTTCTCTCGAGTAAACAACATCTGATCCCTCTTATTTCTAATTTTTTCCTTAGTTCGTTTAAGCTTTGCCGTTCGTGTATATTACTATTACACATCCAGCGGAGCATGCATGCTTCGTTCCTCTCTAGTCTGTGTATATCCTCTGCACACAATGCCCAGGTCTCACTGCCATGCAACATTGCTGTTCGTATGCAGGCATCATACAACCTGTCTTTCATTTTTAGGGAGAACCCTTTAGCGGCTAATAGTGGTATAAGCTCTCTGAACTTTTTCCATCCAGTTCTGACTCTAGCTACTGTACTTTCAGAGCACCCTCCCCCACTGCTGATTTTGTCACCCAGGTAACGGAAGCTGTCCACTATTTCTATAAAGCCATCTGCGCAGTTGAAAGAGCTAGTATTTTGTGGGCACTTGCTGCTACTTATTGCACCAGAGCACCGGCCACATGTAAAATCTATGTTCTTAGTTAGCTTACCTGTGATCCCACTACATCTTTTATGCACCCATACTTTGCATTTGGGACATAAAATGGAGTTTCTACCTACGCCTTTCGTACACACTGAGCATGGCCATTTCCCGGAAGGGACCGGCACCTTATTTTCTTTCCTACAAACTAGAACTTTAGTCTTAGCCAGGTTAATTTTAAGGCCTTTTGATTCTAGACCGTGCTTCCATGTTTGGAATTTCTTCTCTAGCTCGGCCATTGATTCAGCTATGAGCGTTAGGTCATCTGCGTATAGGAGTTCCCATAGGCAGCCAGTCTTGAACTCCTCTGTTATAGCCTGAAGAGCAATAATAAATAGTAGGGGGCTAAGAACAGAGCCCTGATGGACACCAACTTTTACGCTAAACTCTTCACTATATTCGTTGTTAATTCTAACCTTGCTGACTGTTTCTTTATACATGGCTTGTATAGCTCTCACAAGCCATTCGTCAACACCTAGTTTTCTAAGAGCCCACCAGATAATGGAACGGGGGACTCTGTCGAAGGCTTTCTCCAAGTCGACAAAGGCTAAGTATAGGGGTTTACTTTTAGCTAGGTACTTCTCCTGTAGTTGTCGTACAATGAAAAGAGCGTCTGTGGTACTTTTGCCTGACACAAACCTGAACTGCATTTCATCTAGATCGCTTCTCTCTTTGATTAGTTGCACTATTACTTTTTCCGTGACCTTCATGACCTGGTCGATTAATTTAATGCCTCTATAGTTACTTCTATCTAGGGCGTCTCCTTTACCCTTGTAACAGTTAATGATGATGCTGCTACGCCAGGCCTTCGGAACAACCCCATTCTGTATGACTTGGTTTACTATCCGGGTGACCATGGTGTGTCCCACCATTCCAGAGGCCTTCAGCATCTCAGCAACTATTTCCGAAGGCCCAGCCGCCTTACCCGTCTTCATATCTTTGATTGCCTTACTTATTATACTACCTTCAACTAACACTGCTGGTCCCTCTATTGGATCGATCTGGGGGAGACTATCCTTCTCCCATTTATTCTCCTCATTTAGTAGCCTCTCGTAGTGACACTTCCAAGCGACCTTATCAGCGTCAGTGATGGCGAGTACGCCATCATCATTTAGTACACACTTCTCCCCAAGAGAATATTTTTCATTTGTTAACATTTTGAATAATATCTCTCTCTCTCTCTCTCTCTCTCTCTCTCTTTCTCTCTCTCTCTCTCTCTCTCTCTCTCTCTCTCTCTCTCTCTCTCTCTCTCTCTCTCTCTCTCTCTCATCATTATCATCATCACCGTTTTACGTCTATTCTTCAACGCTAGCATGGATTAGACGGGGTGTCCTGTTGTAGGCAGTGTCCGGTCGGCTGACCTTGTGTCTTGCTCAGATTCTGGCTTGATTTCTACAGCTTGATGCCCTTCCTAACATCCTCATTTACAGTGAGTGCTGGGTGCTTTTTTTTCTGTGGCGCCTACACGACCACTTTGCAGTGGAATGATAGGGACCCCAGTCCTATCATCTCATTTCTACAGCTGAGTAAACTGGAGCAATGTGAAATAAAGTGTCTTGCTCAAGGAAACAACACATCACCCGGTCCGAGAATTGAACTCACAACCTTTCGATTGCAAGCCCAATGCTCTAACCACTAAGCCATGCACCTCGGACGACTTGATAAATTCCGATCTCACACACTTACACCTCTCCAAGACAATGTCACTGGACCGAGATCTTTGGTGCTACACAGTAATAGAGAAGACCCGCCTTGCCTAAGTACAAAGCGAAACCTACAGTCAGTAGGCACCTCTAACAAAATACACCCCCGTCTCACTACCCCCACCCCATCCACACCACCCCCTTAAATGTGAAGTTATGTTGGTACCACAACATCCAGTCCGAAACAAATGAAGTCATGTAGGTGTCACGACAAAAAAACAGACAGTCCACGCTGTAATGTGGCCGTGTAGGTAACACGGTAAAAACCTCCCAGTCCACACTGTAAACGTGGTTGGTGTTAGGAAGGGCATCCAGCCGTACAAAACCTGCCAGACAGTCCTATATGAGCAGGATAACCAATCTTGCCTCAAGTGGGAAAACTCCCGTCCAAACCCATGCAAGCATGGAAGATGGACGTTAAACGATGATGATGATCATGATCATGATATATAATCATCATCGTCGTTTAACGCTAGCATGGGTTAGACGGTTTTGTTCCAGTCGATGCAAGAATATATATGTTTCCTGGAGTGTTTGGAAGTAATAGAAATTTCCGTATTCTCGATATGAGATTTTACTCAGTTTATGAATCTACGTTGACTGTGAAGCCATTATTTCAGTAATTAACGACCAACTCTTTTCTCTACATCACAAACACAGTGGTGGAACTAAACCTTTTATTATGACTATCGAAGATATATCTAATTTTTATATAAATGCATCTTCTCCTATTTCTTTAATTAAATCTTCAAATTTTTATTTTTAATCTTGACTTTAATTTTAATCTTAAAACTTTTTAAGTTCTAAGTTCTGAATTCTCAACTTCATCCCAGTCCATTATCTCTATATATAAAACTGAGGATGTCTGTCTGTGTGTGTGTGTGAGTTTGAATCCCTAAAACTCGAGAAGTACCCAACCGATTTTTTTTTTTCAAACTTTACAGGTGTATTATGTTTCACATAAAAAAAATTAAACTTTTTGATCCCCTAGGGCCTGCATTAGGTGAAAAACTGCATTTTTTTCAGATTTTTAGGATTTTTTTGAGGCGGTACGTTAGACCGATTTCCTTGAAATTGTAACTATGTATTAGTTAGTCTCTTCTTAATACTGTGAGCAAAGAAAATCCAACTTTTTTATGGCCTAGGGCCCGCATTAGGTGAAAAACTTCATTTTTTTCAGCTTTTTAGGGCTCTTTTGTAGCCGATTTTCCCAAAATTTCAATACCTATTATGCACATCCCTCGGGCCCACATTAGGTGAAAACCTGCATTTTTCCTGCTTCATCGAGGAAAATCTTAAAGATTATCCATCAGAGTATTCGGTTTATTTTCTTTACATATTGTCCAGGCATGCAGTTTTTCCACGATTAGGTCTGTTGGCGGCCCGCGTTATACCTTATCCTGTGCAACGCCGGGTACCACTGCTAGTATTTTTATAGAATTTTAAGCATGACTCCAACAGAACATATTTCTCTGTAACCTGATATTCCGAGAAAAGCATGTGTCCAAATAGTAATGGCAGAGTAATAGTAATACACATACAACCCACTGACCAAGCCAATTTTAGGTTTGGTTAGAATTTTAGTAGAAATTTATTCTTTTGTTCTACGATTTTTTTGTTTTGAATGAATCTGGTCTTCAAAACTGCCACAAATTACTGGTATTTCTGTAGTCCCCTTCCCCTCCAGAGAACTCCATAACTCCCATTACCTAGGAGACAGCTGTTATAATAAATATTTACCTTTTTTAAAAAAAAAAATTTCACTAACAAGCAACCATTCCTTCTAAGTCGATGTTGATTATCAATCATATTGTGATCATAATGATTTATCTAGATACCTTCCATCATAATTTTATATGAGAACCTCTGTTAAGTTATGTTCCAAACACCCCTGCTTCTATGACATAAAACTGTTTGTTTTAACCCTTTAGTATTCAAACCGGCCGTATCCGGCCAGAATTCTCTCACCTTTTTCTGTTCAAATCAGCTGTAACTGACCACTCATACTAATGTTAAGGTATTGTTCTCAAAATAATTAATATCAAAATCCCAGATTCGATATTATATGAAATAATTGTGTAAGATAAGCCTTTACCATGAAAATACAATCATAAATATAGAGTAATGTAAATGCTAAAGGGTTAAAGTGTTTATATTTATCTAAAAACCCTCCATCATATTTTTATATAAGAGCCTTTGTTAAGTTATGTTCCAACCATCACTGGTTCTATGGTAAAAAACTTTGTATTTATCTAAAAACATTCCATCATTACTGTGAAAATACAATAGTATATATAGAGTAATGTAAATGTTATGAGATATTATGTGAGGTAAAGCCTTTACTGTGACAATACAACAGTATATATAGAGTAATGTAAATGTTATGTGAGATATTATGTGAGGTAAAGTCTTTACTGTGACAATACAATAGTATATATAGAGTAATGTAAATGTTATGTGAGATATTATGTGAGGTAAAGCCTTTACTGTGACAATACAATAGTATATATAGAGTAATGTAAATGTTATGTGAGATATTATGTGAGGTAAAGCCTTTACTGTGACAATACAATAGTATATATAGAGTAATGTAAATGTTATGTGAGATATTATGTGAGGTAAAGCCTTTACTGTGACAATACAATAGTATATATAGAGTAATGTAAATGTTATGTGAGATATTATGTGAGGTAAAGCCTTTACTGTGACAATACGACAGTATATATAGAGTAATGTAAATGTTATGTGAGATATTATGTGAGGTAAAGCCTTTACTGTGACAATACAATAGTATATATAGAGTAATGTAAATGTTATGTGAGATATTATGTGAGGTAAAGCCTTTACTGTGACAATACAATAGTATATATAGAGTAATGTAAATGTTATGTGAGATATTATGTGAGGTAAAGCCTTTACTGTGACAATACGACAGTATATATAGAGTAATGTAAATGTTATGTGAGATATTATGTGAGGTAAAGCCTTTACTGTGACAATACAATAGTATATATAGAGTAATGTAAATGTTATGTGAGATATTATGTGAGGTAAAGCCTTTACTGTGACAATACGACAGTATATATAGAGTAATGTAAATGTTATGTGAGATATTATGTGAGGTAAAGCCTTTACTGTGACAATACAATAGTATATATAGAGTAATGTAAATGTTATGTGAGGTAAAGCCTTTACTGTGACAATACGACAGTATATATAGAGTAATGTAAATGTTATGTGAGATATTGTGAGGTAAAGCCTTTACTGTGACAATACAATAGTATATATAGAGTAATGTAAATGTTATGTGAGATATTATGTGAGGTAAAGCCTTTACTGTGACAATACAATAGTATATATAGAGTAATGTAAATGTTATGTGAGATATTATGTGAGGTAAAGCCTTTACTGTGACAATACGACAGTATATATAGAGTAATGTAAATGTTATGTGAGATATTATGTGAGGTAAAGCCTTTACTGTGACAATACAATAGTATATATAGAGTAATGTAAATGTTATGTGAGATATTATGTGAGGTAAAGCCTTTACTGTGACAATACAATAGTATATATAGAGTAATGTAAATGTCATGTGAGATATTATGTGAGGTAAAGTCTTTACTGTAAAAATACAATAGTATATATAGAGTAATGTAAATGTTATGTGAGATATTATGTGAGGTAAAGTCTTTACTGTGACAATACAACAGTATATATAGAGTAATGTAAATGTTATGTGAGATATTATGTGAGGTAAAGCCTTTACTGTGAAAATACAATAGTATATATAGAGTAATGTAAATGTTATGTGAGGTAAAGCCTTTACTGTGACAATACAACAGTATATATAGAGTAATGTAAATGTTATGTGAGATATTATGTGAGGTAAAGCCTTTACTGTGAAAATACAATAGTATATATAGAGTAATGTAAATGTTATGTGAGATATTATGTGAGGTAAAGCCTTTACTGTGACAATACAATAGTATATATAGAGTAATGTAAATGTTATGTGAGATATTATGTGAGGTAAAGCATTTACTGTGACAATACAATAGTATATATAGAGTAATGTAAATGTTAAAGAATTAAATTAGAAATTAATTTTAAATTCTACTCAAATATTTGGATTTGATTTAATTAACCCTGCCACACCCTCCCAGATTTTGGTGGCCTTATGTCTTGATTAGAAATCTAAGCTATAACAAAGTAAGGAGTGTGGGACTTTGTCCAGAATATATATTTTTATCCCGTTTGTAAAATAAGTTGGATTACTTTGAATAAATAATGAATGAATATTACATAATTTATCTACTAAATTTCGTTATTCTTGATTAAATATAAATAATTTTGTTGCTTATTTTAAGATTCACTTCTTTAAAATTTTCAAATGTCAACACTTCCGGTTAGCAATCGCTTAAATAAATATTCATATATTTCTGTCACTAATTTTCTCCTAATGCAGTTTATATATAATATCGTCTTTTTTTAATGTATCATGGATTACGGTACTGATTACATAAGACAGTGTAACGCAGTCTTCATTCGATTTCTGTGTATATTGTCAATTACGATGTTATTTGATGTATCATATCTACATGTATATATACCTGTGTATAATATCAATATACACACTACACATGTTAGCAGAAAAACCACCCGAAGTGTATAAATGTTTAATGTGGTCAGATATGTAACACGGCTGAAACAATGCAAAATGGACGATAAGATGAAAAAGTTAGTTACCAGGTATCTTTTTTTTTTTTTGTCCTAGTATTTCGGGACTTAAAATTCCCTTTGTCAGGTTATAGGGAACTCTGAGAAAAATATTCTGGTCTATTCTCTTTGAAATTAGACTTAAATTTAAAATTCATAAACCTCTTTCAAGGGTCTTTGGATTAATGTTACTCGATAATGTGCGTAGCTCAGAGATCAGAGAGTCACTCCAGGTAGAGCTGCTACTTCTCCAAATTGAGAGATCACAGCTCTGATACTATGGGCATGTGGTTAGAATGTCTCAGGAAAGACTGCGTAGCTCAGAGATCAGAGAGTCATTCCCAGTAGAGCCACTACTTCTCTAAATTGAGAGATCACAGCTCTGATACTATGGGCATGTGGTTAGAATGTCTCAGGAAAGACTGCGTAGCTCAGAGATCAGAGAGTCATTCCCAGTAGAGCCGCTACTTCTCTAAATTGAGAGATCACAGCTCTGATACTATGGGCATGTGGTTAGAATGTCTCAGGAAAGACTGCGTAGCTCAGAGATCAGAGAGTCACTCCCAGTAGAGCCGCTACTTCTCTAAATTGAGAGATCACAGCTCTGATACTACAGGCATGTGGTTAGAATGTCTCAGGAAAGACTGCGTAGCTCAGAGATCAGAGAGTTACTCCCAGTAGAGCCGCTACTTCTCTAAATTGAGAGATCACAGCTCTGATACTATGGGCATGTGGTTAGAATGTCTCAGGAAAGACTGCGTAGCTCAGAGAGTCACTCCCAGTAGAGCCGCTACTTCTCAAAATTGAGAGATCACAGCTCTGATACTATGGGCATGTGGTTAGAATGTCTCAGGAAAGACTGCGTAGCTCAGAGATCAGAGAGTCATTCCCAGTAGAGCCACTACTTCTCTAAATTGAGAGATCACAGCTCTGATACTATGGGCATGTGGTTAGAATGTCTCAGGAAAGACTGCGTAGCTCAGAGATCAGAGAGTCATTCCCAGTAGAGCCGCTACTTCTCTAAATTGAGAGATCACAGCTCTGATACTATGGGCATGTGGTTAGAATGTCTCAGGAAAGACTGCGTAGCTCAGAGATCAGAGAGTCACTCCCAGTAGAGCCGCTACTTCTCTAAATTGAGAGATCACAGCTCTGATACTACAGGCATGTGGTTAGAATGTCTCAGGAAAGACTGCGTAGCTCAGAGATCAGAGAGTTACTCCCAGTAGAGCCGCTACTTCTCTAAATTGAGAGATCACAGCTCTGATACTATGGGCATGTGGTTAGAATGTCTCAGGAAAGACTGCGTAGCTCAGAGAGTCACTCCCAGTAGAGCCGCTACTTCTCAAAATTGAGAGATCACAGCTCTGATATTATTGGCATGTGGTTAGAATGTCTCAGGAAAGACTGCGTAGCTCAGAGATCAGAGAGTCATTCCCAGTAGAGCCGCTACTTCTCTAAATTGAGAGATCACAGCTCTGATACTATGGGCATGTGGTTAGAATGTCTCAGGAAAGACTGCGTAGCTCAGAGATCAGAGAGTCATTCCCAGTAGAGCCGCTACTTCTCTAAATTGAGAGATCACAGCTCTGATACTATGGGCATGTGGTTAGAATGTCTCAGGAAAGACTGCGTAGCTCAGAGATCAGAGTTACTCCCAGTAGAGCCGCTACTTCTCTAAATTGAGAGATCACAGCTCTGATACTATGGGCATGTGGTTAGAATGTCTCAGGAAAGACTGCGTAGCTCAGAGAGTCACTCCCAGTAGAGCCGCTACTTCTCAAAATTGAGAGATCACAGCTCTGATACTATGGGCATGTGGTTAGAATGTCTCAGGAAAGACTGCGTAGCTCAGAGATCAGAGAGTCATTCCCAGTAGAGCCACTACTTCTCTAAATTGAGAGATCACAGCTCTGATACTATGGGCATGTGGTTAGAATGTCTCAGGAAAGACTGCGTAGCTCAGAGATCAGAGAGTCACTCCCAGTAGAGCCGCTACTTCTCTAAATTGAGAGATCACAGCTCTGATACTACAGGCATGTGGTTAGAATGTCTCAGGAAAGACTGCGTAGCTCAGAGATCAGAGAGTTACTCCCAGTAGAGCCGCTACTTCTCTAAATTGAGAGATCACAGCTCTGATACTATGGGCATGTGGTTAGAATGTCTCAGGAAAGACTGCGTAGCTCAGAGAGTCACTCCCAGTAGAGCCGCTACTTCTCAAAATTGAGAGATCACAGCTCTGATACTATGGGCATGTGGTTAGAATGTCTCAGGAAAGACTGCGTAGCTCAGAGATCAGAGAGTCATTCCCAGTAGAGCCACTACTTCTCTAAATTGAGAGATCACAGCTCTGATACTATGGGCATGTGGTTAGAATGTCTCAGGAAAGACTGCGTAGCTCAGAGATCAGAGAGTCATTCCCAGTAGAGCCGCTACTTCTCTAAATTGAGAGATCACAGCTCTGATACTATGGGCATGTGGTTAGAATGTCTCAGGAAAGACTGCGTAGCTCAGAGATCAGAGAGTCACTCCCAGTAGAGCCGCTACTTCTCTAAATTGAGAGATCACAGCTCTGATACTACAGGCATGTGGTTAGAATGTCTCAGGAAAGACTGCGTAGCTCAGAGATCAGAGAGTTACTCCCAGTAGAGCCGCTACTTCTCTAAATTGAGAGATCACAGCTCTGATACTATGGGCATGTGGTTAGAATGTCTCAGGAAAGACTGCGTAGCTCAGAGAGTCACTCCCAGTAGAGCCGCTACTTCTCAAAATTGAGAGATCACAGCTCTGATATTATTGGCATGTGGTTAGAATGTCTCAGGAAAGACTGCGTAGCTCAGAGATCAGAGAGTCATTCCCAGTAGAGCCGCTACTTCTCTAAATTGAGAGATCACAGCTCTGATACTATGGGCATGTGGTTAGAATGTCTCAGGAAAGACTGCGTAGCTCAGAGATCAGAGAGTCATTCCCAGTAGAGCCGCTACTTCTCTAAATTGAGAGATCACAGCTCTGATACTATGGGCATGTGGTTAGAATGTCTCAGGAAAGACTGCGTAGCTCAGAGATCAGAGTTACTCCCAGTAGAGCCGCTACTTCTCTAAATTGAGAGATCACAGCTCTGATACTATGGGCATGTGGTTAGAATGTCTCAG
>OZ024759.1:10688267-10705767 GCA_964016885.1 Eledone cirrhosa | reverse complement strand
GCATGTGTATATATATATATGTGTATATATATATATATATATATATATATATATATATATATATATACACACAAGGGTGATTTGTGTGTGTGTATATATATATATATAAAGGTGGTTTGTGTGTGTGTATATATATATAAGGGTGGTGTGTATATATATTTGTGTGTGTGTGTATTTAACGGTGGTGTTTGGTTAGTTCTATTCCCTGAGGTACACTGTGTCCTTGAGCAAGGCACTTTATTTCATGTTGCTCCAGTCCTCTCAGCTGGTAAAAATAATTTGTACCTGTAATTCAAAGAGCCCAGGGTACATGTGTTTGTGGTATGCTCAGTCACTTGCATGTTAATTTCACAAGTGGATTGTTCATTTAATCAAACAACTGGAACCTTTTTGGCATCAGAACTGTCGAAGGTCCAACTTATACCACAATATAAGTAATATATTTTGACACTTCTGTGACGATTAAGTTGTTATTCAACCCTTTTGATAACGCATCCAAAACCACATTTTAAAGGGTTCTGATTTAACCCTTTTGATACTAACCTTGCCAAAACCAAGCTCAGTTTCTATGCAACAAAACCACCTATTTTAAAGGGTTCCTATTTTTAAAATATTCTTTCAACATAAATTTACATAAAACTTTCCCATTACTCTATATATACTATTATATTTTCATGGTAAAGGCTTTACCTCACATAATATCGAATCTATGAGATTTTGAAAGTATTTATTTTGAGAACAATACCTTAACATCAGTTTGAGTGACCGGTTACAGCCAGTTTCAACAGAAAAAGGTAGAGAATTCTGGCCGATTTTGGCCGGTTTGAACATTAAAAGGTTAAGTTATTATCTTAGTAATAAAATAATTTTAGTAAATCCCTCAAAATTCTTCATTAACCCTTTTGAAACCAACCCAAACAAAATCAGCTCTGGTCCAATGAGACAAAATCACCTACCGTATTTCTTGGCATCGAAGAGACTACTCTTTTTCTAAAATAAGTCTCAAAAATCTACCATGCGTCCTGGAGACGAAAGGCTGTTTTTTTGTTTTTTTTCAAACTTTAGCTTGTCAAAATTAGGGTGTGTCTTCGAGGATGAAGCGTCTTTGGCGCTGGGAAATACAGTATTTTAAAGGATTCCTATTTAAACCAACTGTATCTGGCCAGAATTCTTTCACCCCATTCACTTCAAACCGGCCATAACTGGCCACTCATACTGATGTTAAGGTATTGTTCTCTAAATAAATATCAAAATCTCATAGATTCAATATTATGTGACGTAAAGTCTTTACTGTGAAAATTTAATAGTAAATATAATGTAAATGGAAAAGGGTTAAATATAAGAACCATATGTTAATTTACTATCTTAGTAATAAATTTTAGTAAATCTTTCAAACTTCTGCATTAATTAATTGAAACAGTATGTTTCTTTGGTAATGAATGGGTTTAACCCTTTAGCATTCACATTACTCTATATATACTATTATATTTTCACAGTAAAGGCTTTACCTCACATAATATCTCACATAACATTTACATTACTCTATATATACTATTATATTTTCACAGTAAAGGCTTTACCTCACATAATATCTCACATAACATTTACATTACTCTATATATACTATTGTATTTTCATGGTAAATGCTTTACCTCACATAATATCTCACATAACATTTACATTACTCTATAGTTACTATTATATTGTCACAGTAAAGGCTTTACCTCACATAAAATCTCACATAACATTTACATTACTCTATATATACTATTATATTTTCACAGTAAAGGCTTTACCTCACATAATATCTCACATAACATTTACATTATTCTATATATACTATTGTATTTTCACAGTAAAGGCTTTACCTCACATAATATCTCACATAACATTTACATTATTCTATATATACTATTGTATTTTCACAGTAAAGGCTTTACCTCACATAATATCTCACATAACATTTACATTATTCTATATATACTATTATATTTTCATGGTAAATGCTTTACCTCACATAATTATCTCACATAATATCGAATCTATGAAATTATGAAAGTATTTATTTTGAGAACAATACCTTAACATCAGTTTGAGTGACCAGTTACAGCCAGTTTCAACAGAAAAAGGTAGAGAATTCTGGCTGGTTTGAACACTAAAGGGTTAAAAGGAAAAAAAAAAATGAAGGGTTTTGCTGGATTCAAGGGTAGTTTCTTGGCAACAGTTGCCATTAACCTGTTTACAGCCGGGTCTTTTTTCAGTAAAATGACTATTTTTTTAAACAAACATTTATTAACAACACTTATCTGCATGATTGACAAATGTCACATCAATAAACTAGTAACTCCATCTAGCTTTGAAGTTATAATAATAATGAAATTATTGAACTGTTGGAAACAAGTTCAAACATGTTGGGATGAGTTATCTTGTCTGTGGCACTGAAGAGGTTTATTTTGATGTCTCACATGTGAAGGTATATAGTCTAGTGGTTAAGGTGTTGGTTTTACTGGGTGTGGTGTGGTCTTTGAGACTGGTGGTGGTGTGTTGGGTTGTCTGTGAATGGTGTGGTGTGTTGTTTGAGACTCTGGTGGTGTGGTGTAAAACTTATTCTAACGTTTGTTTGTTGCAGATAAAGTCTATGATCTGAGCGATGATGAGGATGTGTACTTCATATCTGATGATAACTTAGTAAGTAAACAACTTTTGCTGGTTTTCTTTATGTAAAGAGACACGCTACCTTTTCCCCCTTCTTCCTTGCTAACTTTACACTTTGGGCCCCTTTCATACCAAACTGTCAGACACTCTCCCAGGTTCTATGATACCAAACTGTTAGACACTCTCCCTGGTTCTATGATACCAAACTGTCTGACACTCTCCCTGTTCTATGATACCAAACTGTCAGGCACTCTCCCAGGTTCTATGATACCAAACTGTCAGACACTCTCCCAGGTTCTATGATACCAAACTGTCTGAAACTGTCCCTGTTCTATGATACCAAACTGTCAGACACTCTCCCAGGTTCTATGATACCAAACTGTCTGAAACTGTCCCTGTTCTATGATACCAAACTGTCAGACACTCTCCCAGGTTCTATGATACCAAACTGTCTGAAACTGTCCCTGTTCTATGATACCAAACTGTCAGACACTCTCCCAAGTTCTATGATACCAAACTGTCTGACACTCTCCCAGGTTCTATGATACCAAACTGTCTGACACTCTCCCAGGTTCTATATGATACCAAACTGTCAGGCACTCTCCCAGGTTCTATGATACCAAACTGTTAGACACTCTCCCTGGTTCTATGATACCAAACTGTCTGAAACTCCCCCTGTTCTATGATACCAAACTGTCTGAAACTCTCCCAGGTTCTATGATACCAAACTGTCTGAAACTGTCCCTGTTCTATGATACCAAACTGTCTGACACTTTCCCAGGTTCTATATGATACCAAACTGTCAGACACTCTCCCAGGTTCTATGATACCAAACTGTCTGACACTCTCCCAGGTTCTATGATACCAAACTGTCAGACACTCTCCCAGGTTCTATGATACCAAACTGTCAGACACTCTCCCAGGTTCTATGATACCAAACTGTCTGAATCTGTCCCTGGTTCTATGATACCAAACTGTCTGACACTCTCCCTTGTTCTATGATACCAAACTGTCTGACACTCTCCCAGGTTCTATGATACCAAACTGTCTGAATCTGTCCCTGGTTCTATGATACCAAACTGTCTGACACTCTCCCTTGTTCTATGATACCAAACTGTCAGGCACTCTCCCAGGTTCTATGATACCAAACTGTCTGACACTCTCCCAGGTTCTATGATACCAAACTGTCTGAAACTCTCCCTGGTTCTATGATATCAAACTGTCTGACACTCTCCCAGGTTCTATGATACCAAACTGTCTGACACTCTCCCAGGTTCTATGATACCAAACTGTCTGAAACTCTCCCAGGTTCTATGATACCAAACTCAGACACTCTCCCTGTTCTATAGTATATGTAGTGATGAAGTTCTAAATTTTATTTGTACTAATTCTTTTTCTGTTTTTTTTTTACTTTCAGAGTATCAGCAATTCACCAAATGGTAAGAGATCCTATTTTTAATACCAAACTGAACTGTAATATATATACACACACACATACATACAGATATGTATATATATATATATATATATGTGTGTGTGTATATATATGGAGGCACATGGCTTAGTGGTTAGACCATTGGCCTTGCAATCGAAAGGTTGTGAGTTTAATTCTCAGACCGGGTGATGTGTTGTTTCCTTGAGCAAGACACTTTATTTCACATTGCTCCAGTTTACTCAGCTGTAGAAATGAGATGATAGGGACTGGGGTCTCTATCATTCCACTGCAAAGTGGTCGTGGAGGTGCCTTGGCATAAAAAAAAAAGCACCCAGCACTCACTGTAAATGAGGTTGGTGTTAGGAAGGGCATCCAGCTGTAGAAATCAAGCCAGAATCAGTTCCCGTCCCACCCTTGCTAGCAGGGAAAAGCGGACGTAAAATGAAATGATGATGATATAATATAGAAATGAACTAGAACTGTTTCTGTATTAAATATTTATACTCCGCTATGTATTGAGTACCTTACTTACTGTGGTTTCCCCCAATTGAACCTGGGATACATGTTATTTCTGTTTACCTTTTAGATACATATGTGGAGGTACATGGCTTAGTGGTTAGAGCATTGACTTTGCAATCGAAAGGTTGTGAGTTCAATTCTCAGACCGGGTGATGTGTTGTGTCCTTGAGCAAGACACTTTATTTCACATTGCTCCAGTTTACTCAGCTGTAGAAATGAGATGATAGGGACTGGGGTCCCTATCATTCCACTGCAAAGTGGTCGTGGAGGCGCCACGGCAAAAAAGCACCCAGCGCTCACTGTAAGTGAGGTTGGTGTTAGGAAGGGCATCCAGCTGTAGAAATCAAGCCAGAATCAGTTCCCGTCCCACCCTTGCAAGCAGGGAAAAGCGGACGTAAAATGATGATGATGATAATATATATATATATATAATATATATATATGTGTGTGTGTGTTGCAGAACAGTGTTATTTATCTACAATCGTGCCGAGGTTGACTTTGCCTTTCATCCTTACGGGGTCGATAAAATAAAGTACCAGTAATGCACTGGATAATTGCTGGCCTTGTGCCTAAAGTAGAAACAGTTATTTATCTACAATCGCTTTTTCTTGCTTGCAAGGGTGGGACAGGTCCTATTCAAAACAGCATCTCTCCATTTGTCACGGTCTTTCGTGGTCTTCCTCTACTGGGATTTCTTATCTATAAAGTAAACAGAAATAACAAAACAAACAACACAGTACATGGAAGAAATATATTAGTTTAACACTTGAAATAGCAGGAAGAGGGTCTGAACTTTTCAGATACTAGTCCTTCCTAACACCAACCATGTTAGTGTGTATATATATAGATATATCATCATCATCACCATCGTTTCCATGCTTGCATGGGTTGGATGGGTCCTTCTCAGCATGGCATCTCTCCACTTGTTGCATTCTTTCGTCATCTCCTCTGCCCAGGCCTTTCTTGGTCATCCTCTACTGCAGCTTCCTTCCACTGGCATTTCTTCACCCATCTATCCTTGTCCATGCACCTCACATGTCCATACTAACACAGTCTTCTCTCCTGCACACCATCTTGGATTCCCCTTAAACACAGCTTCTCTCTCAGCTCGTCCAAGCTCTGCCTTTCTCTCACATTTACATTGCACATCCAACAAAACATGGTTGCTTCATCTCTCTCTCTCTCTACACACACACACATATATATATATACATAATGGAGTAATTGAATATTTATTATTTTTTCCTCTATAACAAATTTTTAGGATATACCTGAAATAAATTTTTTAAATTATGTTTTCCAGACCCTATATTGATTTCTGACGAGCCATCATCTAAGGTGAGTTGATTGCCCTCTATAATCTTGTGTCTCCCATTAGTTGACTAAACATTTAACTTTGACTAAATGAAAAAAATAAGATACAAATCATCATAGTCATTTAAGCCAGCTGATGTTAAGGTATTGTTCACCAAATAATATCAAAATCTCATAGATTTGATATTATGTGAGGTAAAGCCTTTACCATGAAAATATAATCTATACATATATATAAAACTGAAATTGTCTGTGTGTGTCCTAATTTTTGCAAAGTCTATACAAATCCACATTTCTACTCTGATTGACTTCAAACTTGCATTTATATATTCCTTGCGGTCTAAAGATATTAACTGCAGATTTTATTTTTCAATTTTCTGTTGTTAAAGGCGTGTTAGGCGCCGGTTAGCGATCTCTCTCTCTCTTTCTTAATCTGTCTTTTTAGATAGATATATAGCTATAACGTTGTGCCCTTATAATATCTGTCTGTATGTCTGGCTGTCTGCATTACGACATTATGACAAATATTGTTCTAATATTGTATTATCTTCGCTATTTTCCGTTCATTGCCAGGGAACGTCTTCACGAACCAAAGTATCGTCTTCCTGTTTTCCTTCGGTTGCAACGTTTTTCGAAATATTTACCTCTGCGTTCACAAATGGATTTTTTTTAGTTTCAGAAGATCCTGTTATGGGTGAACGCAATGATTCTTTGCTTAAACTTTAATCTGTTATTTTAATATATATATATATATATATAATTATATATTTGTGTACAGATATTTTTGCATACACAAAAACAAAATATAAACAAATATATTTATTTCACGAAAGCACAGACGGCTTATCGTCATTGTTACTGCCGATATGCCACCCAAAAGTCCCACTACTTTTGGCACAAGGCCAGCAATAACATAGTCAACGGTTCGGAAATCACATGCATCACTGACGAGTTTACTCCTTACTCTACCAGCTAGTCTTAGTGTACTTCGTCCTGCTTTTAGGTCATGCCTCGAAGGAAGAGATACTTCATTGGCCGAAATACTGCAAAAGCGACAAGAAAAAGAACAAGGCGGGCAACCGAATTGTCAGTGGAATCTGCTATTCGACGGTCGCAAGATGCTGAACGTACTGCCACCAGAAGAGCACTTGAAACAGACAACCAACGGACCATTCTCCGAACAGTGTTAGCTTTGCAATGTCTATCAACAAATCCCAGGGTCAGACCCTAGCTGTTGCTGGTCTTCTTTTGGAAGAGTCATGTTTTTCACACGGGCAACTATACGTTGGCTGCTCAAGAGTGGGAAGCAAGACAAATCTCTTTGTATATGCCCGACACGGAAGAACAAGGAACATTGTGTACAAGGAGGTGCTACAATCATTGTTTAGGTAGACGAGGCAGGAGGGGATATACACGATTGGCTGAAGAAGGACGAGACTGTGTTAGTAGTACGACCAATGGCTGCTATCAAACCAACAGCAGCCAAAACAAGAACAAAAAAGAGAGGGAACGCAATTACATGCTTTTGAAAATTCTTAATGGAAAATTATTTGGTTAAGCACAAAATGTAGACACCATCCCCAGGCCGAGGTATTCCGTACATCTCTGTACTGTTTCAGAAAGGAGGGATAAACATGCCAGTCTATGTTTAGAAGCCCGAGCAACGCTGGGTCATTCTGCTAGTATATATATATATAGAGTAATGTAAATGTTATGTGAGATATTATGTGAGGTAAAGCCTTTACCGTGAAAATACAATAGTATATATAGAGTAATGTAAATGTTATGTGAGATATTATGTGAGGTAAAGCCTTTAGCGTGACAATACAATAGTATATATAGAGTAATGTAAATGTTATGTGAGGTATTATGTGAGGTAAAGCCTTTACTGTGACAATACAATAGTATATATAGAATAATGTAAATGTTATGTGAGATATTATGTGAGGTAAAGCCTTTACTGTGACAATACAATAGTATATATAGAGTAATGTGAGATATTATGTGAGGTAAAGCCTTTACTGTGAAAATACAATAGTATATATAGAGTAATGTAAATGTTATGTGAGATATTATGTGAGGTAAAGCCTTTACTGTGACAATACAATAGTATATAGAGTAATGTAAATGGTATGTGAGATATTATGTGAGGTAAAGCCTTTACTGTGACAATACAATAGTATATATAGAGTAATCTAAATGTTATGTGAGATATTATATGAGGTAAAGCCTTTACTGTGACAATACAATAGTATATATAGAGTAATGTAAATGTTATGTGAGATATTATGTGAGGTAAAGCCTTTACTGTGACAATACAATAGTATATATAGAGTAATGTAAATGTTATGTGAGGTAAAGCCTTTACTATGAAAATATAATAGTATATATAATTGTTTCCACTTTTTGGCACAAGGCCATCAATTACCCAGTAAATTACTGGTACTTTATTTTATCGACCCCGTAAGGATGAAAGGCAAAGTTAACCTCGGCGGAATTTGAACTCAGACAGTAAAGAGACGTAACTATGCTTCAAAGCATGGCGTCCAACCCTCTACCGATACTGCCAATCCACCGCCCTTTATAATAGTAAATATAATGTAAATGGTAAATGGTTAACGTCACTTTCCCTGCTCTGAAGGGTTGGGCAGGTCTACATAGGCTGAATTACTACTGAAATGGTTGCTGACCTCCCATGCAAACTGAGAAGTATGTATCTATCTCACTTATGTTCTCTCATGTTGAGAGTCTTTTGACAGAAACTGAAGGGTCTTCCTAGATGTGGATAGACAGCATCACGACTGACCTCGCAGACAGTCTAAGGCAGAGGTTCTCAAACTCCCCCCCCCCCCCCCGGGTCACGTAACCCCCCCCCCCCCCATTTCCAGAGAGACCTGCCTATACACAAATTGTAAATAATATATGATAAATAAAATTGTTAATTTATATAAAGCACATGACTTAGTGGTTAGAGCATTCGCCTTGCAATTGAAAGGTTGTGAGTTCAATTCTCGAACTGGGTGATGTGTTGTTTCCTTGAGCAAGACACTTTATTTCACATTGCTCCAGTTTACTCAGCTGTAGAAATTAGATGATAGGACTGGGGTCCTTATCATTCCACTGCAAAGTGGTCATGGAGGTGCCACGGCAAAAAAGCACCCAGCCCACACTGTAAAGCCGACGTGTAGGTGCCAATTGCAAAAAAGCACCCAGCCCACACTGTAAAGCAGACGTGTAGGTGCCACGACAAAAAAGCACCCAGCCCACACTGTAAAGCAGACGTGTAGGTGCCACGGCAAAAAAGCACCCAGCACTCACTGTAAATGAGGTTGGTGTTAGGAAGGGCATCCAGCTGTAGAAATCAAGTCAGAATCAGTTCCCGTATGAGCAAGACAAGGTCAGCCGACCAGACACTGCCCACAACAGGACAACCTGTCTAACCCATGCTAGCATGGAAGGACGGACATTAAACGGTGATGATGATGATAAATGATATATTAGGTTGTTCTGAAAATAATGGCCGCTCTAAGTGTTGTGTTTTGAAATGCAATTTTATCATAGTATTTTAATTATATTTTAGGTGAATTCCGACATACTTAATAATAGATGTATGCTCTTTAATAATGTTATACTTATTTCAGACAGAAAACATTCTTGAAGCACAGGCGCCCTTAATTATGAACATGACAAAAAAGGACCTTCGCTTACTTTTCTTGCATGAGTTCAAGCTTGGGCACAATGCCTCCCAAACAGCTGCTAATATCAACAGAGCATGTGGAGAGGGGTCCACAAGTGATCACACAGTACGAAGGGGGCTGCCAATATCAACAGAGCATGATGAGAAGGGTCCACATGTGATCACACAGTACAAAGGGGGCTGCCAATATCAACAGAGCATGGGGAGAGGGGTTCACAAGTGATCACACAGTACAAAAGGGGCTGCCAATATCAACAGAGCATGTGGAGAGGGGTCCACAAGTGATCACATAGTACAAAAGGGGCTGCCAATATCAACAGAGCATGTGGAGAGGGGTCCACAAGTGATCACATAGTACAAAAGGGGCTGCCAATATCAACAGAGCATGGGGAGAGGGGTCCACAAGTGATCACACAGTACAAAGGGGGCTGCCAATATCAACAGAGCATGTGGAGAGGGGTCCACAAGTGATCACATAGTACAAAAGGGGCTGCCAATATCAACAGAGCATGGGGAGAGGGGTCCACAAGTGATCACACAGTACAAAGGGGGCTGCCAATATCAACAGAGCATGGGGAGAGGGGTCCACATGTGATCACACAGTACAAAGGGGGCTGCCAATATCAACAGCATGGTGAGAAGGGTCCACATGTGATCACACAGTACAAAGGGGGCTGCCAATATCAATAGAGCATGGGGAGAAGGGTCCACAAGTGATCACACAGTACAAAGGGGCTGCCAATATCAACAGAGCATGGGGAGAGGGGTCCACATGTGATCACACAGTACAAAGGGGGCTGCCAATATCAATAGAGCATGGGGAGAAGGGTCCACAAGTGATCACACAGTACAAAGGGGATGCCAATATCAACAGAGCATGGGGAGAAGGGTCCACAAGTGATCACACAGTACAAAGGGGGCTGCCAATATCAACAGAGCATGGGGAGAAGGGTCCACATGTGATCACACAGTACAAAGGGGGCTGCCAATATCAACAGAGCATGATGAGAAGGGTCCACATGTGATCACACAGTACAAAGGGGGCTGCCAATATCAACAGAGCATGGGGAGAGGGTCCACATGTGATCACACAGTACAAAGGGGGCTGCCAATATCAACAGAGCATGGGGAGAAGGGTCCACATGTGATCACACAGTACAAAGGGGGCTGCCAATATCAACAGAGCATGGGGGGAAGGGTCCACAAGTGATCACACAGTACAAAGGGGGCTGCCAATATCAACAGAGCATGGGGAGAGGGGTCCACAAGTGATCACACAGTACAAAGGGGGCTGCCAATATCAACAGAGCATGGGGAGAGGGGTCCACAAGTGATCACACAGTACAAAGGGGGCTGCCAATATCAACAGAGCATGGGGAGAAGGGTCCACAAGTGATCACACAGTACAAAGGGGGCTGCCAATATCAACAGAGCATGGGGAGAGGGGTCCACAAGTGATCACACAGTACAAAGGGGGCTGCCAATATCAACAGAGCATGGGGAGAGGGGTCCACAAGTGATCACACAGTACAAAGGGGGCTGCCAATATCAACAGAGCATGGGGAGAGGGGTCCACAAGTGATCACACAGTACAAAGGGGGCTGCCAATATCAACAGAGCATGGGGAGAGGGGTCCACAAGTGATCACACAGTACAAAGGGGGCTGCCAATATCAACAGAGCATGGGGAGAAGGGTCCACAAGTGATCACACAGTACAAAGGGGGCTGCCAATATCAACAGAGCATGGGGAGAGGGGTCCACAAGTGATCACACAGTACAAAGGGGGCTGCCAATATCAACAGAGCATGGGGAGAGGGGTCCACAAGTGATCACACAGTACAAAGGGGGCTGCCAATATCAACAGAGCATGGGGAGAGGGGTCCACAAGTGATCACACAGTACAAAGGGGGCTGCCAATATCAACAGAGCATGGGGAGAGGGGTCCACAAGTGATCACACAGTACAAAGGGGGCTGCCAATATCAACAGAGCATGGGGAGAAGGGTCCACAAGTGATCACACAGTACAAAGGGGGCTGCCAATATCAACAGAGCATGGGGAGAGGGGTCCACAAGTGATCACACAGTACAAAGGGGGCTGCCAATATCAACAGAGCATGGGGAGAGGGGTCCACAAGTGATCACACAGTACGAAGGTGGTTTAAGAAATTCCCTAGTGGTGACGAGAGCCTTGAAGATAAAGAGGTAGAGGACAGTGATGCAGTCTTGACAATGAAAGCAATTGTTGAACAAAACCCCCGTCAAAGTGACAGAGAAATGTCTCAGGCACTTGGTGTCGCTATTGCAACGGTCTCACACCATCTGCAGAAGATTGGTAAGGTGAAAAAGCTCGATAAATGGGTACCACATGAGCTCAATGAAAATCAAAGAGTCCGGCGTTTTGAAGTGTGCTCGATGCTCTTTCTGCAAAACACCAATGATCCTTTTCTTGACCGATTAGTCAGTAGACAGAGATGTAGAGATGTTCACGGCTCATACTTTGACTAATCAAAACATTTCTCTTGTTAATTTTTCCAGAATAAAATTATGTTTCTGAAATCGGCCATTATTTTCGAAGCAACCTAATATGTATTATGTATCATCATCATCAGGTTTAGCGTCCGTGTTCCACGCTTGCATGGGTTTGGACGGGGGTTTTCCCACTTGAGGCAAGAGTGGTTGTCTTGCTCGTATAGGACTGTCTGGCGGGTTTTCTACAGTTGGATGCCCTTCCTAACACCAACCACATTTACAGTGTGGGGCTGGGAGGTTTTTACCGTGTTGCCTACACGGCCACATTACAGCGTGGACTGTCTGGTGGGTTTTCTACAGCTGGATGCCCTTCCTAACACCAACCACATTTACAGTGTGGGGCTGGGAGGTTTTTACCGTGTTGCCTACACGGCCACATTACAGCGTGGACTGTCTGGCGGGTTTTCTACAGCTGGATGCCCTTCCTAACACCAACCACATTTACAGTGTGGGGCTGGGAGGTTTTTACTGTGTTGCCTACACGGCCACATTTACAGCGTGGACTGTGTGTTTTTTTATCGTGACACCTACACGATCTCATTTGTTTCGGCCTGGATGTTGTGGGACCAACATAACTTTACATTGAAAGGGGCGGTGTGGATGGGGTGGAGGTGGTGGGACGGGGGGGGTGTTTTGATAGAGATGCCTACTGACTGTAGTAGGTTTTTACTTTGTATTTAGGTAAGGCGGGTCTTCTCTATTACTGAGTACCGCCAAAGGTCTCGGTCCAGTGACATTGTCTTGGAGAGGTGTAAGCGTGTGAGGTCGGAATTTATCAGCTCGTCCCATGTTTTTCTGGGTCTGCCTACTCCGTGGCTACCGTCTATCTTTATTGCCCTGCACTTTGTTATACAGCTGTCGTCTTTCATGCGCATCACGTGACCGTACCAACGTACCCTTCTCTCGAGTAAACAACATCTGATCCCTCTTATTTCTAATTTTTTCCTTAGTTCGTTTATGCTTTGCCGTTCACGTATATTACTATTGCACATCCAGCGGAGCATGCAAGCTTCGTTCCTCTCTAGTCTGCGTATATCCTCTGCACACAATGCCCAGGTCTCACTGCCATGCAGCATTGCTGTTCGTATGCAGGCATCGTATAACCTGCCTTTCATTTTTAGGGAGAACCCTCTAGCGGCTAATAGTGGTATAAGCTCTCTGAACATTTTCCATCCAGTTCTGACTCTAGCTACTGTACTTTCAGAGCAAAATATATATTTTTTATTTTACTAGATTTATATATGTGTATCATTTGATATTTAACATACTTTTATGTCATATATATATCATGTAGGTGTCATGACAAAAAGTACCCAGCACACACTGTAATTGTGGTTGGCGTGAGGAAGGGCATCCAGCTGTAGAAAACTAGCCAGAAACTCTCCTATACAAGCGAGACACAGTCACCCAACCCAACTTGTCTCTAAATGGGACACGTCTAACCCATACTAGTGTGGAATATAGACGTTAATCGATGATGATAATGACATACTATAATAATATTACAAATAATAAATTTGTATTGCCCCCTAAGTCCCTCTCCCCCCTTCTCAACGCCTCCCTGAGGCCATAGCACCCACTTTAAGAACCTCTGGTTTAGGGGGTCTGTTATCCTGCTTACATACTATGGTTTAACCCTTTAGCATTCACATTACTCTATATATACTATTGTATTTTCACAGTAAAGGCTTTACCTCACATAACATTTACATTACTATATATATACTATTGTATTTTCATGGTAAATGCTTTACCTCACATAATATCTCACATAACATTTACATTACTCTATATATACTATTATATTGTCACAGTAAAGGCTTTACTTCACATAATATCTCACATAACATTTACATTACTCTATATATACTATTGTATTTTCACAGTAAAGGCTTTACCTCACATATCTCGCATAACATTTACATTACTCTATATATACTATTGTATTTTCACAGTAAAGGCTTTACCTCACATAATATCTCACATAACATTTACATTACTATATATATACTATTGTATTTTCACAGTAAAGGCTTTACCTCACATAATATCTCACACAACATTTACATTACTCTATATATGCTATTGTATTTTCACAGTAAACGCTTTACCTCACATAATATTTACATTACTATATATATATACTATTGTATTTTCATGGTAAATGCTTTACCTCACATAATATCTCACATAATATTTACATTACTCTATATATACTATTGTATTGTCACAGTAAAGGCTTTACCTCACATAATATCTCACATAACATTTACATTACTCTATATATACTATTGTATTGTCACAGTAAAGACTTTACCTCACATAATATCTCACATAATATTTACATTACTCTATATATACTATTGTATTGTCACAGTAAAGGCTTTACCTCACATAATATCTCACATAACATTTACATTACTCTATATATACTATTGTATTGTCACAGTAAAGACTACCTCACATAATATCTCACATAATATTTACATTACTCTATATATACTATTGTATTGTCACAGTAAAGGCTTTACCTCACATAATATTTCACATAACATTTACATTACTCTATATATACTATTGTATTTTCATGGTAAAGGCTTTACCTCACATAATATCTCATAACATTTACATTACTCTATATATACTATTGTATTTTCATGGTAAAGGCTTTACCTCACATAATATCTCACATAGTATCGAAACTATGAGATTTTGAAAGTATTTATTTTGAGAACAATAGCTTAAAATCAGTTTGAGCGACCAGTTACAGCCAGTTTCAACAGAAAGAGGTAGAGAATTCTGGCCGGTTTGAACATTAAAGGGTTAATGTTCTATGAAGTGTACAGTAGACGTTGGCAGAAGCCAAAAGAGTCCTCCTAGATGTAGAGGAGAGACTCATCTTTTGGTACAAACTGAAGGGTCCTTCCTGAGGGAAGCAATGTTAGAGGAGGGGATTAAAGATTTGTTTCACAAACATGTTGGCATTTTTATTGAATTTTTTACTGTTTTCTTTCATGCTTAAATTCTATTTTTACAGAATATTTTGGGAGATCATGAATATGAGTGTTTGAATGTGTCCTCTGTAAATGAGTCATCAAAATCTGAGTAAGTCTGCCATGCTTAAATATCTGCTTTGTTTTACCTTAATCTTTTTGTAGTCTATTTTAATGAAATTCTTTAGTGAACCAGATGTTAATTGAAAAATGTGAAGTTTGCTGTATAAACATTTAGTACAAAACAACACTATGATTGTATCACATTAAATATTGGTGTCTGATTTAGGCACAGGGCCAGCAATTTTGGTGGGAGGGGAAAGTTGTTTAAATCCACCCCAGTACATTACTGGTGCTTTATTTTATCGACCCTGTAAGGATGAAAGGCAAAGTTAACCTCGACAGGATTTGAACTCAGATCGTAAATGGCCGTAACTCTATACCATAAATCATGGTGTTTGATGCTCCACTAATCCTGCCAATCCGTTGCCCTTGTATCATTAAATATTAAGGTCCTTGCTCTACTACTGCAAATTTTCACAACAATCTGTCCACCAGTAAAGATACTATAAACGTTTAGTACAAAACAACACTAAGACTACATTACATTAAATATTAAGGTCCTTACTCTACTACTGCTAATTTTCATTGGTGAAGGGGCTTTCACTTACATTCCTGCATATTACAGGATGTACTAGGTATATTTTATTATGGTATTAACACAAGGGAGTTTACCATCTCTTTGGCGCAACTGAAGAGTCTTCTCAAATGTTTAACCATAATTCCCAAATTGTACTGATTCTGAAATCCTTTTTTTAAATAGATAATTATTATTTATTTGTAGACCCTCGAGAACCTCCATAGATTCACATGTTTGTCCGTTGTGTTTGGAAACGTATAAAAAGGTAATTGTTCTTTTTAACTCTTAGTGTGCAGTAAAGCACCAGCTTCAGCATTCAGTAATCAGCAGGGAGGTAGGTGTAAAAGCCAAACTCGCTGTCTTCAATTCAGTATTCATTTCAACTCTTGTAGTAATGACCGAAAGAATACTATCGCAAATACAAGTGGCCGAAATGGGGTTCCTCCGAAGGGTCTTTAGAGTATCGTTACTCGATAGTGTGTGTAGCTTGGAGATCAGAGAGTCACTCCAGGTAGAGCCACTACATCTCTGAATTGAGGGACCACAATTCTGATACCATGGACATGAGGTTAGAATGTCTGAGGAAAGAATTGCTGGACAGATTTTACGGGCAAAAACCAACAGGTAGGAGACCCAGAGGTAGACCCCGAGCAAGATGGGATGACGTCCATGAGCTTGGCTTGTCTCGCTTGGGACCCAGCTAAATCAATTGGAGATAGTTGCTTCTGACAGGACCTGCTGGAAGGAGTGTTTGAGGACTCTACCCCCAAGACCCTCTCAGGAATAAGTGAAAGAACTTGATGTCCTGCATACTATATGAAACCACAATTAGCAAGTACCAAACAACACGATTACTACAGCACAATAGTCTTTAGTTTGCAACACATTTTTGCAATGATCTATCCATGAATAAACATACTATAAATATTTGAGTAATTTTCTGTTAAATCATATCAGTATTATAAGAGTTAATATAAAAGTCCTGAGTTATCATTGTGTGGTCCTGTAACTCCTGAGTCGTAGGGGTGCTGTATTGACAAAAAGTGTTTCTTGGGCATTTAGAGAGAGGAAGAATCGATTCCAGTACATGACTGGTACTTTCTTTTTTATCAAACTCGAAAAGATGAAAGGCAAAGTTGACCTTGGAGAGATTTAAACTCAGAGAGCAGAGTGTCGGAACGTACACCACAAGGTATTCTACCTGACGTTCTAATGACTCTGACAATGCGTCACCTTATCATTACATGGCTTTTATTCCATTCTCGGACAGGTGAGACAAAGTTTGGAGCTTATCCCAATTTCATTTCTGTTGCAGCCTTTATTATATGTCTAATGAAAGACACTGTCTATGTCATTAACCCTTTCATTACCATATATCTAATGAAAGACACTGTCTATGTCATTAACCCTTCCATTACCATATTTCTAATGAAAGACACTGTCTATGTCATTAACCCTTTCATTACCATATTTCTAATGAAAGACACTGTCTATGTCATTAACCCTTCCATTACCATATTTCTAATGAAAGACACTGTCTATGTCATTAACCCTTTCATTACCATATTTCTAATGAAAGACACTGTCTATGTCATTAACCCTTTCATTACCATATTTCTAATGAAAGACACTGTCTATGTCATTAACCCTTTCATTACCATATTTCTAATGAAAGACACTGTCTATGTCATTAACCCTTTCATTACCATATTTCTA
>OZ024759.1:10653267-10683267 GCA_964016885.1 Eledone cirrhosa | reverse complement strand
ACAATAGGTACACTGTATCCCTGTGAATATCTGGTTTACAATAGGTACACTGTATCCCTGTGTATATCTGGTTTACAATAGGTACACTGTATCCCTGTGTATATCTGGTTTACAATAGGTACACTGTATCCCTGTGTATATCAGGTTTACAATAGGTACACTGTATCCCTGTGTATATCTGGTTTACAATAGGTACACTGTATCCCTGTGTATATCTGGTTTACAATAGGTACACTGTATCCCTGTGTATATCTGGTTTACAATAGGTACACTGTATCCCTGTGTATATCAGGTTTACAATAGGTACACTGTATCCCTGTATATATCTGGTTTACAATAGGTAGACTGTATCCCTGTGTATGTCTGGTTTACAATAGGTACACTGTATCCCTGTGTATATCAGGTTTACAATAGGTACACTGTATCCCTGTGTATATCAGGTTTACAATAGGTACACTGTATCCCTGTATATATCTGGTTTACAATAGGTAGACTGTATCCCTGTGTATGTCTGGTTTACAATAGGTACACTGTATCCCTGTGTATATCAGGTTTACAATAGGTACACTGTATCCCTGTGTATATCTGGTTTACAATAGGTACACTGTATCCCTGTGTATATCTGGTTTACAATAGGTACACTGTATCCCTGTGTATATCAGGTTTACAATAGGTACACTGTATCCCTGTGTACCTGGTTTACAATAGGTACACTGTATCCCTGTGTATATCTGGTTTACTGAGTCTGATGTGACGGAGTTCTTTGGCATTGTCTCGAGAGTCAGACAGGGTTGCTTCTTTCTCCGTTGTTGTTCCTGTTGGTAGCTAATTCCATTCTAGGGCGAACAGATGAAGGACCTGGTTGAGGAATCTTGTGTAGAGGCCAGTCGAGGCTGAGGAAACCTGGCATTCGCTGAAGACAGTGCAGATCTGCAGGCCCTAACAACATCCCTGCAAGAGAGTGTGGAAAAGATCGGCCTGAGAATCAACACCAAAAAGACCAATGTGATGAGGACAGCCAACAACACAGGTCCAGCGATCAGTCAACCAACAAGACCTGGAAGAAGTCGATACCTTCACCTATCTGGGCAACATCCTGGCAAACAACGACAACAAGGAGCTCGACATCAACTGTCAGATCGACAAAGGAGCCGCAGTTTTCCAGCAGATGCACCTAGTCTGGTGGTCTTCATGCATCAGCACCAGGATCAAGCTGCACCTGTAGAAGAGCATCGTGCTGCCAACAGTGCTTTACGCAAGTGAAACCTGGAAGAGCACGGCAAAGGTAGAGAGTTGGTTGAACGCATTCCACAAGTGGCGCCTGTGAAGGATTCTTTGTGTGTCCTGGGGCAACTGAGTGCGAAACAAGGAAATCCTGTGGAAAGCCGGGTCATGGACACTTCAGAGGGTGGTCACGGAGCGCTGGTGCCACCTGGCTGGCCATATTCTGCACTTGGCCATACAAAAAAAAAAGGAACGATCGACTATAGTCAAATTGGACCGAGGGAGCAATGTTTCCGTTGGTCTTTCCAACTGCTAATACTATCTATCGGTCGCAACTCCAGGTAGAAGGAGCAACATGAAATAAAGTGTCTTGCTCAAGGACATAACGCATCACCTGGTCCAGGAATCGAACTCACAACCTTACGATTGCGAATCCAATTCTCTAACCACTCAGCCACACGCCTTCACTTGGCCATACAAACGACACTTGAAAACAGCAATGAACTGGTCTCTGCCTGGCGGCAAATGGAGGTGGCGTTGCCCCAGGATCACCTGGTGACGAATGTTCCAAAAAAACCTGATGGCAGCCAGCATCACTTGGCATGGACATGAAAAAGCCGCTGATTGTGACTGTTGGTGACTACTTACTGTTCGATGGGCCAAACGGCGCAGAAGAACCTAAGACTAAGACACTGTATCCCTGTGTGTATAATCATCAGCATCATCATTTTTACATCCACTTTTCCATGCTTGCATGGGTTGGACAGGTCCTTCTCAGCACGGCATCTCTCCACTTGTTGCATTCCTTCGTCATCTCCTCTGCTCAAGTCTTTCACTGCAGCTTCCTTCCACTGGGATTTCCTAGCATTTCTTCACCCATCGGTCCTTGTCCATGCACCTCATATGTCCATACCAACACAGTCTTCTCTCCGGCACACTATCTTGGATTCCCCTTAACCCTTTGGCATTTAAACCGGCCATCTCCGGCCAGAATTCTCTCATCTCTTTCTGTTCAGACCGGCTGTACCTGACCCCTCATACTGAGGTTAAGGTATTTTTCTCAAAATAAATGACATAAAAATCTCATAGATTCAGTATTGTGAGATAATTATGTAAAATAAAGCCTTTACCACAAAAATATAATAGTATATATAGAGTAATGTAAATGTCATGTGAGATATTATGTGAGGTAAAGCCTATACTGTGAAAATACAATAGTATATATAGAGTAATGTAAATGTCATGTGAGATATTATATGAGGTAAAGCCTATACTGTGAAAATACAATAGTATATATAGAGTAATGTAAATGTTATGCGAGATATTATGTGAGGTAAAGCCTTTACTGTGACAATACAATAGTATATATAGAGTAATGTAAATGTTATGTGAGATATTATATGAGGTAAAGCCTTTACTGTGACAATACAATAGTATATATAGAGTAATGTAAATGTTATGTGAGATATTATGTGAGGTAAAGCCTTTACTGAGAAAATACAATAGTATATATAGAGTAATGTAAATGTTATGTGAGGTAAAGCCTTTACTGTGAAAATACAATAGTATATATAGAGTAATGTAAATGTTATGTGAGATATGTCAGGTAAAGCCTTTACTGTGACAATACAATAGTATATATAGAGTAATGTAAATGTTATGTGAGATATTATGTGAGGTAAAGTCTTTACTGTGACAATACAATAGTATATATAGAGTAATGTAAATGTTATGCGAGATATTATGTGAGGTAAAGCCTTTACTGTGACAATACAATAGTATATATAGAGTAATATAAATGTTATGTGAGATATTATGTGAGGTAAAGCCTTTACTGTGAAAATACAATAGTATATATAGAGTAATGTAAATGTTATGTGAGATATTATGTGAGGTAAAGTCTTTACTGTGACAATACAATAGTATATATAGAGTAATATAAATGTTATGTGAGGTAAAGCCTTTACTGTGAAAATACAATAGTATATATAGAGTAATGTAAATGTTATGTGAGGTAAAGCCTTTACTGTGACAATACAATAGTATATATAGAGTAATGTAAATGTTATGTGAGGTAAAGTCTTTACTGTGAAAATACAATAGTATATATAGAGGCCATAGTATCTAGAATAAGGACGGGTTGGAAGAAGTTTAGGGAGCTGCTTCCTCTGTTGACGAAGAAGGGTTTCTCCCTGCGTACGAAAGGCCGGTTGTATGATGCCTGTGTGAGGAGCGCGATGCTGCATGGTAGTGAGACATGGGCAGCTACCGCAGAAGATATGCGACGGCTGGAGAGAAATGAGGCAAGCATGCTCCGTTGGATGTGCAGTGTAAATGTGCGTGAACGACCCAGCATAAATGTGTTGAGAGAGAAACTGTGTCTGAGAGGGATAGAATGTAGTGTACGGGAGAGGAGACTGAGGTGGTATGGACATGTGATGCGCATAGAGGATGACCGATGGGTGAAGAAGTGCCAGGAAATGCCAGTTGAAGGAAGACGTGGTAGAGGTAGACCACGAAAAACATGGGCGGAGGTGGTGAGAACAGACCTCAGATCATTGAAGCTCACGGTGGAGATGACAAGGGACCGTGACGAGTGGAGAGATGCTGTGCTGAATAAGACCCGTCCCACCCTTGCAAGCAGGGAAAAGCGGACGTAAAATGATGATGATGATGATGATGATGATATATAGAGTAATGTAAATGTTATGTGAGGTAAAGCCTTTACTGTGACAATACAATAGTATATATAGAGTAATATAAATGTTATGTGAGATATTATGTGAGGTAAAGCCTTTACTGTGAAAATACAATAGTATATATAGAGTAATGTAAATGTTATGTGAGATATTATGTGAGGTAAAGTCTTTACTGTGACAATACAATAGTATATATAGAGTAATATAAATGTTATGTGAGGTAAAGCCTTTACTGTGAAAATACAATAGTATATATAGAGTAATGTAAATGTTATGTGAGGTAAAGCCTTTACTGTGACAGTACAATAGTATATATAGAGTAATGTAAATGTTATGTGAGGTAAAGTCTTTACTGTGAAAATACAATAGTATATATAGAGTAATGTAAATGTTATGTGAGGTAAAGCCTTTACTGTGACAATACAATAGTATATATAGAGTAATGTAAATGTTATGTGAGGTAAAGCCTTTACTGTGAAAATACAATAGTATATATAGAGTAATGTAAATGTTATATGAGGTATTATGTGAGGTAAAGCCTTTACTGAGAAAATACAATAGTATATATAGAGTAATGTAAATGTTATGTGAGGTAAAGCCTTTACTGTGAAAATACAATAGTATTTATAGAGTAATGTAAATGTTATGTGAGATATTATGGGAGGTAAAGCCTTTACTGTGAAAATACAATAGTATATATAGAGTAATGTAAATGTTATGTGAGATATTATGTGAGGTAAAGCCTTTACTGTGAAAATACAATAGTATTTATAGAGTAATGTAAATGTTATATGAGATATTATGTGAGGTAAAGCCTTTCCTGTGACAATACAATAGTATATATAGAGTAATGTAAATGTTATGTGAGATATTATGTGAGGTAAAGCCTTTACTGTGAAAATACAATAGTATATATAGAGTAATGTAAATGTTATATGAGGTATTATGTGAGGTAAAGCCTTTACTGTGAAAATACAATAGTATATATAGAGTAATGTAAATGTTATGTGAGATATTATGTGAGGTAAAGCCTTTACTGTGAAAATACAATAGTATTTATAGAGTAATGTAAATGTTATGTGAGATATTATGGGAGGTAAAGCCTTTACTGTGAAAATACAATAGTATATATAGAGTAATGTAAATGTTATGTGAGATATTATATGAGGTAAAGCCTTTACTGTGACAATACAATAGTATATATAGAGTAATGTAAATGTTATGTGAAATATTATGTGAGGTAAAGCCTTTACTGTGACAATACAATAGTATATATAGAGTAATGTAAATGTTATGTGAGATATTATATGAGGTAAAGCCTTTACTGTGACAATACAATAGTATATATAGAGTAATGTAAATGTTATGTGAGATATTATGTGAGGTAAAGCCTTTACTGTGACAATACAATAGTATATATAGAGTAATGTAAATGTTATGTGAGATATTATGTGAAGTAAAGCCTTTACTGTGACAATACAATAGTATATATAGAGTAATGTAAATGTTATGTGAGATATTATGTGAGGTAAAGCCTTTACTGTGACAATACAATAGTATATATAGAGTAATGTAAATGTTATGTGAGATATTATGTGAGGTAAAGCCTTTACTGTGACAATACAATAGTATATATAGAGTAATGTAAATGTTATGCGAGATATTATGTGAGGTAAAGACTTTACTGTGACAATACAATAGTATATATAGAGTAATGTAAATGTTATGTGAGATATTATGTGAGGTAAAGCCTTTACTGTGACAATACAATAGTATATATAGAGTAATGTAAATGTTATGCGAGATATTATGTGAGGTAAAGACTTTACTGTGAAAATACAATAGTATATATAGAGTAATGTAAATGTTATGTGAGATATAATGTGAGGTAAAGACTTTACTGTGACAATACAATAGTATATATAGAGTAATGTAAATGTTATGTGAGATATAATGTGAGGTAAAGACTTTACTGTGACAATACAATAGTATATATAGAGTAATGTAAATGTTATGTGAGATATAATGTGAGGTAAAGCCTTTACTGTGACAATACAATAGTATATATAGAGTAATGTAAATGTTATGTGAGGTAAAGACTTTACTGTGACAATACAATAGTATATATAGAGTAATGTAAATGTTATGCGAGATATTATGTGAGGTAAAGACTTTACTGTGACAATACAATAGTATATATAGAGTAATGTAAATGCTAAAGGGTTAAACAGCTTCTTTCTCAGCTCATCCAATCTCTGCCTTTCTCTCGTATTTACATTGCACATCCAACGAAGCATGGTTGCTTCATTTCTCTCTAGTCTACACATGTCCTCTGCAGTCACAGACCATGTAGCACCACATGTCCTCTGCAGTCACAGCCCCTGTTTCACTACCTTGCAGCACCACATGTCCTTTGCAGTCACAGACCATGTTTTACTACCATGTAGCACCACATGTCCTCTGCTGTCACAGACCATGTTTCACTACCATGTAGCACCACGTCCTCTGCAGTCACAGCCCATGTTTCACTACCATGTAGCACCACATGTCCTCTGCAGTTGCAGCCCATGTTTCACTACCATGTAGCACCACATGTCCTCTGCAGTTGCAGCCCACGTTTCACTACCATGTAGCACCACATGTCCTCTGCAGTAACATCCCATGTTTCACTACCATGTAGCACCACTCGTCCTCTGCAGTCTCAGCCCTTTTTTCACTACCATGCAGCACCACATGTCCTCTGCAGTCACAGACCATGTTTCACTACCATGCACCACACACAGGCGTCATAGAGCCTTCCTTTAGTACATAGAGAGAAACCTTTTGTTGTCAGTAGTGGGAAGAGTTCTCTAAACTTCTTCCCTCCTATCCTTAGTCTAGCTATTATACTCTCAGATCATTCTCCTCTGCTGCTAATTAGATCACCTCGATAGCAGTAGCTATCAACCACATGTGTGGATCCTTCCAGTGACTGGGAAAGGTTTATAACATTGGCAGTCTTCTTCTGTGCAGCTTCTACAAGCAAAGTTCTCCCTTCCTGTTAGTCTACTAGTTTTCCCACTACATATTTTGTGTACCCAAGATTTGTGTACATTGCATGGAGTTTGTCTACTCTCTTTCTGCATATTGAACAGGGCCACTTCCCTGAGGGAATCTGGGCCCTATCTTCTCTCCTACTCCCTAGTACTTTAGTTCTGGGTAAGTTTACTCTCTGACCTTTTGATTCCAAATTAAGTTTCCATAATCGGAATATATTTTCTAGCTCTTTTTTGGTTTCAGCTATGAGGACCAAATCATCAGCAAAGAGAAGTTCCCATGGCCTGAAGAACTATGATAAACATAGTCTAAGAACTGAACCTTGAATTCCTCGCTCAACTCATTTCCTATTCTCACTTTACTGACAGCTCCTCTGTACATAGCTTGAACTGCTCTCACAAGCCATTCTTCTGCCCCTAATTTCCTTAAGGACCACCAGATAATAGATTGGGGTACTCTGTCAAAGACATTTTCGAAATCAACAAAGGTTAAATATAGTGGTTTATTTTTAGCTAGGAACTTCTATTGTAGGTGCCTCACTAAAAAGAGTGCATCTGTCATACTTTTCCCAGGCATGAAACCAAACTGCATCCCATCTATTTTGATTCTTTCCTTAATTAGCTGTGCTATAACTCTTTCTGTCACTTTTATAACTTGGTCCATTAATTTTATTCCTCTATAGTTGCTCCTTTCTAGGGCATCACCTTTGCCCTTGTCACACAACTTATGATGGTAATGCTGCACCAGTCATTGGTTATGACACTGTCATGTATTACTTGATTTACTATACTTGTTACTAGTTTGACTCCTACCTCTCCTGATTCTTCTAACATTTCAGTAACTATCTCTGATGGCTCTGCAGCTTTACCATTTCTCATGTCCTTGATTGTGTCTTTGACCCTAAAACTATCAACTTCAATAGCTGGTCCTTCCTTTGGGTAAGTTGGGTGTAGTTTCCCTTCCTCCCATTCATTAATCTCTAAGGGCAGTGAATTGGCAGTATCGGTAGAGGGTTGGACGCCATGCTTTCTAGCATAGTTACGTCCCTTTACAGTCTGAGTTCAAATCCCGCCGAGGTTAACTTTGCCTTTCATCCTTACAGGGGTCGATAAAATAAAGTACCAGTAATGTACTGGGTAATTTACTGGCCTTGTGCCAAAAGTTGAAACAATTCATCTCTCATAGTAACATTTGCAGGCCTCTTTCTTTTGGGCATCAGTGTCGCTAAGAGCACCAGTGTCATTTCTAACACATTTTTCTCCAACATCTCAATTCACACTGACAGAAGTCTCTGTCATCAATACCTGAAGTTGTCTGTAAAAGTTCCTCATAGAACCTGTCCTTTTGTTCTTTACCCAGTCTTGCCTGTAGAGCATAGGTAGATATAATTGTCACCAGTCAATTTCCTACAGTTAATCTAAGCTTGATGATTCTGTCACTCTAACTACCTCTATCACCTTATCTATCCATTTCTCCACCAGTTCCTATCCTGTAGAATTTATATCTAAGTTGCTTTCCTGTGATTAGTCTCACTGAGGCACCACTCAATCTCACTTCTTGGACACAGCATACATCTAATCCTCTTCTAACAGTTCCACAATTTCACATGATCTGCATTTCAGGGTACCAACATTGACGGTGGCAGTTCTGAGATTTGTATTTAGTTTACAATAGGTACACCCTATCCCTGTGTATATCTAGTTTACAATAGGTACACTGTATCCCTGTGTATATCTGGTTTACAATAGGTACACTGTATCCCTGTGTATATCTGGTTTACAATAGGTACACCCTATCCCTGTGTATATCTAGTTTACAATAGGTACACTGTATCCCTGTGTATATTTGGTTTACAATAGGTACACTGTATCCCTGTTTTAATGGTTGATGCCAGGAAAGACATGTGAATGTAAAACACTGCCTTAAAAAGGACCCTCTTCACGAATATGGAGACAGGCATGAGTCCTGCAATCCTTTGATGGGAAAATATCCTTGAAATACTTGTCATAATTTACATTAAGATATTAGTCAATCTAAGACTATGGTAAAAGCCACAGTAGTGATATCAAACTAGTTAGCTTCATTTCACAATATCGTCCTTAGACACACTGGTGTTCACATCATTTTGTAAATGTAGTTCTTAACTAGTCACACCTGAGCCCACCTCTCAAATTGCTTTCTTTCTGTGAATTTTTTATATTTCTTTTTACTCAATTTTAAATTGCACTCAGTCGACTCTACAAAGTGCCAGTATTGGCGCCACAATAAAACACTAAGGTGGTTGGTGTTAGGAAGGGTTAGAGTATTTTGGTATAGAAACAGTGTCAAATATGGAACATTTGAGGAAAATGAGGTTGTAAAGTGGGTGTAAAATGAATTTTACAAACACAGCAAGGCATGAAGGCTTCCACATCCCATTTGAATGATATTGGTAATTAAATAGAAGAAATTACAGAAATAAATAAATTGTTAAACCATAAAGTAATTTTATTTAAATTTAAGGAAAAGAAAATTGTGAGCAAGGGTGGATTTAAGCTTGCATGGGGCCAAAACATTCATCTGTGGCCCCCCAGTGGTGCAGCCTGGTTACTCTTTAATCCACCACTGGGTGTAAAGGCAGTTTTATGATCTAAAAACAGACATTTATGAAGATGAAGTGTCAAATTATATAATCATGGAGATGAGGTGTTTTGTTCTATGTCACCATAGGTCATATTATGTTGATCTGCCGAGAAGAGGAACCCAGTCTATATTTAAGCAATAAAATCTAAAGGTCTGTTGAATCCTCCTCGTCTGTTCATGTATTGCCTGTAGAGGAAAAAATAAAAGATTTTGATAAACAGTATTGCTATAACAAGGACTTTATATGGTAATTTAATGAGGTTAAGTTGTCATCACTGTTTAACGTCCATGCTAGCATGGGTTAGACTAGTTGTCCAGTTGTGAGACAAGCCAGGTCAGATGACTCTGTCTTGTTCATACAGAACTGTTTCTGGCTTCGTTGTCCTGCCACATTTACAGTGAACTGGGTGCTTTTTATTTTGACACGTCACCAACACAACCACTTTAGTGCAGACTGGATGCCTTTTGTCATGTCACCAACACAACCTCTGACCTACACGACCAGTTTATGTAAATGTTATCCAGTTACTGACACATGTCCAGCCCCTAGCCCTCAGATGTTATATGAGGGCAACATGTAGCTATATATATATATATATACACATGAACTCCCCCTGCTTATTTAGAATAAAGGAATGTAAACTACATGAGATAATTACATTTCTAGAATAGATTTTTCTACATGAAAGAATTATATATTTTGAATAAAAAATCTACGACAGAGTTACTGAATTTTTTTTTTTGCGTGGAAGACTTTCTTTTTCAAAATTTAGCAACTCAAAATGTCCACACGTTTGGGGAGATACACTACATGTTTAGAATAAGAATAAGCAACTGCGAAGGCTGGAGAGAAATGAGGCAGGCATGCTCTGATGGACGTGCAATGTCAATGTGCGTGAACGACCAAGTATGGACGAGTTGAGAGAGAAACTATGTATAAGCGGGATAAGTTGTTGTGTGTGAGAGAGAAGACTGCATTAGTTTGGCCATGTGATGTGCATGGAGGATGACTGCTGGGTGAAAAAGTGCCAAGAAATCCCGGTAGAAGGAAGACCACGAAAAACATAGGCAGAGGTGGTAAGAGCTGACCTCAGATTGCTCAAGTCATCCTTGCAAGCAAGGAAAAGCAGATGTATGATGATGATGGAAGAGACATGGCCAAGAAATGTGCTACATGTTTAAAATAAAAATATAGAAGTACGCACCTGTATTTTCTTTTGTGGACAATGTTTGCTACGTATATTGGTTTTTTACTTGTTTGTTTTTCCTGGAAAAGATACAAAAATAAATGAAAGGAAGCTCCCACATAAGAGGTATCTTACAGGGGGTTTCTTTGGTATTTTAATGATAGGGGCCACAATCCTATCATGTTATTGTTACAGCTCCCACTTAAGTTTTATCTCGTAGGTGGTTTCCTGGATATTTTAATGATAGGGTCCAGTCCTGTCATGTGTCACATCAATGTAGGTTTCTTGGCTTCTACCCACAAAAGCACACACCAGTCCTCTCAGCCAAACAACCTACCTGCTTTAATTACTGGTATGAGGATGACAGACTGCATCAAGCCACGGCTATTAGATTACATAGTTTCTATATTACAGTTAAGTGTGTGTGTCTTCATATCAACACAAGTGGTGACACTTGTTTATGTCCATACAACTAACCAGGTTGATGAAGATGAAGTATGCGCTGCCTTCGGGAAGGGCATCCAGCCACAGAGACACTGCCTTCGGGAAGGGCATCCAGCCACAGAGACACTGCCTTCGGGAAGGGCATCCAGCCACAGAGACACTGCCTTCGGGAAGGGCATCCAGCCACAGAGACACTGCCTTCGGAAAGGGCATCCAGCCACAGAGACACTGCCTTCGGGAAGGGCATCCAGCCACAGAGACACTGCCTTCGGGAAGGGCATCCAGCCACAGAGACACTGCCTTCGGGAAGGGCATCCAGCCACAGAGACACTGCCTTCGGGAAGGGCATCCAGCCACAGAGACACTGCCTTCGGGAAGGGCATCCAGCCACAGAGACACTGCCTTCGGGAAGGGCATCCAGCCACAGAGACACTGCCTTCGGAAAGGGCATCCAACCACAGAGACACTGCCTTCGGAAAGGGCATCCAACCACAGAGATACTGCCTTCGGAAAGGGCATCCAGCCACAGAGACACTGCCTCAAAAAGTCATGTCCAAACCATGGAAAGATATAAAAACTATGATGTTGGAAACTTAAACATTGTTTACAATAAAATGAAAGTATAAAATTTACTTTTGTTGTATCAAACTGTAAGAAACCCATCACTCTATACATTTCTTTCTCTTCATCAGTTTTGTCCGTCAATTGTGAAGCTGAAAACAGAAATTGGGGAATCTTTAAAGAAAGGTGTCAAGACACTTAACAATAAATAAATTATAGATTTCTAATTATGCTAGGAGTCAACTCTGTGAGAGACTCGTGTCTTATCCAGGGTGGAGATTCTATATTCAGTTGCTTAACCCTTTATAAAACTCTATATATACTATTGTATTTTCACAGTAAAGGCTTCACTTCACATAATACCTCACATAACATTTACATTACTCTATATATACTATTGTATTTTCACAGTAAAGGCTTTACCTCACATAATATCTCACATTTACATTACTCTATATATACTATTGTATTTTCACAGTAAAGGCTTTACCTCACATAACATTTACATTATATATACTATTGTATTTTCGTGGAAAAGGCTTTACTTAACATAATATCACATCTATGATATTTTGATATTTATTTTGAGAACAAAACCTTAACATCAGTATGAGCGGCCGACTACATCCAATTTGAACAGAAAGAGGTGAGGGAATTCTGGCTTAATACACCTGGTTTAAATGCTAAAGAGTTAATGCCAAGGAAACCAGGTTAAGTACTGACCAGATGAAACTTCAGATTTACGACAAATTTTAAACTATTTTTTTTCAATTTACCTTAAATTCATAGCAAAAGGCCTTCAAAATGTTTTATAAATAACATACAGTATATTATTAAATATACAATATGTACATTCATATATATATACATACATATAGTAAAGGTGAATCAGTAATTTACTGATAAGCAAAGCTGGAGTCTGGCCCATAACATCCATGGAGGATCTTGAGCCAATCTTCTATGAAAAGTGTGTAACAGGTCGATCATTAAAAACTTGTAAAGGAATCGTCCTTGTCTTTTCTTTATATAAGAAAACAACACAGTAGAATGAAGAAATATATTAGGTTGACGCTTGATATAGTAGGAGTCTTAACGTTTCAGACTCTCGTCCTTCATCAGAAAATAGAATGAGAAATTAAAAAAAGAAATAGAAAGATAGTGGAGAATGGGCCGACACAAAGATTTTTTTTTTAGAGGAAAATAACAGGTCCATTCATGTTGTCATCTCTTGGAAAACTGTTGATGCTGGCAGTTTGTGTGTGATATACTTTTTTGAAAAGGTGATGTTGAGCATTATATATCATCATCATCATCAACGTTTAACGTCCGTGTTCCACGCTTGCATGGGTTTGGACGGGGGTAGTCCCACTTGAGGCAAGAGTGATTGTCTTGCTCGCATAGGACTGTCTGGCAGGTTTTCTACAGTTGGATGCCCTTCCTAACACCAACCACATTTACAGTGTGGGTCTGGGAGGTTTTTACCGTGTTGCCTACACGGCCACATTACAGCGTGGACTGTGTGTTTTTTTGTCGTGACACCTACACGATCTCATTTGTTTCGGCCTGGATGGCGCGGCACCAACATAACTTTACATAGAACGGGGTGGTGTGGATGGGGTGGGGGTGGTGGCGGGACGGGGTGTAGTTTGTTAGAGATGCCTACTGGCAAGGCGGGTCTTCTCTGTTACTGAGTACCGCCAAAGGTCACGGTCCAGTGACATTGTCTTGGAGAGGTGTAAGTGTGTGAGGTCGGAGTTTATCAGCATATATATATATATATATATATATATATATATATACCAAGCCAAATCAGTTCTGTGTCAGCGAATCATGGTCCCCCGACCTGATCCCTCACAAAGAGACAGCCCATCCTACCCATGTTAGTATCGAAGATGGACGTTAAACGATGATGATGATGATGATGATGATATCATCATTTTACGTCCGCTTTTCCCTGCTTGCAAGGGTGGGACGGGAACTGATTCTGGCTTGATTTCTACAGCTGGATGCCCTTCCTAACACCAACCTCATTTACAGTGAGTGCTGCGTGCTTTTTTCCCTGGCGCCTACATGTCCACTTTACAGTGGAATGATAGGGACCCCAGTCCCTATCATCTCATTTCTACAGCTGAGTAAACTGGAGAAATGTGAAATAAAGTGTCTTGCTCAAGGAAACAACACATCACCCGGTCTGAGAATTGAACTCACAACCTTTCGATTGCAAGGCCAATGCTCTAACCACTAAGCCATGTGCCTCCTATGATATATATATATCTAAGTCTTAGGTTCTTTTGGAGCATCAAGCAGTAAGTAGCTGCCAACGGTCATGATTAGTATACATGCCAGGTGGTGATGGCTGCCATCAGGTATTTTTGGAACGCTCGTTGCCAGGTAATCTTGGATCAACCCTGATTCCGTTTGCCACCAGGTGGAATCCAGTTCATCGCTGATATATAAATAAATGGTAAACTTGTAAATTCTTCCTCTGTCAACCCCTAAGGTTTTATTCCCTGCTAGGTGTCGGGGTCTCTATGGATCACTGTGAGAAGCCTAACACCCTAACCATTAGGCTGCCATGCCTACCCAATGAAGCAACATATAATTGATTCTACTTTTGGCACAAGGCCAGCAATTACCCAGTGTATTACTGGTACTTTATTTTATCGACCCCGTAAGGATGAAAGGCAAAGTTAACCTCGGCGGGATTTGAATAATAAATAATAAAAAGACAGGCAATACTTGTAAAAAGTTATTTAGTAATCTTTAAATGGTGTGAATATATTAAATTTGCCGTCGTGTCGTGTGTAAAGTTGTTAGTTTAAATGTGGTAATATATATTGGTAGCTATTAGTATCAAATCGGGTCTACAGAATACTTCGGAAATGCTGGTATTGTCACTGCCTCCGTCTCTCGCTCTCCCCACCATAAGCAAATGGGGGCCCATGCTCTGGCCGGCGCGCGACCAGTTAACCTCGACGGGATTTGAACTCAGAATGGCAAGGGCCGTAACTCTGTGCGTCAAAGCATGGCGTCCGACCCTCTACCGATACTGCCCATCGACATATGAGATGTAAACTTACTGTCGTGTGGTTTCTCTTCCATAATAAACTGGACTTCTTCATCGCTGTCATCACTGCGGACCATACTATTGGATAAAAGAGAGATGGTGGACAATTAGACATGGTATATATACACACACACACATATAAATATATATATATATATATATCAGATAGGGTGTGGTTAAAAAAACCAGGTGGACCATAACCATAAATGGCTGGAGCTCAGCTGTCGGGGTCCTGAATCTTCTTATCCACACACATTTATATAGATGATGGCTGCAACTCGACTTCGAGTAATGCCATCGCTCGATACTTAAGTATGAGCATCAGGGACGTGCTTTCTTAGTCCAGCTAGGGACTTGCCTATGGCCAGCAATACCATGCATCGCAAAAAAATTTCACATATCAAGCAATGCCTGTGATTGAAGCTTTTTTAACCCTTTAGCATTCACATTACTCTATATATACTATTGTATTTTGATGGTAAAGGCTTTACCTCACATAACATTCACATTACTCTATATATACTATTGTATTTTCATGGTAAAGGCTTTACCTCACATAACATTCACATTACTCTATATATACTATTGTATTTTCATGGTAAAGGCTTTACCTCACATAACATTCACATTACTCTATATATACTATTGTATTTTCATGGTAAAGGCTTTACCTCACATAACATTTACATTACTTTATATATACTATTGTATTTTCATGGTAAAGGCTTTCCCTCACATAACATTTACATTACTCTATATATACTATTGTATTTTCACAGTAAAGGCTTTACCTCACATAATATCTCACATAACATTTACATTACTCCATATATACTATTGTATTTTCACAGTAAAGGCTTTACCTCACATAATATCTCACATAACATTTACATTACTCTATATATACTATTGTATTTTCACAGTAAAGGCTTTACCTCACATAACATTTACATTACTCTATATATACTATTGTATTTTCATGGTAAAGGCTTTACCTCACATAATATCTCACATAACATTTACATTACTCTATATATACTATTGTATTTTCACAGTAAAGGCTTTACCTCACATAACATTTACATTACTCTATATATACTATTGTATTTTCATGGTAAAGGCTTTACCTCACATAATATCTCACATAACATTTACATTACTCTATATATACTATTGTATTTTCACAGTAAAGGCTTTACCTCACATAATATCTCATATAACATTTACATTACTCTATATTTACTATTGTATTTTCATGGTAAAGGCTTTACCTCACATGATATTGAATCTATGAGATTTTGAAAACAATACTGTAACATCAGTTTGAGTGACCAGTTACAGCCAGTTTCAACAGAAAGAGGTAGAGAATTCTGGCCGGTTTGAACATTAAAGGGTTAAGTGAGGAAAGACTTTGCACGGAGTCAATTCCACTCGCTGAACATCGAATGCATTTACCCAATAAGAAGAACTGGTCTACATCACTGGAGACAAATGAAGTCACAGGTTTTATATCAGAGTGACCTTCTAGAGAGATGTCTTAATGAAGACTAGGAGTCTCTCACTCCACAAAGAAAACTTTATTCGATGGACGTTGACTCTCCTGAGTTCCTCATAAAGTAAGCTTAGTGGGGTTGCCAGTTTAGTCGCATATGACCAGACCACACACAGGTTGTACTAGGTTACATGTTGCCAGTCGCGCGGAAGAACAATGACATATATATATATCATCATCACCACCGTTTTACGTCCGTTCTTCCACGCTAACATGGGTCAAACGGGTTGTCCTGTTGTGGTCAGTGTTCAGTCGGCTGACCTTGTCTTGCTCATACGGGAACTAATTCTGGCTTGATTTCTACAGCTGGATGCCCTTCCTAACACCAACCTCATTTACAGTGAGTGCTGGGTGCTTTTTTTTTCTTTTTCTGTGGAACCTACATGTCCACTTTACAGTGTGGGCTGGGTGCTTTTTTGCCGTGGCACCTCCACGACCACTTTGCAGTGGAATGATAGGGACCCCAGTCCTATCATCTCATTTCTACAGCTGAGTAAACTGGAGCAATGTGAAATAAAGTGTCTTGCTCAAGGAAACAACACATCACTCGGTCCGAGAATTAAACTCACAACCTTTCGATTGCAAGCCCAATGCTCTAACCACTAAGCCATGCGCCTATATATATATATATATATATATATAACCATTATAACCATTACCAGCCCGAGCTGAAGATCCACTTCAGGTGAAACAATTGTTCTCAGTATGGTGAACTAACTGTTGTATTACTACTTCTATATATATGGTGGCTGCCAACTCGTTTTCGAGTACGGCCACTACTTTATATCCATGTAGGAGAACCCCTACCGATGCGCTGAACGAGTGTGACTTTTTAGTCCAGCCAGCGACTTGAAAACTCTGGTACAAACACTACACTTGTGACAATTACTGACACATAGTGCTGGGCCCATGGTACCATGTGACGACAAGTGCAGAGAGATCTCCAGATATAAAGCAATGCCTGTGCTGTGAAGCTTTTATAGTGAGCAAAGGCACTGCACAAAGCCAGTCCCACTCTCTTAACCAAGATGATATTTACCAAAAAGAAGAACAAGTCAACATGATTGGATACCATCAGGGTTGCAGGTGTTAGATCAGAGTTTTCCTTCTCCTAGAATTCTGCCTTGACAAAGGCTAAGGGGTCATCCCTCCCGGTGATTTTGGATGGCCATTGACTCTTAAGAGCTCCTTTGCCCTTTGACAGGTTTTGTTTTTAGTCCTGCAGGATGTCCAAAGTCACCCTCCTCACCAAGAAACCTTGGTGGGGTTGCCAGTTTAGTCGCCAACGACCCGACCATGGGACAGGTTGTACTGGGATACATGTTACCAGTAGCACCATATACATATATACACACACACACAGAGGTACATACATACATATGTATATATATATATATATATATACACACTCCATCACTTAGGACCATACTATATGAATAGAAGGGAGATGGAGGGTGAGATATGGTGACCACATGGTACACACACATGGCTTAGGGAGGCACATGGCTTAGTGGTTAGAGCATTGGGCTTGCAATCGAAAGGTTGTGAGTTCAATTCTCAGACCGGGTGATGTGTTGTTTCCTTGAGCAAGACACTTTATTTCACATTGCTCCAGTTTACTCAGCTGTAGAAATGAGATGATAGGGACTGGGGTCCCTATCATTCCACTGCAAAGTGGTCGTGGAGGTGCCACGGCAAAAAAGCACCCAGCACTCACTGTAAATGAGGTTGGTGTTAGGAAGGGCATCCAGCTGTAGAAATCAAGCCAGAATCAGTCCCCGTCCCACCCTTGCAAGCAGGGAAAAGCGGACATAAAATGACGATGATGATGATACATAAATCTCTCCAAATTATTACTTGAAATCTATAGCCAGTGTCTTTCATTAAAACTATGTTAATGAAAGGGTTAAACAGGTTTAAGTAGAAATATGTAATGTGGGGGAGGGGTATTAAGAAAACAACACTTTGTACTTACTTATTCCTACGATCTCTGAAAGAAGAACAAAAAAATAAATTATATTTTATAATATAATATATAATGAAAATTATTGAGTATACTGCTCAGGTGCACTACAACTCATCAAAGCTGCTTCTATAGTACATAGAATAATGTACAAATGTCAGGAAAATGAACAGCGTATGAGTGATGATATAGATACATGTGTATGGAGGGGGAATATTAGGTGTAGTGCTGGCAAATTTTGAAGGATGCAGTGTCCGAGCAGCTAACAACTGATGCAGGTAGTTTGTTCCATGTTTCTGGGAGCTGTACTGTTTTCTGACTTTGTTGGCATGTCTAAAAGTCTCCACTGAATGGCATAGAATTAAATATTAAACAAGTTGAAAGGATTCCTATCTAAATTAAAATCTTCAAGACTATACAAGAACCATGTTAAGTAACCTTCATATTAATGAAATAATTGATAATTTCAGTAAATCCATCAAAATTCTTCATTAATTACTGGATTTCCTGGCGCTGAAGACACTTCGTCTTTGAGGACACACCCTAACCCAGCGCTGAAGACGCTTTGTCCTCGAGGATGCACCCTAATTTTAAGAACCAAACTTTGAATCCTGGAGGCCGAAGATTGTTTATTGTTCTTTAAAGATTTTTTTTTTTAGATTTTTGAGACTTACTTTAGGAAAAAAGTAGAGTCTTCGATGCCAGGAAATGCAGTAAATGAAACAATGTATTTCATTAAAAATCTGGTCAGAAAAGAATGAAAGATAAAACTAAGAAATCCTGAAACATACCGATTTTTTCTACCAGGAGAACGAGATCTTGACCGATATCTGCCACGGGGAGATCTTGATCGAGATCTATAACGGGGAGGTGATCTGGAGCGATAACGAGGCGCTGATCTTGAACGTGAACGGTAGCGAGGGGCAGACCTGCTTCTTGATCTTGAACGACTTCGACGACGATCTGGAATGTTTCAACAACGATAATTAGAATGATGTACCAAATAAAAAGTTCAATTGATAATAATTTAGATAAACCAAAATAATATTAAAGATGTTTAACCTTTTAGCATTTACATTACTCTAGATTTACTCTTGTATTTTTGTGGTAAAGGCTTTTTTATCTCACATAATATCAAATCTATGAGATTTTGATATTATTTATTTTGCGAACAATACCTTAACATTAGTATGAGTGGCTGGTTACAGCTGGTTTGAACAGGAAGGTGAGAAAATTCTGGCTGGATATGCCCGGTTTAAATGGTAAAGGGTTAAAGTGATGTGTGTGTCTGGTGTAGAATAAAGGGTTGGGAGGACTCTCCAAAGACATGACAACCTCCCTAGTGTTGGTGATAGGAAGGACATCCAGTTATAGAAAACCTGACAAATAAAGGGCTGGAAAAACTTTACAGTTGTGTCAAAGACATGACAAGCCCCCTAGTGCTGTGTAATGCCAGGGTCATGATAAAATGGCCACAGAAGACACTGTAGAGTGGCTGGTGTGAGGAAGGACATCCAGTTGTAGAAACCAATCCAAACAAAGTGTGCGACCTGGACCTAGTCACCTGGTCTGGCCTCAGCATATGACAGCTGTCGAACCCATGCAAGCATGGAAAATAGATGCTAAACAGCGATAATATTGATGATTAAGTCTGATGAGCTTTTGATTCCAGAGTTGGGCCTGACCGACAGATCGATTCTTGAGCTCATCAATCGCGAAACGCATGTCACATTTAAATAAACTTAATGAAAATTTGACACTCGTCCATACTTATTTTAAACCTGCAGTGTATTGGCAGAATCGGTAGAGCGTCAGACGCCATGCTTTGCAGCAAAGAGTTACGGCCCTTTATGGTCCGACTTCAAATCCCGCCGAGGTTAACTTTGCCTTTTATCCCTACGGGGTCGATAAAATAAAGTACCAGTAATACACTGGGATAATTGCTGGCCTTGTGCCAAAAGTAGAAACAATTATTAAACCTGCTGTATGCAGGAGAGGAGATTGTGTTGGTATGGACATGTTGTGTATGAAGGATGACAGCTGCATAAAAAAGTGCAGAGCGCTCAAAGTCTTTGGAAGCCTTGGGATGAGGTTGTAGTGACTAGTGCCACCTTTGCCCGGGGAACAAAACTAATTGGAGTTACATCCCTGTGGCCCAAATATAAGGGAGTCTGGCGCCTCTCTCTCTCTCTCTTGCAGCTTGACCTTGCTAAGATAAACACGAATTCTTCTTTTTCTCTGCAAGCACGAACAATATGTAACGACAAAACATCACTACAGGCCTGGCCAACACCTCAGCCAGTCGACCGTACCTTCTCTTGCAATCTTAATTCGTTTATTTCATTTCTTTTGGCATGCCAGCTTAATCCACCTCTTAACCTTTGTTAATAAATTATGTAAAAACATGCTAAAGTCTTGGTGATATATCTATTATATCTTATTGTTAAAAGGTGATAAAAGCCGACCTTACCCAATTGCACCTCTCAAAGGAGATGACACATGACCGGGATCTCTGGTGATGTGCAGTAATACAGAAGACCTGACTTCCCACGAGCACAGGCTGAAGTATATGTAAAGTATGCCCCAGCCCACACTGGACGTGTAAAAGACACGGCAAAAAGCACCCAGCCCACACTGTAAATGTGGTTGGCGTTAGGAAAGGCATCCAGCTGTAGGAAACCATCCAGAAACACCTCTATATGAGCGAGACACGGTCACCCGACCCAACTTGCCTCTAAATAGGACCCGTCTAACCCATGCTAGCGTGGAAGATAGACGTTAATCGATGATGATGATGATATATATTTTATACACACACAAATATATATGTATATATGTAAGGATGGATTAAATACAGAATATACGTACGCTTTCTTTCTCGATCCCGACGTCTTTCTCGATCTGCAAAAGATAAGAAAATATAAAGTGTAAAGCAGCCGTTATAGTCCGTGTAGAGTTGGTAAGCCACTATAGACTGGGAAAGCTATCAAATACCACATGTACATACCAAATTAAAACGAGAGAGATAATTTAATATATGGAGGCACATGGCTTAGTGGTTAGAGCATTGGCCTTGCAATCGAAAGGTTGTGAGTTCAATTCTCAGACCGGGTGAAGTGTTGTTTCCTTGAGCAAGAGACTTTATTTCACATTGCTCCAGTTTACTCAGCTGTAGAAATGAGATGATAGGACTGGGGTCCCTATCATTCCACTGCAAAGTGGTCGTGGAGGTCCCACGGTAAAAAAGCACCCAGCACTCACTGTAAATGAGGTTGGTGTTAGGAAGGGCATCCAGCTGTAGAAATCAAACCAGAATCAGTTCCCGTCCCACCCTTGCAAGCAGGGAAAAAGCGGACGTAAAATGAAATGATGATGATGATGAACATTTTCTCAAGTTATGTTACAAATACTAATTTAATATTGAAATAATTAACAATTCTAGTAAATACCTCAAATTAATTGAAATAGGGTGTATATCTTCAGAAATAGGGTGAGGGTATTATTAAGAAAGCCGGAAGAGGCAATAAACTTGTTATACCTTAACTCAAAGACCCGGTTTTCGTTGACACATAATGTTAATATGAGGCCCACGACAAAACACCCCGCACCCAAGAGGACAAACCCCCAACACTCCACACCCCACAGGACAAACCTCCAACGCCCCGCATAGTAAATAATAATTGTTTCTACTTTAGGCACAAGGCCAGCAATTACCCAGTGCATTACTGGTACTTTATTTTATCGACCCCGTAAGGATGAAAGGCAAAGTCAACCTCGGCAGGATTTGAACTCAGATCGTAAAGGGCCGTAACTATGCTGGAAAGCATGGCGTCCGACCCTCTATCGATACTGCCAATCCACCGCATAGTAAATAATGATTTCTGATCTAGGCACAAGGCCATCAATTTGGGGGGGGGGAGTCGACTAAATCGACCCCAATGCATTACTGGTACTTTATTTTATCGACCCCGTAAGGATGAAAGGCAAAGTTAACCCCTCATTCTTACGGGGCGATAAAACAAAGTACCAGTAATACACTGCGTTCGGTTTAGTCGACTTCTACGATGATCTGGAATGTTTGAAGAACGATAATTACAAACGATGATCTTCCAAATAAAAAGATCATAATAGTAATAATTGTTTCTACTTTTGGCACAAGGCCAGCAATTACCCCAGTGTATTACTGGTTCTTTATTTTATCGACCCCGTAAGGATGAAAGGCAAAGTTAAACTCGGCGGGATTTCAACTCAGAACGTAAAGAGCAATAACTAATAATTTGAATATATAGTTTTAGTTTATACTTCTTCTTCACCCACTTACTTCTGAGAAGACTGTGAGGGCAGAGTCCTGAAATACTCCTTCCAGCAGGTCCTGTCAGAAGCAACTGATCCGACTGGATATCTTTTATACTTCATCAGGTAAAATACATTTCGTAAGGTTAGCTATAAATAGATCTTTGTATATATTTTACTGTGTATATATTCTCCCGGTAGGAGATTTCGTTTGGAGTTTTTATCCGGTTGGCGTGTCGATTTTTGTCCAGTAGGGGTTGCGGATTTTGTCGCGGGGTTTATTCCAGAAAGGGGTGAGGATGTTTTCAGGGGGGTATGTCCGTATCCCGTTAATAACAAACAAGAAAATGATCGGGGTGGTTTTTAAATTCTAGTTTTGCTGATTAAGAGAAAAAAAAAATTGTTGTTTTACCTTTACGTGGGGATCTTGATCGTGAACGGGAGCGACTCCTTCGAGGCATGTTGGATGTTTAAATGAAAATAGAAGAATGTGAAGAGACTTAAGACAACTCAAGACATGAACAGTCCACCATGTTATTAAATATAATGTAAAGCTACTACAAATATACGTATTTAAATAACAACAAAATTTAATACTAATTCATAAAATTACGGATAATGTTTTTTAACAGAAAATATAAAATTATTAAATATATATAAATAATTTCATTTTACTTTGAAAAAAAAAAGCTTAAAATACGAAAATATAGCTAGGAACTTACTTTGACTTACCTCCCTTACTCCAATCACCTGAAAGAAACTTTATTCCATTCCAAAGCAGTTGGTAACCGTTCCCCATCTCAGCCACTTTGCTTCCTTATAACTTTCTTAATAATGAATATTTTTTGTGAAATTTTAGACATACGTTTTCAATGATGTAATTGACGCTTATTTTGAGGGAAATTTTCGAAAAAATATCGATTTTACTTTTATAATAAATTTAGCTGGCAATCAATATTTATCATTGATTGATCAACAGTTAAAATTATAAATATAAATATAATTTCTTAAAGGCTTTCAAAGTTCTTTCGTCACAAATATTTGTTTTTCTGTAATGAAAAATTATATCTATTTTACGTTTTTTTAAAAAATATTTTCACACCTTTGATGATATTTTGTAATATAACTAAATTTTTCAAGTTTAAGCTAAGCTAATATTTGAAACAACTTAAAAACCTTTCTTATCTAAAATTACGATGGAAGGTTTTAATTTAAATATAAACTCATTAGAATAAAATAGTTTTGTATTATAAAACCAGGGAGTTTGTATGATAGATTTGTATAATACATTTTAGGTGAAAAGTTTTGAAAGGAAATTAATATATTTTTCTTTGTTGTACAAATATGACATTACAATGACTTCATCTTTATCGATATTATTATTTAACTAAGGCGGTGGATTGGCAGTGTCGGATGCCATGCTTTGAAGCATCCCTGTATGATCTGAGTTCAAATCCCGCCGAGGTTAACTTTGCCTTTCATCCTTCCGGGGTCGATAGAATAAAGTACCAGTAATGCACTGGGTAATTGCTGGCCTTGTGCCAAAAGTAGAAACAATTATTATTTAACTTTGCCTTTCATCCTTACGGGGTCTATAAAATAAAGTACCAGTAATGCACTGGGTAATTGCTGGCCTTGTGCCAAAAGTAGAGACAATTATTATTTATCAACATTAAATAGGAAGATGTGATGAACAATCTCCAAGTTTATGTCTAGCTAGTCTTACTACAAACAACAAAGAATAAGGAAAAAATATTTAAAAAAAAAAAAAATTTAATTTCTTTTTAAATTTCATAAACATAATCGTGCAATGAGAGAGCAACAGACAGCTTGGAATGTGTGGAAGGCCATCGTAGAAATTGAAGGTGAGTTTATAGAAAGCCATATCAATCTATTTAAATGGTCTGATTTATTCTTCAATTCAGAAACAATTTTATTGGGTCGTCAAGTATGAAATTTGTAGATATTTGTTTTTTCTACGCATTTCATATTTGACCCAATATTTATGGAATATATGTAAATACAGTTTAATAGAGGAAGAAGAATAGAAAATTTAGATTGAAAAGAAAGAATTGAATGTAAAATAGGAAAATATAAAGAAAAAGAGGAAAAAAACGGAAAAGGGAAGGAATGGCAAGGACTCTAGTGTCACAGATGAATGGAGAGGGGAGGATGATTGGGATCTGGGCCTAGAGCGTGGAAGTTAAGGGGCTGTGGACAAGACGGGAAAACATTTCCACGGGCAATGGCCAGTGACACTCCAACCCCACCTCACGGGGCTCCCTCCTCGGCTGGGCCGCCTAAGTTCTGATCTTGCAGAGGAGCTTGTCTGTAAGGAGTCCAAGTACACCTGAGGTCTCGACGGCAACCGGTGTGAAGAGGAAGTGGTGGAGAACGTGTCACAACATGTGGCGTCCAAGATGAGGGACCTCCTTCGAATGGGAAGAGAGCGATTCCTTCGGGATGTTTGCCACCTCCATGGTTAAGGCCTGCTGGCTCCAGTTGTGATAGAAAGACAGCTGGGACCAGGCTCCTACCCAGTATGTCGTTGAGAGCGGTGTGTCGGGGGGAACTGGCCTGTGCTCTGGTGGCAAGGCAGAGGTTGCAGGCCAAACTTGTCAACAACTGCCCCGCAACTGAAATGTTGACAGTGAATAAGTAAAGAGGAAAGAAACAGACTAGTATATTTCATCTTTTTTAAATTTTTCCTTCTCCTCCTCCACCAGAGGATCATGGCACCAGACTCCCCAGAGACACATTCCAGCAGGTGCTATCAGAAGCCATCTCCAGATAATCTGGTTGAATGCCCAAGCAAGACCAACTGTGCTTATGGATGTTATCCAATCATCTCCATCGTGGTCTACTTCTGGGTCCCCTGCCAGGGAGCTTTACCTGTAAAACGATTCTTTTCCTAGATATTCTAACCACATATCTGTAGGTGTAAAAGCCAAAATTACTATCTTCAATTTGGAATTTGTGCCTACCCTTGGCTGTGGTTGTGAATATTGGGTAATGACTGAAAGAATACGATTGCAAATACAGTCAAAATTGGGTTCCTCTGAAGGGTCTTTGGTCTAACATTACTCCATAGTATGTGAACAAAGATCTGCATTGTATGTACTAAGAATGCTATTCATTCATATCAACACTATTTCAATTTATTTCACATTTCTACAATATTTAACCCTTTCATTACCATATTTCTCATGAAAGACACTGTCATTAACTCTTTCATTACCATATTTCTAATGAAAGACACTGTCTATGTCATTAACCCTTTCATTACCATATTTCTAATGAAAGACACTGTCTATGTCATTAACCCTTTCATTACCATATTTCTAATGAAAGACACTATGTCATTAACCCTTCCATTACCATATATCTAATGAAAGACACTGTCTATGTCATTAACCCTTTCATTACCATATTTCTAATGAAAGACACTGTCTATGTCATTAACCCTTTCATTACCATACTTCTAATGAAAGACACTGTCTATGTCATTAACCCTTCCATTACCATATTTTTAATGAAAGACACTGTCTATGTCATTAACCCTTTCATTACCATATTTCTAATGAAAGACACTGTCTATGTCATTAACCCTTCCATTACCATATTTTTAATGAAAGACACTGTCTATGTCATTAACCCTTTCATTACCATATTTCTAATGAGAGACACTGTCTATGTCATTAACCCTTTCATTACCATATTTCTAATGAAATACACTATCTATGTCATTAACCCTTTCATTACCATATTTCTAATGAAATACACTATGTCATTAACCCTTCCATTACCATATTTCTAATGAAAGACACTGTCTATGTCATTAACCCTTTCATTACCATATTTCTAATGAAAGACACTGTCTATGTCATTAACCCTTTCATTACCATATTTCTAATGAAAGACACTATGTCATTAACCCTTCCATTACCATATATCTAATGAAAGACACTGTCTATGTCATTAACCCTTTCATTACCATATTTCTAATGAAAGACACTGTCTATGTCATTAACCCTTTCATTACCATACTTCTAATGAAAGACACTGTCTATGTCATTAACCCTTCCATTACCATATTTTTAATGAAAGACACTGTCTATGTCATTAACCCTTTCATTACCATATTTCTAATGAAAGACACTGTCTATGTCATTAACCCTTCCATTACCATATTTTTAATGAAAGACACTGTCTATGTCATTAACCCTTTCATTACCATATTTCTAATGAGAGACACTGTCTATGTCATTAACCCTTTCATTACCATATTTCTAATGAAATACACTATCTATGTCATTAACCCTTTCATTACCATATTTCTAATGAGAGACACTGTCTATATCATTAACCCTTTCATTACCATATTTCTAATGAAATACACTATCTATGTCATTAACCCTTTCATTACCATATTTCTAATGAGAGACACTGTCTATGTCATTAACCCTTCCATTACCATATTTTTAATGAAAGACACTGTCTATGTCATTAACCCTTTCATTACCATATTTCTAATGAAAGACACTGTCTATGTCATTAACCCTTCCATTACCATATATCTAATGAAAGACACTGTCTATGTCATTAACCCTTTCATTACCATATTTCTAATGAAAGACACTGTCTATGTCATTAACCCTTTCATTACCATACTTCTAATGAAAGACACTGTCTATGTCATTAACCCTTCCATTACCATATTTTTAATGAAAGACACTGTCTATGTCATTAACCCTTTCATTACCATATTTCTAATGAAAGACACTGTCTATGTCATTAACCCTTCCATTACCATATTTTTAATGAAAGACACTGTCTATGTCATTAACCCTTTCATTACCATATTTCTAATGAGAGACACTGTCTATGTCATTAACCCTTTCATTACCATATTTCTAATGAAATACACTATCTATGTCATTAACCCTTTCATTACCATATTTCTAATGAAATACACTATGTCATTAACCCTTCCATTACCATATTTCTAATGAAAGACACTGTCTATGTCATTAACCCTTTCATTACCATATTTCTAATGAAAGACACTGTCTATGTCATTAACCCTTTCATTACCATATTTCTAATGAAAGACACTATGTCATTAACCCTTCCATTACCATATATCTAATGAAAGACACTGTCTATGTCATTAACCCTTTCATTACCATATTTCTAATGAAAGACACTGTCTATGTCATTAACCCTTTCATTACCATACTTCTAATGAGAGACACTGTCTATGTCATTAACCCTTTCATTACCATATTTCTAATGAAATACACTATCTATGTCATTAACCCTTTCATTACCATATTTCTAATGAGAGACACTGTCTATATCATTAACCCTTTCATTACCATATTTCTAATGAAATACACTATCTATGTCATTAACCCTTTCATTACCATATTTCTAATGAGAGACACTGTCTATGTCATTAACCCTTCCATTACCATATTTTTAATGAAAGACACTGTCTATGTCATTAACCCTTTCATTACCATATTTCTAATGAAAGACACTGTCTATGTCATTAACCCTTCCATTACCATATTTCTAATGAAAGACACTGTCTATGTCATTAACCCTTTCATTACCATATTTCTAATGAAAGACACTGTCTATGTCTTTAACCCTTTCATTACCATATTTCTAATGAAATACACTATCTATGTCATTAACCCTTTCATTACCATATTTCTAATGAAATACACTATGTCATTAACCCTTCCATTACCATATTTCTAATGAAAGACACTGTCTATGTCATTAACCCTTTCATTACCATATTTCTAATGAAAGACACTGTCTATGTCATTAACCCTTTCATTACCATATTTCTAATGAAAGACACTGTCTGTCATTAACCCTTTCATTATCATATTTCTAATGAAAGACACTGTCTATGTCATTAACCCTTTCATTACCATATTTCTAATGAAAGACACTGTCTATGTCATTAACCCTTTCATTACCATATTTCTAATGAAAGACACTGTCTATGTCATTAACCCTTTCATTACCATATTTCTAATGAAAGACACTGTCTATGACATTAACCCTTCCATTACCATATTTCTAATGAAAGACACTACATATGTCATTAACCCTTTCATTACCATATTTCTAATGAAAGACACTGTCTATGTCATCAACCCTTTCATTACCATATTTCTAACAAAAGACACTGCCTTTGTCATTAACCCTTTCATTACCATATTTCTAATGAAAGACACTACATATGTCATTAACCCTTTCATTACCATATTTCTAATGAAAGACACTACATATGTCATTAACGCTTTCATTACTATATTTAGGCTATTTCAAGTGGTTTGCTATCAAAATGGTTAAACATAGTATACTGACATTTGATTAAATCATACTCAATTAGTTCTGCTGTAGATAACCTTATTAGTGTTAGTGGCTTGATAAAATACACCGAGTACTCCCTTTAAAGTGGTTGATGATAACAAAGATATCTAGTTGTAGAGACATATGGCATGCCTTGGGTATTTTAAAAACCTGGTGGAGCCAATCGCCTTTCTGGGTTTGAATACAGTTGATTTCTTCCAGAGAAGGATATATACACATCATCATCATCATCATTTTACGTCCGCTTTTCCCTGCTTGCAAGGGTGGGACGGGTCCTATTCAGCACAGCATCTCTCCATTCGTTGCGGTCCCTCGTCCTCTCCTATGTGAGCTTCAGCAATCTGAGGTCAGCTCGCACCACCTCCGCCCATATTTTTCGTGGTCTTCCTCTACTGTGTCTTCTTTCCACTGGGATTTCTTGGCACTTCTTTACCCAGCGGTCATCCTCCATGCGCATCGCATGTCCATGCCATCTAAGCCTTCTCTCCTGCAAAGAGAAAGGAAGAGATATGGAAGAAGAATCAACCTCAAAATGACCTCCTCGACCAAAGTTGACCTGGTGGGATTTGAACTCTGAGCACAGAAAGCCAGAACAATTTCACATCCTAAAAAACCTAGTCAGGAGTTGTAACTGGTAGACAGTATCAGCAATGGAAAGATCAATGGTCCAATGTGACAAGTTCCACTCCAGTCAGTGAGATCTAGGATTGTGTTGATTGATAAGTATGTTGTAATATACCATCCCCAATAATTAAAATGTATGAAGACGCAGTAGAGGTAGACCACGGAAAACATGGGCGGAGGTGGTGAGAGCAGACCTCAGCTCGCTGAAACTCACGGAGGAGATGACAAAGGACCGTGACAAGTGGAGAGATGCTGTGCTGAATAGGACCCGTCCAACCCTTGCAAGCAGGGAAAAGCGGACGTAAAAGGATGATGATGATGATGATGATGAT
>OZ024759.1:10618267-10638267 GCA_964016885.1 Eledone cirrhosa | reverse complement strand
ATACATATATATATATATATATATATATATATATATATATATATATATATACATAGGGCATCCAGCCATAGAAAACCTGCCAGACAGTCCTATACTAGCAAGACAACCAATCTTGCCTCAAGTGGGAAAATTCCCGTCCAAACCCATGCTAGCGTGGAAGATGGACGTTAAATGATGATGATGATATTATACACACACACATATATATACATATATATATATATATATATATATATATATATTCACATATATATATATACATATATATATATATTCACATATACATATATATATATATATATATTCACATATATATATACATATATATATATATTCACATATATATATATATACATACATACATATATATATATATATATATATATATATATATATATATATATATTCACATATATATATATATACATACATACATATATATATATATATATATATATATATATACATATATCATCATCATTTCATCATTTCATTTTACGTCCGCTTTTCCCTGCTTGCAAGGGTGGGACGGGAACTGATTCTGGCATGATTTCTACAGCTGGATGCCCTTCCTAACACCAACCTCATTTACAGTGAGTGCTGGGTGCTTTTTGCCGTGGCACCTCCACGACCACTTTGCAGTGGAATGATAGGGACCACAGTCCCTATCATCTCATTTCTACAGCTGAGTAAACTGGAGCAATGTGAAATAAAGTCTCTTGCTCAAGGAAACAACACATCACCCGGTCTGAGAATTGAACTCACAACCTTTCGATTGCAAGGCCAATGCTCTAACTACTAAGCCATGTGCCTCCATATATATATATATATATATATATATACATACATATATATATATATATATATACATACATATACATACATATATATATATATATATATATATATATATTTACATGCGTGGAACACGGACGCTAAACCTGATGATGATGATGATATTTATGTATCTCTCTTGTACACTGCACCCAATTCCTCTTATACCAAGTCATTCTCTCAGCTCAGCTCTACTACTTCATTCAGGTACACCAACATACTTCATTTCTTTCCAACCTTTTCAGGGCTTCTGCAATCAGGTATTGAATATCTTGCAGAACAACAGCAGCTACTGTTAGTTATTTGCTCCCTCCCTTCTCCATATACATTTACCACAGGAAGTGAATTGTTAGAATCATTGGAGCATGAAATAAAATGTCTTGTGTCATTTGTTCCCGCTCTCTGCATTCTCATATGAAATGGCATTAGGATGTACACTTGAAAAATGTACAGTTCACAGCTTGGACTTTCAGCTGACACCCTACAAGGTTGTATGTGATAATTTCTTTGTCATGTGTTTTATTGATAGGGACTCCAGTCCCATTGTTGTTGTTACAGTTCACACCTCTGTAGGTTTAGCTGGTCTCCTACAAGGTTGTATCTCATAGGAGGTTTCTTGTGTTTTAATGATAGGGACCCCAGTCCTATCATGTTATAGATCACACCTATGTAGGTTTAGCTGGTCTCCTACAAGATTGTATCTCATAGGAGGTTTCTTGTGTGTTTTAATGATAGGGACCCCAGTTTTGTTGTTGTTACAGCTCACGCCTATGTAGGTTTAGCTGGCCTCCTACAAGGTTGTATTTCATAGGAGGTTTCTTGAGTGTTTTAATGATAGGGACCCCAGTCCTATCATGTTACAGCTCACATCTATGTAGGTTTAGCTGGTCTCCTACAAGGTGGTATCTCATGAGAGGTTTCTTGGGTGTTTTAATGATAGGGACCCCAGTCCTATAATGTTGTTACAGAGATTTAGTAACATTATTAAGCTGGTGTTTGGAACATAACCCTGTTGATCAAACAATCCATTAACCCAACACCCACCTATCTACCTGACTCTGTATATCTGTCTATCTGTCTGTCTGTCAGTCTCCCTGTCTATCTGTCAGTCTCCCTGTCTATCTGTCTATCTGTCAGTCTGATCTACCTGGATATGCTGCACCCACCCACTTACTTTATACCATCTTGCTAATTGCATTTTTTAATTTCTATTTCAACAACAACAATAACAGTAACAACAACAACAGTAATAACAATAACAACAGTAACAACAACAACAACAGTAATAACAATAACAACAGTAACAACAACAGTAACAGCAACAGTAACAACAACAGTAACAGCAATAATAACAACAGTAACAACAACAACAACAACAATAACAGTAACATTGCCAGTGGCATTGTTAATTAGTATTTAGTACTGGTAGTTAGCTATACAACCAATGGTGCTGGTGTGGTGGTGGTGGTGGTGGTGGTGGTGTGGTAGTAGTGGTGGTGTGTTGTAGTGGTGATGTGGTGGTGGTGTGTAGTGGTGCTGGTTGTGTTGTGGTAGTAGTGGTGGTGTGTTGTAGTGGTGATGTGGTGGTGGTGGTGTGGTAGTAGTGGTGGTGTGTTGTAGTGGTGATGTGGTGGTGGTGGTGTGGTAGTAGTGGTGGTGTGGTGGTGGTGTGTAGTGGTGCTGGTTGTGTTGTGGTAGTAGTGGTGGTGTGTTGTAGTGGTGATGTGGTGGTGGTGGTGTGTAGTGGTGCTGGTTGTGTTGTGGTAGTAGTGGTGGTGTGTTGTAGTGGTGATGTGGTGGTGGTGTGTAGTGGTGCTGGTTGTGTTGTGGTAGTAGTGGTGGTGTGTTGTAGTGGTGATGTGGTGGTGGTGGTGTGTAGTGGTGCTGGTTGTGTTGTGGTAGTAGTGGTGGTGTGTTGTAGTGGTGATGTGGTGGTGGTGGTTGTGTTGTGGTAGTAGTGGTGGTGTGTAGTGGTGCTGGTTGTGTTGTAGTAGTAGTGGTGGTGTGGTGGTGGTCGTGTGTAGTGGTGGTGTGGTGGTGGTCGTGTGTAGTGGTGGTGGTGGTGTGTTGTAGTGATGGTGGTGTGTTGTAGTGATGGTGGTGTGTTGTGGTGGTGGTGTGTTGTGCTGGTGGTGTGTTGTAGTGGTGGTGCTGTGTTGTAGTGGTGGTGGTGATGGTGTGTTGTGGTGATGGTGGTGTGTTGTAGTGGTGGTGGTGTGGTGTAGTGGTTGTGATGGTGGTGTGTTGTAGTGGTGGTGGTGGTGTGTTGTAGTGGTGGTGGTGGTGTGTTGTAGTGATGGTGGTGTGTTGTAGTGATGGTGGTGTGTTGTGGTGGTGGTTGGTTGTGGTTACGGTGGTGCTGTGTTGTGGTGGTGTGGTGGTGGTGGTGGTGGTGGTGGTGTGTTGTAGTGGTGGTGGTGGTGTGGTGTAGTGGTTGTGATGGTGATGACAGTGGTTGAGATGGTGGTGGTGGTGGTGGTGATGATCTGTTAGTAGTGACTAGGGTTCACACAGATTAGCTAGAGTACCCCAGGGTTTAAACCAACCAACAAACATCTCTTTTTTATATTATGTATAGATATTACAATTAGCCGTCACGGGGGCCAGCTAGTTATTAATAATAATAGTTTATGAACCACACAGGGCTGACATTAAGCAAACAATTTCAGGGAGGGGAAAGTAGACCACATCAACTCCAGTGTGTCTTCTTCTCCCCTATATATTTTTCAGAGGGTTCACACAGATTAGATAGAGTACCCCCCAGGGTTTAAAACATACAGAAAACAGCACCACTAACTATTGTACTGTACACATACGAAGGTTACTCTCAATACAATAGAAATACCATCCAAAACCACACTGCACATACCCAAGGTACATAGAGCTGTGCTCAGTGGTGCATTGATGACATGCAATAATGATTTCTACTTTAGACACGGGGCCACCAATTTTGGGGGAGGGGGGAGTGAATTAAATCAACCCCAGTGCATTACTGGTACTTTATTTTATCGACCCCGTAAGGATGAAAGGCAAAGCTAACCTCGGCGGGATTTGAACTGGGAAGGTAAAGGGGTGTAACTATATACCACGAAGCATGTTGTTTGATGCTCTACTGATTCTGCATCAATAATTGACTCTACTTTAGGCACAAGGCCAGCAATTACCCCAGTGCATTACTGGTACTTTATTTTATCGACCTCGTAAGGATGGAAGGCAAAGCTAACCTCAGCGGGATTTGAACTGGGAAGGTAAAGGGGTGTAACTATATACCACGAAGCATGTTGTTTGATGCTCTACTGATTCTGCATCAATAATTGACTCTACTTTAGGCACAAGGCCAGCAATTACCCCAGTGCATTACTGGTACTTTATTCTATCGACCCCGTAAGGATGAAAGGCAAAGTTAACCTTGGCGGGATTTGAACTCAGATCGTAAAGGGCCGTAACGCTATGCTGGAAAGCATGGCGTCCGACCCTCTACTGATACTGCCAATCCACCGCCCTTATTCTGCATCAATAATATCAATAATTACAACTTTTTTCCATACTATGACGTGTATGCGCGTGTATGTGCATATGCATACATTTGCGTATGCGTGTATTAATATAAATGTGCAAACACAGACACACACATAGAAAAATACACGTTTACAGACATTCACACGTGCAGCAGCATCATCATCATCATCATCGTTAGCATGGGTTATATAAACACACAATATAGTTTTATCACCATCCCCTTCCCTCCTTTTTCACACACATACATTCACACAGGCAGCAGAGGTAAAGAGAGAGGAGTAGTATGAGGTAGTGAAACTACTCCTCTCTCTTTACATGTTGTACACAGGCAGCAGATGTAAAGAGAGAGGAGTAGTATGAGGTAGTCAAATTACCCCTCTCTCTTTACATGTTGTACACAGGCAGCAGATGTAAAGAGAGAGGAGTAGTATGAGGTAGTGAAACTACTCCCCTCTCTTTATATGTTGTGACAGAATCACAGAAGTTTATATATAGATGATGGTTTCTGTTAGGCCAACAGTTTTGGGAGAGGGGAATGTTAATTAAATCGACCCCAGCGTGTTACTGGTACAGCTAATAATTGTTTCTACTTTTGGCACAAGGTCAGCAATTACCTCAGTGCATTACTGGTACTTTATTTTATCGACCCCCGTAAGGATGAAAGGCAAAACTAACCTCGGTGGGATTTGAACTCAGACCGTAAAGGGCCGTAACTCTATGCTGCAAAGCATACTGCCAAATAAATTGTTTCTACTTTTTCCACAAACATTTTAAAGCCCCTCTCGTGTATGGTGTCTGCAGTTGGAGATAATTGGCTCACAATATCTGGTCCTCAATGGTGACTGATTGACAGTATCTGGTCCTCACATATATCAGGACTGGGGACAATATCTGTATTGTATGCCTGTGATTGCCATACATGGGCGTCTTGTGTTTGTGATGCTATAGATACACTGGTTGTAGCCTGGTTCAACCTTTTCTTGGTGAACACTAATACAACTATAAGAACTTGTCTCTTAAACAAACTACAATTTAGCAGAAATATCTAGAAACGGGTCTGTTAATTCAAATGCTTATAGAATCTTTACTAGTGGACAGATTGTTGTAGAAATTTACAGTATTATAGTAAAGACTTTAATATAATAATTGTTTATACTTTTGGCACAAGGTTAGCAATTATCCCAGTGTATTACTGGTACTTTATTTTATCGACCCCCGTAAGGATGAAAGGCAAAGTTAACCTCGGCAGGATTTGAACTCAGACCATAAAGGGTCGTAACTCTTTGCTGCAAAGCATGGCGTCTGACCCTCTACCGATACTGCCAATCCACTGCCCCTTAATATAATAATTGTTTCTACTTTTGGCACAAGGCCAGCAATTACCCAGTGCATTACTGGTACTTTATTTTATCGACCCCGTAAGGATGAAAGGCAAAGTTAACCTCGGCAGGATTTGAACTCAGATTATAAAGGGCCGTAACTCTTTGCTGCAAAGCATGGTGTCTGACCCTCTACCGATACTGCCAATCCACTGCCCCTTAATATAATAATGTGATGTAGTCATAATGTTGTTTTTTTTTTCGAGCATATCTTGTTAATCCTTTAGCATTTAAACCTGCCAGATCCGGCCAGAATTCTCTCACCTCTTTCTATTCAAACCGACCGCAACTTGCTACTCATACTGGCGTTAACCCTTTAACATTTACATTACTCTATATATACTATTGTATTTTCATGGTAAAGGCTTTACCTCACATAATATCTCACATAACATTTACATTACTCTATATATACTATTGTATTGTCACAGTAAAGGCTTTACCTCACATAATATCTCACATAACATTTACATTACTCTATATATACTATTGTATTTTCACAGTAAAGGTTTTATCTCACATAATATCTCACATAACATTTACATTACTCTATATATACTATTGTATTTTCACAGTAAAGGTTTTATCTCACATAATATCTCACATAACATTTACATTACTCTATATATACTATTGTATTTTCACAGTAAAGGCTTTACCTCACATAATATCTCACATAACATTTACATTACTCTATATTTACTATTGTATTGTCACAGTAAAGGCTTTACCTCACATAATATCTCACATAACATTTACATTACTCTATATTTACTATTGTATTGTCACAGTAAAGGCTTTACCTCACATAATATCTCACATAACATTTACATTACTCTATATTTACTATTGTATTGTCACAGTAAAGGCTTTACCTCACATAATATCTCACATAACATTTACATTACTCTATATATACTATTATAATTTTATAGTAAAGGCTTTATCTCACATAACATTGATTCTATAAGATTTTGATATTATTTATTTTGAGAACAATACTTTAACATCAGTATGAGTGGCTGATTATGGCCAGTTTGAACAGAAAAAGGTGAGAGAATACTGACAAGATATGGCCGGTTTAAATGCTAAAGGGTTAAGGTATTCTCAAAATAAATAATTATTTCTACTTTTTGGCACAAGGCCAGCAATTACTCAGTACATTACTGGTACTTTATTTTATCGACCCCATAAGGATGAAAGGCAAAGTTAACCTCAGCGGGATTTGAACTCAGAATGGCAAGGGCCATAACTCTATGCGTCAAAGCATGACGTCCCACCCTCTACCGCTACTGCCAATCCACCGCCTTGAAATAAATATCAAAATCTCAGATTTGATTCTATGTGAGATAAAGCCTTTACCACAAAAATACAGAAGTATATATAGAGTAATGTAAATGTTATGTGAGATATTATGTGAGGTAAAGCCTTTACTGTGAAAATACAATAGTATATATAGAGTAATGTAAATGTCATGTGAGATATTATGTGAGGTAAAGCTTTTACTGTGACAATACAATAGTATATATAGAGTAATGTAAATGTTATGTGAGATATTATGTGAGGTAAAGCCTTTACTGTGAAAATACAATAGTATATCGAGAGTAATGTAAATGTTATGTGAGATATTATGTGAGGTAAAGCCTTTACTGTGAAAATACAATAGTATATATAGAGTAATATAAATGTTATGTGAGCTATTATATGAGGTAAAGCCTTTACTGTGAAAATACAATAGTATATATAGAGTAATGTAAATGTTATGAGATATTATGTGAGATAAAGCCTTTACCACAAAAATACAGAAGTATATATAGAGTAATGTAAATGTTAAAGGGTTAATGTTTTCTTAATTCAAATGTTTGTACTATCTTTACTAGAAGACAAATTGTTTTGAGAATGTGCAGTATTAGAGTAAAGACTAATATATAATTGTTTCTACTTTTGGCACAAGGCCAGCAATTACTCAGCGCATGGCTTAGTGGTTAGAGCATTGGGCTTGCAATCGAAAGGTTGTGAGTTTAATTCTCGGACTAGGTGATGTATTGTTTCCTTGAGCAAGATACTTTATTTCACATTGCTCCAGTTTACTCAGCTGTAGAAATGAGATGATAGGGACTGGGGTCCCTATCATTCCACTGCAAAGTGGTCGTGGAGGTCCCATGGCAAAAAAGCACACAGCCCACACTGTAAAGCGGACGTGTAGGCGCCACGGAAAAAAAAGGGACCCATCACTCACTGTAAATGAGGTTGGTGTCAGGAAGGGCATCCAGCTGTAGAAATCAAGCCAGAATCAGTTCCCGTATGAGCAAGACAAGGTCGGCCGACCGGACACTGCCCACAACAGGACAACCCGTCTAACCCATGCTAGCATGGAAGAACGGACGTAAATCGGTGATGATGATGATTACTGGTACGTTATTTTATCGACCCCGTAAGGATGAAAGGCAAAGTTAACCTCGGCGGGATTTGAAATCAGAATGGCAAGGGCTGTAACTCTATGCGTCAAAGCATGGCGTCCGACCCTCTACCGCTTGCCAATCCACCATATATATATAATTGTTTCTACTTTAGGCACAAGGCCAGCAATTACCCAGTGCATTACTGGTACTTTATTTTATCGACCCCATAAGGATGAAAGGCAAAGTCAACCTCGGCGGGATTTGAACTCAGATCGTAAAGGGACGTAACTCTATGCTGAAAAGCATGGCGTCCGACCCTCTTCCGATACTGCCAATCCACCGCCGCCCCGTATATATATAATGTGATGTAGTCTTGCTAATGTGGTTAGATGTGGTACAGGATGAGTTCAACTAGGAGATTGGAAGTGTGTCATGATTGTTGCTAGAATTAGCTTGATTACTTAATCATTGTATCATCGTTATTATAAATCATTACTGTTGTATTCCTCGTTATCATCACCACCATCACTATCACCATCATCATCACCACCACAACCACTGGCATCACCGCAATCACTAGCATCACCACCACCACCACCACCATCACTAGCATCATCATCATCACCATCACCACTAGCATCATCATCATCACCGCAACCACTAGCATCACCACCACCACCACCACCACTACCACCACCATCACTAGCATCACCATCACCACAACCACTATTACAACCACCACCATCACTGCCACCACCACCACCACCACCACTGCTGCCACCACTACCACCACCACTACCTCTACCACCACCACCACCACTGCTGCCACCACCATTACCACCACCACCACCACCACCACCACCATTACCACCACCACCACCAGTACCACCACCACCACCACCACCACCACCAGCACCATTACCACCACCACCACCACCATCATCACCACCACCACCACCATCATCACCACCACCACCACCACCACCACCACCACCACCATCATCACCACCACCACCACCACCACCACCATCACCACCACCACCATCACCATTACCACCACCACCACCACCATCATCACCACCACCACCACCATTACCACCACCACCACCACCACCACTATCACCACTATCATCACCACCACCACCACCACTATCACCACTATCATCACCACCACCACTATCACCACCACCATTACCACCACCACTATCACCACCACCACTATCACCACCACCATTACCACCACCACCACTACTACCACCACTATCACCACCACCACTACACACAACCACCACCACTACTACCACCACCACTATCACCACCACCACTACCACCACCATTACCACCACCACCACCATTACCATTACCACCACCACCACTACTACCATTACCACCACCACCACTACCACCACCACCACTCACCACCACCATTACCATTACCATCACCACCGCCGCCACCACCATCACCACCACCACTACACACAACCACCACCACCATTACCACCACAACCACCACCACCACCACCACCACCACCACACCACCACCACTACACACAACCACCACCACCACACCACCACCACAACACTACCACCACCACCACCACAACACTACCACCACTACCACCACCACCACCACCACCACCACCATCATCATCATCATCTATTGCTGTCGTCTGCTAAAATTAATGGTAGAAACAAGTCAAAATATGAAACTTGTTCATTTTTTTCTGAATATTTATTTCTACTCCAATGTTTTGTGACGTAACAACAACAACAGCAACACAAACAACAACGTAATCCACTTTCCATTCATTCTTATTATACTGCTTCCTCCCCCTCCCACATTACCGACCTTCTCCGCCCGCATTACCCCACCCCCTCCCACATTAACCCTTCCCCTCTTTGACTGTCATTCACAAGCTCCTTTCACCCCCCCCCCCTTCACCACCACCACCACCTGCTGTTTGACACTCTCTCACACATACACTCTTTCTTTCACTCATGCTCTCTCTCTCACACATACATATGCTCTCTCGCTCTCTCTCTCTCACATATATGCTCTCTCTCTCTCTCTCACACATATGCTCTCTCTCTCACATATATGCTCTCTCTCTCTCTCTCTCTCTCTCACATATGCTCTCTCTCTCTCTCTCTCTCTCACATATATGCTCTCTCTCTCTCTCTCTCACACACACATATGCTCTCTCTCTTTCACACATATATGCTCTCTCTCACATATATGCTCTCTCTCTCTTATATATATGCTCTCTCTCTCTCTCTCACACACACACACCTTTCCTCTCTCTCCCCCTCTCTCTCCCCCTCTCATACATGTCATTTAGAACAGCTATTATTAGCATTTTACATATTGATTATAATTGCATGTAAATGTGTGTGTGTGTGTGTGTGTGTGTGTGTGTGTGTGTGTGGCTTTACTTCTATATGACAATGTGTGTGTGTGTGTGTATGTGGCTTTACTTCTATATGACAATGTGTGTGTATGTGTGTGTGGCTTTACTTCTATATGATAATGTGTGTGTGTGTGTGTGGCTTCTATATGATAATGTGTGTGTATGTGTGTGTGGCTTTACTTCTATATAATAATGTGTGTGTGTGTGTGTGTGGCTTTACTTCTATATGATAATGTGTGTGTGTGTGTGTGTGTGTGTGGCTTCTATATGATAATGTGTGTATGTGTGTGGCTTTACTTCTATATGATAGTGTGTGTGTGGCTTTACTTCTATATGACAATGTGTGTGTGTGTGTGTATGTGGCTTTACTTCTATATGACAATGTGTGTGTGTGTGTGTGGCTTTACTTCTATATGATAATGTGTGTGTGTGTGTGTGGCTTTACTTCTATATGATAATGTGTGTATGTGTGTGTGGCTTTACTTCTATATGACAATGTGTGTGTGTGTGTGTGGCTTTACTTCTATATGATAATGTGTGTGTGGCTTTACTTCTATATGATAATGTGTGTGTGTGGCTTTACTTCTATATGATAATGTGTGTGTGTGGCTTTACTTCTATATGACAATGTGTGTGTGTGTGTGTGTGTGTGTGGCTTTACTTCTATATGATAATGTGTGTGTGTGTGTGTGGCTTTACTTCTATATGATAATGTGTGTATGTGTGTGTGGCTTTACTTCTATATGACAATGTGTGTGTGTGTGTGTGGCTTTACTTCTATATGATAATGTGTGTGTGGCTTTACTTCTATATGATAATGTGTGTGTGTGGCTTTACTTCTATATGATAATGTGTGTGTGTGGCTTTACTTCTATATGACAATGTGTGTGTGTGTGTGTGTGTGTGTGGCTTTACTTCTATATGATAATGTGTGTGTGTGTGTGTGGCTTTACTTCTATATGATAATGTGTGTGTGTGTGTGTGTGTGTGGCTTTACTTCTATATGATAATGTGTGTGTGTGTGGCTTTACTTCTATATGATAATGTGTGTGTGTGTGTGTGTGTGTGGCTTTACTTCTATATGATAATGTGTGTGTGTGTGTGGCTTTACTTCTATATGACAATGTGTGTGTGTGTGTGGCTTTACTTCTATATGATAATGTGTGTGTGTGTATGTGTGTGGCTTTACTTCTATATGATGTGTGTGTGTGTGTGGCTTTACTTCTATATGATAATGTGTGTGTGTGTGTGGCTTTACTTCTATATGATAATGTGTGTGTGTGTGTGTGGCTTTACTTCTATATGACAATGTGTGTGTGTGTGTATGTGTGTGGCTTTACTTCTATATGATAATGTGTGTGTGTGTGTGGCTTTACTTCTATATGATAATGCGTGTGTGTGTGTGTGGCTTTACTTCTATATGACAATGTGTGTGTGTGTGTGTGGCTTTACTTCTATATGACAATGTGTGTGTGTGTGTGTGTGGCTTTACTTCTATATGATAATGTGTGTATGTGTGTGGCTTTACTTCTATATGACAATGTGTGTGTGTGTGTGTGTGGCTTTACTTCTATATGATAATGTGTTGTGTGTGGCTTTACTTCTATATGATAATGTGTGTGTGTGTATGTGTGTGGCTTTACTTCTATATGATAATGTGTGTGTGTGTATGTGTGTGGCTTTACTTCTATATGATAATGTGTGTGTGTGTATGTGTGTGGCTTTACTTCTATATGATAATGTGTGTGTGTGTATGTGTGTGGCTTTACTTCTATATGATAATGTGTGTGTGTGTGTGTGTGTGGCTTTACTTCTATATGACAATGTGTGTGTGTGTGTGTGTGGCTTTACTTCTATATGACAATGTGTGTGTGTGTGTGTGTGGCTTTACTTCTATATGACAATGTGTGTGTGTGTGGCTTTACTTCTATATGACAATGTGTGTGTGTGTATGTGTGTGGCTTTACTTCTATATGATAATGTGTGTGTGTGGCTTTAGTTCTATATGATAATGTGTGTATGTGTGTGTGTGGCTTTACTTCTATATGATAATGTGTTGTGTGTGGCTTTACTTCTATATGATAATGTGTGTATGTGTGTGTGTGGCTTTACTTCTATATGATAATGTGTGTGTGTGTGTGGCTTTACTTCTATATGATAATGTGTGTATGTGTGTGTGTGTGTGTGGCTTTACTTCTATATGATAATGTGTGTGTGTGTGTGGCTTTACTTCTATATGACAATGTGTGTGTGTGTGTGTGTGGCTTTACTTCTATATGACAATGTGTGTGTGTGTGTGTGTGTGGCTTTACTTCTATATGATAATGTGTGTATGTGTGTGGCTTTACTTCTATATGATAGTGTGTGTGTGTGTGTGTGTGTGGCTTTACTTCTATGTGACAATGTGTGTGTATGTGTGTGTGTGGCTTTACTTCTATATGACAATGTGTGTGTATGTGTGTGTGGCTTTACTTCTATATGACAATGTGTGTGTGTGTGTGTGTGTGGCTTTACTTCTATATGATAATGTGTGTGTGTGTGTGTGTGGCTTTACTTCTAATTGACAATGTGTGTGTATGTGTGTGTGGCTTTACTTCTATATGATAATGTGTGTGTGTGGCTTTACTTCTATATGACAATATGTGTGTGTGTGTGTGGCTTTACTTCTATATGACAATGTGTGTGTGTGGCTTTACTTCTATATGATAATGTGTTGTGTGTGGCTTTACTTCTATATGATAATGTGTTGTGTGTGGCTTTACTTCTATATGATAATGTGTGTGCTGTAAATGTGTATGTGTACATGTATCTATATGTGTGTGGCTATACTTCTGTATGACAATGTGTGTGCATGTATATATATATACGTGTGTGTATGTGTCTATGTATGTATGTGCGTGTTCTCATCATCTCTATGCTTCTCTATTCATCAGCAATGTCTGTTTGTCTGTGTTATGTCATATACAAGACCATACATAGGTCTGAACTGTAACAACATGATAGGACTGGGGTCCCTATCATTAAAACACCCAAGAAACCTTCCATAAGATACAATCTTGTAGGAGACCAGCTAAACCTACATAGGTCTGAACTGTAACAACATGATAGGACTGGGGTCCCTATCATTAAAACACCCAAGAAACCTTCCATAAGATACAATCTTGTAGGAGACCAGCTAAACCTACATAGGTCTGAACTGTAACAACATGATAGGACTGGGGTCCCTATCATTAAAACACCCAAGAAACCTTCCATGAGATACAATCTTGTAGGAGACCAGCTAAACCTACTTAGGTCTGAACTGTAACAACATGATAGGACTGGGGTCCCTATCATTAAAACACCCAAGAAACCTTCCATGAGATACATCCTTGTAGGAGACCAGCTAAACCTACATAGGTCTGAACTGTAACAACATGATAGGACTGGGGTCCCTATCATTAAAATACCCTGGAAACCTTCCATGAGATACAATCTTGTAGGAGACCAGCTAAACCTACTTAGGTCTGAACTGTAACAACATGATAGGACTGGGGTCCCTATCATTAAAACACCCAAGAAACCTTCCATAAGATACAATCTTGTAGGAGACCAGCTCAACCTACTTAGGTCTGAACTGTAACAACATGATAGGACTGGGGTCCCTATCATTAAAACACCCAAGAAACCTTCCATAAGATACAATCTTGTAGGAGACCAGCTCAACCTACTTAGGTCTGAACTGTAACAACATGATAGGACTGGGGTCCCTATCATTAAAACACCCAAGAAACCTTCCATGAGATACAATCTTGTAGGAGACCAGCCAAACCTACTTAGGTCTGAACTGTAACAACATGATAGGACTGGGGTCCCTATCATTAAAACACCCAAGAAACCTTCCATAAGATACAATCTTGTAGGAGACCAGCTAAACCTACTTAGGTCTGAACTGTAACAACATGATAGGACTGGGGTCCCTATCATTAAAACACCCAAGAAACTATTTTGAAAGAAATGTTGCCTTAATTTTATGTTAATATTGATATCTTCAGCAGAACTAAGAAATAAGTCTTTGTATCCTCCCCAATGTGTTGGGCCCCTTGTGGTCAATAAAAGAAACCATTATTATTATTATCATCTTTTTCTGTCTTCCTCTTCTTGGCCCACTTATTACTGAGAGGGTTGTGGGGGAAGAGTCCTGAAACACTCCTTCCAGCGGATCCTGTCAGAAGCAATCGTCTCCAACTGATCCAGCTGGATCCCTAAACAAGACCAGACAAGCTCATGAATGTTATCCAACCGTCTTGCTCGAGGTCTACCCCTGAGTATCCTGCTGGTTGGTTTTGCCTGTAAAATCTGTCCAGCAATTCTTTCCTGAGACATTCTAACCTCATGCCCATAGTATCAGAGCTGTGATCTCTCAATTCAGAGAAGTAGCAGCTCTACCTGGTGTGACCCTCTGATCTCCGAGCTACAAATCTGTCCAGCAATTCTTTCCTGAGACATTCTAACCACATGTCCATAGTATCAGAGCTGCGATCTCTCAATTCAGAGAAGTAGTGGCTCTACTGGGAGTGACTCTCTGATCTCCGAGCTACAAATCTGTCCAGTGATTCTTTCCTGAGACATTTTAAATACGTGCCCATAGTATCAGAGCTGCGATCTCTCAATTCAGAGAAGTAGCAGCTCTACTTGGTGTGACTCTCTGATCTCCGAGCTACAAATCTGTCCAGTGATTCTTTCCTGAGACATTTTAAATACGTGCCCATAGTATCAGAGCTGCGATCTCTCAATTCAGAGAAGTAGCAGCTCTACTTGGTGTGACTCTCTCATCTCCGAGCTACAAATCTGCCCAGTGATTCTTTCCTGAGACATTCTAACCACATGTCCATAGTATCAGAGCTGCGATCTCTCAATTCAGAGAAGTAGCAGCTCTACTTGGTGTGACTCTCTCATCTCCGAGCTACAAATCTGTCCAGCAATTCTTTCCTGAGACATTCTAACCACATGTCCATAGTATCAGAGCTGCGATCTCTCAATTCAGAGAAGTAGCAGCTCTACCTGGTGTGACTCTCTCATCTCCGAGCTACAAATCTGTCCAGCAATTCTTTCCTGAGACATTCTAACCACATGTCCATAGTATCAGAGCTGCGATCTCTCAATTCAGAGAAGTAGCAGCTCTACTTGGTGTGACTCTCTCATCTCCGAGCTACAAATCTGTCCAGCAATTCTTTCCTGAGACATTTTAAATACGTGCCCATAGTATCAGAGCTGTGATCTCACAATTCAGAGAAGTAGCAGCTCTACTTGGTGTGACTCTCTGATCTCCGAGCTACAAATCTGTCCAGTGATTCTTTCCTGAGACATTCTAACCACATGTCCATAGTATCAGAGCTGTGATCTCTCAATTCAGAGAAGTAGCAGCTCTACCTGGTGTGACTCTCTCATCTCCGAGCTACAAATCTGTCCAGCAATTCTTTCCTGAGACATTCTAACCACATGTCCATAGTATCAGAGCTGCGATCTCTCAATTCAGAGAAGTAGCAGCTCTACTTGGTGTGACTCTCTGATCTCCGAGCTACAAATCTGTCCAGTAATTCTTTCCTGAGACATTTTAAATACGTGCCCATCGTATCAGAGCTGCGATCTCTCAATTCAGAGAAGTAGCAGCTCTACTTGGTGTGACTCTCTGATCTCCGAGCTACAAATCTGTCCAGCAATTCTTTGCTGAGACATTTTAAATACGTGCCCATAGTATCAGAGCTGCGATCTCTCAATTCAGAGAAGTAGCAGCTCTACTTGGTGTGACTCTCTGATCTCCGAGCTACAAATCTGTCCAGCAATTCTTTGCTGAGACATTTTAAATACGTGCCCATAGTATCAGAGCTGCGATCTCTCAATTCAGAGAAGTAGCAGCTCTACTTGGTGTGACTCTCTGATCTCCGAGCTACAAATCTGTCCAGTGATTCTTTCCTAAGACATTCTAACTACATGCCCATAGTATTGGAGCTCCTCAGTAAAGTCTATGCTAAGTGTTTGATGAAGAGATGTTGGGAGAGTGTTGAGTCCAAGCTAGCTAATGAACAGTGCGGTTTTCGCTTCAAACACAGCCAAGCAAATATTCACAAAATTGCAACTCAAATATTTGTGCTACAAACCCGCGCTGGTACGGCCATTGTGAGTGCAATGAGGGCTGGATCAGCAAAATGATGTCGATCTAGGAAGCAGTAGAGACCCAGGAAGACCAAATAGGACTTGGATGGAGGATGTCCATCAGGATCAAGCTAGGCTTGGCCTGGCCCAAGTGAGACCGGTGGACACATGGAGTGGGAAGCTACAGAGCGCTGTCAAGCAGGACCCACCCTTACTTAGAGATAAATTGTGTCTTGCATAATCAAAAACTAGATGATGATGATCCCAAATATTTGTGCCACTAATTCACAAACATGCAACCCAACCTGATTTCTGACCTTATTTTGCCAATAATTTCAAGGTGTGTCAGAAAAATTATATTTCATCAGTTTTTTTCTTTTGTTTTTTCTACAGATATTTAGGTGAAGGGTGGATTTGAAATCTGACACCTCATGTGTAGAGGTAGAGACACCTGTACAGGTGGACATGTGACTAATTATACCAGATCATCATCATCATCATCATCATTTAACGTCCATATTCCACGCTAGCATGGGTTTAGACGGGAGTTGTCCTACTCTAGGCAAGATTGGTTGTCTTGCTCGTATAGGACTGTCTGGCAGGTTTTCTACGGACGGATGCCCTTCCTAACACCAACCACGTTTACAGTGAGGACTGGGAGGTTTATACCGTGTTACCTACATGGCCACATTACAGCGTGGACTGTGTGTTTTTTTTTGTCGTGACACATACATAACTTCATTTATTTAGGACTGGATGTTGTGGCACCAACATAACTTTACAGAGAAAGGGGTGGTGTAGATGGGGTGGGGTGGAGTGGGAGAGGGGGGGTGTAGTTGAGGTAGTGGGATGGGGATGTATATTTGACTAAGAGGTGCCTACTGACTGTAGGTTTCGGATATGGTGTTTATTTGAATATTTATTGATTTTATGTTGTTAAGATAAAACAAAAATAAAATCTCGATTTTATTCCTCATGAAAATTTGATTTTGGCCCAGTATCAGATGTTACCACCATCGGGAGGGACAGGCCGGGTGGCCATGCTGAACCCATCTCACAGTGCAACCATAGTTTAGGGGCCCGGTACTGGATAATGCTGCTATGAGAAAGGATAGGTGCTGGACCACAGTATGGGAGCCTGGCTCACAGCAGAAACACAGTTTTTGGAGCTCAGCACTGGATGACACGACTATAACCCTTTAATGTTCAAACCGGCCAGAATTCTCTACCTTTTTCTGTTGAAACTCACTGTAACTGGCCACTCATACTGATGTTAAGCAATTGTTCTCAAAATAAATACTTTCAAAATCTCATAGATTCGATATTATGTGAGATAAAGAGTTTACCATGAAAATATAATAGTATATATAGAATAATGTAAATGTTATGAGATATTATGTGAGGTAAAGCCTTTACTGTGACAATACAATAGTATATATAGAGTAATGTAAATGTTATGTGAGATATTATGTGAGGTAAAGCCTTTACCATGAAAATACAATAGTATATATAGAGTAATGTAAATGTTATGTGAGATATTATGTGAGGTAAAGCCTTTACTGTGACAATACAATAGTATATATAGAGTAATGTAAATGTTATGTGAGATATTATGTGAGGTAAAGCCTTTACCATGAAAATACAATAGTATATATAGAGTAATGTAAATGTTATGTGAGATATTATGTGAGGTAAAGCCTTTACTGTGACAATACAATAGTATATATAGAGTAATGTAAATGTTATGTGAGATATTATGTGAGGTAAAGCCTTTACTGTGAAAATACAATAGTATATATAGAGTAATGTAAATGTTATGTGAGATATTATGTGAGGTAAAGCATTTACCATGAAAATACAATAGTATATATAGAGTAATGTAAATGTTATGTGAGATATTATGTGAGGTAAAGCCTTTACTGTGACAATACAATAGTATATATAGAGTAATGTAAATGTTATGTGAGATATTATGTGAGGTAAAGCCTTTACTGTGACAATACAATAGTATATATAGAGTAATGTAAATGTTATGTGAGATATTATGTGAGGTAAAGCCTTTACTGTGAAAATACAATAGTATGTATAGAGTAATGTAAATATTATGTGAGATATTATGTGAGGTAAAGCCTTTACTGTGACAATACAATAGTATATATAGAGTAATGTAAATGTTATGTGAGATATTATGTGAGGTAAAGCCTTTACTGTGACAATACAATAGTATATATAGAGTAATGTAAATGTTATGTGAGATATTATGTGAGGTAAAGCCTTTACTGTGAAAATACAATAGTATATATAGAGTAATGTAAATGTTATGTGAGGTAAAGCCTTTACTGTGACAATACAATAGTATATATAGAGTAATGTAAATGTTATGTGAGATATTATGTGAGGTAAAGCCTTTACTGTGAAAATACAATAGTATATATAGAGTAATGTAAATGTTATGTGAGATATTATGTGAGGTAAAGCCTTTACTGTGACAATACAATAGTATATATAGAGTAATGTAAATGTTATGTGAGATATTATGTGAGGTAAAGCCTTTACTGTGACAATACAATAGTATATATAGAGTAATGTGAATGTTATGTGAGATATTATGTGAGGTAAAGCCTTTACTGTGACAATACAATAGTATATATAGAGTAATGTAAATGTTATGTGAGATATTATGTGAGGTAAAGCCTTTACTGTGACAATACAATAGTATATATAGAGTAATGTAAATGTTATGTGAGATATTATGTGAGGTAAAGCCTTTACTGTGAAAATACAATAGTATATATAGAGTAATGTAAATGTTATGTGAGATATTATGTGAGGTAAAGCCTTTACTGTGACAATACAATAGTATATATAGAGTAATGTAAATGTTATGTGAGATATTATGTGAGGTAAAGCCTTTACTGTGAAAATACAATAGTATATATAGAGTAATGTAAATGTTATGTGAGATATTATGTGAGGTAAAGCCTTTACTGTGACAATACAATAGTATATATCGAGTAATGTAAATGTTGTGAGATATTATGTGAGGTAAAGCCTTTACTGTGACAATACAATAGTATATATAAAGTAATGTAAATGTTGTGAGAGATATTATGTGAGGTAAAGCCTTTACTGTGACAATACAATAGTATATGTAGAGTAATGTAAATGTTATGTGAGATATTATGTGAGGTAAAGCCTTTACTGTGACAATACAATAGTATATATAATGTGAATGCTAAAGCTTAAGGAAGGGCAAAGTTAACCTCAGCAGGATTTGAACACAGAACGTAAAGATTCATAACTCTGTCACAAAGTCCTACGCT
>OZ024759.1:10595767-10610767 GCA_964016885.1 Eledone cirrhosa | reverse complement strand
ATGTATGTGTAGATGTGTGTGTTTGTAATTCTATTGTCTATGTATCTTTCTAAATAAAGACATACTAACACATATACACCCACACAAATATTATATATAAATATAATTTATACAAACACACACACACATACATTTACATTACTCTATATATACTATTGTATTTTCATGGTAAAGTCTTTATCTCACATAATATTGAATCTATGAGATTTTGATATGTATTTTGAAGAAAGGGCAACGTGAAATAAATAATAATAATAATGAAATTATTGTGTACAGTGCTCAGGTGCACTACAACTCATCAAAGGTGCATGTATAGTACATAGAATAATGTACAGTGTACGAGTCATGAAATACTTGTGAGCATGTGTATGGAGGGAGAGGGGACATCAGGTGTTGTGTTGGCGAATTTCAGGAAGCATGGTAGTTTTAAAGGATGCAGTGTCTCGACGGCTAACAACTGATGTGGTAGCTTGTTCCATGGAGGTTTTAAAGGATGCAGTGTCTCGACAGCTAACAACTGATGCAGGTAGTTTGTTCCATGGAGGTTTTAAAGGATGCAGTGTCTCGACAGCTAACAACTGATGCAGGTAGTTTGTTCCATGGAGGTTTTAAAGGATGCAGTGTCTCGACAGCTAACAACTGATGCAGGTAGTTTGTTCCATGGAGGTTTTAAAGGATGCAGTGTCTCGACAGCTAACAACTGATGCAGGTAGTTTGTTCCATGGAGGTTTTAAAGGATGCAGTGTCTCGACAGCTAACAACTGATGCAGGTAGTTTGTTCCATGGAGGTTTTAAAGGATGCAGTGTCTCGACAGCTAACAACTGATGCAGGTAGTTTGTTCCATGGAGATTTTAAAGGATGTAGTGTCTCCACAGCTAACAACTGATGCTGGTAGTTTGTTCCATGGAGGTTTTAAAGATGCAGTGTCTCGACAGCTAACAACTGATGCAGGGAGTTTATTCCATGGAGGTTTTAAAGGATGCAGTGTCTCGACAGCTAACAACTGATGCTGGTAGTTTGTTCCATGGAGGTTTTAAAGATGCAGTGTCTCGACAGCTAACAACTGATGCAGGTAGTTTGTTCCATGGAGGTTTTAAAGGGTGCAGTGTCTCGGCAGCTAACAACTGATGTGGTAGTTTGTTCCATGGAGGTTTTAAAGATGCAGTGTCTCGACAGCTAACAACTGATGTGGTAGTTTGTTCCATGGAGGTTTTAAAGATGCAGTGTCTCGACAGCTAATAACTGATGGAGGTTTAAAAGGATGCAGTGTCTCGACAGCTAACAACTGATGCAGGGAGTTTGTTCCATGCTTCAGCAACTCTGAGCGTGAATAAATGTTTCCGAAAGTCATGGGAGCTGTTTTCTGACTTTGTGGTCATGTCCACGTGTGTTAGACACATGGAAATCAAAAAGGTGCTCAGGGTTGTTATTGGCAAGATCGTTAATAATTTTGTGGGTCTTTACCAAGTCAGTTGCCAGACTTTGGAGCTTCAAAGTGTCTTGCTGAAGGACATAACACATCACCCTCATCCATGGAGCTCACAACTTCAACATTCATATTAAAAGGGGTTTTCTGAGCAGTCTGTTCTGTTGACTGTCAGAATTTACCAAGGTTCAACACCTCACATCTTTAGATCACTTTTTTCCTTCTTCTCTCTTTCATTTCTCTCTCTCTCTCATTCTTTCTTTCTCTTTTATTCTTCTTTTATTCTCTTTCACTTCTTTCTCTCTCTTTCATTCTCTTTAGACCCATCCTTCCACCCATATATGTATATATAGTTTTATATATAAATATATACAGTATATCATCATCATCATCATTTTACGTCCGCTTTTCCCTGCCTGGAAGGGTGGGACGGGTCTTATTCAGCACAGCATCTCTCCACTTGTCACGGTCCTTCGTCATCTTCACTGTGTGCTTCAGTGATCTGAGGTCTGTTCTCACCACCTCCGCCCATGTTTTTCGTGGTCTACTTCTACCACGTCTTCCTTCAACTGGCATTTCCTGGCACTTCTTCACCCATCGGTCATCCTCCATGCGCATCACATGTCCATACCTCGGCAGTCTCCTCTCCTGCACACTACATTCTATCCCTCTCAGACACAATTTCTCTCTCAACACATCCATGCTGGTTCGTTGACATTGACACTGCACATCCAACGGAGCATACTTGTTTCATTTCTCTCCAGCTGTCGCATATCCTCTGCAGTTGCTGCCCATGTCTCACTACCATGCAGCATCGCGCTCCTCACACAGGCATCATATAACCGGCTTTTCGTACGCAGGGAGAAACCCTTCTTCGTCAGCAGAGGAAGCAGCTCCCTAAACTTCTTCCAACCCATCCTTATTCTAGATACTATGGCCTCGGAACACCCTCCTCCCATGCCAATCTGATCTCCTAGGTACCGGAAGCTATCCACCACTTCTATAGCACCCTCCTGCATTTGAAAAATGTGTCTATCAATGCGACTTCTACTGTCTAATTTCCCTGTACATCTACTGCATACATATTTCTCCCTACCTGTTAGTTTGCCTGCTATCCTTGTGTACCCAATATCTGCATTGTGTACATTTTATAGAATTTATGCCAGTTCCTTTTCTGCATATCGAACATGGCCATTTCCCTGACGGAATCAGAGTTTTGTCCTCTTTTCTACTCATTAACACTTTTGTCTTAGCTAGGTTCACTCTCAGTCCTCTTGATTCCAACTGCTGTTTCCATAGCCAGAATTTATTCTCTAGCTCCTCTACTGATTCTGCTATAAGAACCAGATCGTCAGCATAGCAAAGTTCCCATGGACAGCCAGTCTTAAACTCCTCTGTTATGGCTTGGAGGACTATAATGAACAAGAGCGGGCTAAGGACCGAACTTTGATGAACTCCTACTTGTATCTGGAATTCCTCACTAAACTCCATTTCTACCCTGACTTTACTGACAGTACCTCTGTACAAAGTTTGCACTGTTCTCACAAGCCATTCCTCAACACCTAGTTTCCTTAGGGACCACCAGATGACAGATTGGGGTACCCTATCAAAGGCCCTCTCTTGGTCAACAAAGGCTAAGTATAGTGGCTTATTTTTCTCTAAGAACCTCTCTTGCAATTGTCTCACCAAGAAGAGGGCATCTGTTGTACTCTTCCCAAGCACAAAACCAAACTGCATCTCATCTAGTTTGACCCTTTCTCTAATTAGTTGTGCTAATATCCGTTCTGCCACTTTCATAACCTGATCCATCAGTTTTATACCCCTATAATTGCTCCTCTCCAGAGCATACCCTTTACCTTTGTAGCAATTTATGAGAATACTGCTGCACCAGTCTTTGATCCAAACAAATTAAATATAACCTCTGCATATATATATATAACAAAGGAAATGTGGTAAGTCACCAGGTGGACCATAACACACCAATGTACTCAATACTTAGGGTAGTAGAGTGGGTAATAGGAACAAGTGAGACCCCGACGGCTGAGCTCAAGCCGTTTCGACGGCTAATTCTGGACTAACACACACACACAAACTCACTAACACACATGTGTGTGTGTGTTAGTCCAGAATTAGCCGTCGAAAAGGCTTGAGCTCAGCCGTCGGGGTCTCACATGTTCCTATATATATATATATATATATACAGTATATATACGGTATATTTACAGTTGTGACTTCACTGCCCGGTTATGTGAATTATTTATGCACTTTTTTAGGCCTGAATGGGTTCCTCATGTAGGGCTAGGCTGAGTTGTTTGTTGCTCTGTCTGTATATGTTAGTGTGTGTGTTAGTGTGTGTATGTTAGTATGTGTGTGTTAGTGTGTGTATGTTAGTATGTGTGTTTTAGTGTGTGTATGTTAGTGTATATGTGTGTATATGTGTTAGTGTGCATTTGTGTGTTAGTATGTATGTGTGTATATGTGTGTGTTAGTGTGTGTATGTGTATATTAGTATGTGTGTATATATGTGTGTGTGTGTGTTAGTGTGCATATGTTAGTGTGTTTTAGTGTGTGTACTTTAGTGTATATGTGTTAGTGTGTATATGTGTGTGTGTTAGTGTGTATATATATGTGTGTATGTGTTAGTGCGTCACATGACTAAATGGAGATATGGTGACCAGACACCACCACCACCACATACTAGACACTACCACCACATACTAGACACCACCACATACTAGACACCACCACCACATACTAGACACCACCACCACATACTAGACACCACCACCACATACTAGACACCACCACCACATACTAGACACCACCACCACATACTAGACACCACCACCACATACTCGACACCACCACCACATACTAGACACCACCACCACATACTCGACACCACCACCACATACTAGACACCACCACCACATACTCGACACCACCACCACATACTAGACACTACCACCACATACTAGACACCACCACCACATACTAGACACCACCACCACATACTAGACACCACCACCACACACTAGACACCACCACCACATACTAGACACCACCACCACATACTAGACACCACCACCACATACTAGACACTACCACCACATACTAGACACCACCACCACATACTAGACACCACCACCACATACTCGACACCACCACCACACACTAGACACTACCACCACACACTAGACACTACCACCACATACTAGACACCACCACCACATACTAGACACCACCACCACATACTAGACACCACCACCACACACTAGACACCACCACCACATACTAGACACCACCACCACATACTAGACACCACCACCACATACTCGACACCACCACCACATACTAGACACCACCACCACATACTCGACACCACCACCACACACTAGACACTACCACCACATACTAGACACCACCACCACATACTAGACACCACCACCACATACTAGACACCACCACCACACACTAGACACCACCACCACATACTAGACACCACCACCACATACTAGACACCACCACCACATACTCGACACCACCACCACATACTAGACACCACCACCACATACTCGACACCACCACCACACACTAGACACTACCACCACATACTAGACACCACCACCACATACTAGACACCACCACCACATACTAGACACCACCACCACATACTAGACACCACCACATACTAGACACTACCACCACATACTGGACACCACCACCACATACTAGACACCACCACCACATACTAGACACCACCACCACATACTCGACACCACCACCACATACTCGACACCACCACCACATACTAGACACCACCACCACATACTAGACACTACCACCACATACTAGACACCACCACCACATACTAGACACCACCACCACCACATACTAGACACTACCACCACATACTAGACACCACCACCACATACTAGACACCACCACCACATACTAGACACCACCACCACATACTAGACACCACCACCACATACTAGACACCACCACCACATACTAGACACCACCACCACATACTAGACACCACCACCACACACTAGACACCACCACCACATACTAGACACCACCACCACATACTAGACACCACCACCACATACTAGACACCACCACCACATACTAGACACCACCACCACACACTAGACACCACCACCACATACTAGACACCACCACCACATACTAGACACCACCACCACATACTAGACACCACCACCACATACTAGACACCACCACCACATACTAGACACCACCACCACATACTAGACACCACCACATACTAGACACCACCACATACTAGACACCACCACCACACACTAGACACCACCACCACATACTAGACACCACCACCACATACTAGACACCACCACATACTAGACACCACCACCACACACTAGACACCACCACCACATACTAGACACCACCACCACATACTAGACACCACCACCACATACTAGACACCACCACCACATACTAGACACCACCACCACATACTAGACACCACCACCACACACTAGACACCACCACCACATACTAGACACCACCACCACATACTAGACACCACCACCACATACTAGACACCACCACCACATACTAGACACCACCACATACTAGACACCACCACCACATACTAGACACCACCACATACTTGACACCACCACCACACACTAGACACCACCACCACATACTAGACACCACCACCACATACTCGACACCACCACCACATACTAGACACCACCACCACATACTAGACACCACCACAACATACTGCCCATGTATCATACAGATATTATACCAATATCCCCCCCTCCCACCTCCTCCATATATACCAATATCACCCTCCTCCTCCATATGTACCAATATCATACTTAGTGGTCATACAAAAGTCACTCCCGTCACATGGGGATATTTAAAGGATGGGGACGTTGTGTGACATTGAACAACAGACTACGTAGCACCTCCTGATATCCCCCCCCCCCCCCCCGTTGGAACACTCCTGCTGAACACCCCTGCACAGCATTGGAACACCCCGGTTGGATCAACCTTTGTTGGAACAACTCTGCTGAAACACCCTAGCTGGAGAGCCCTGCACATCATTGGAACAACCCTGTTGGAACACCTCCGCTAGACACCCCTGCACAGCATTGGAACAACCCTGTTGGAAAACCTCTGCTGGACACCTCTGCACAGCATTGGAACACCTCCGCTGGACACCCCTGCACAACATTGGAACAACCCTGCTGGAACACCTCCGCTGGACACCCCTGCACAGCATTAGAACAACCCTGTTGGAACACCTCCGCTGGACACCCCTGCACAGCATTGCAACAACCCTGCTGGAACACAACCCGCTGGAACACCTCCGCTAGACACCCCCTGCACAACATTGGAACAACCCTGCTGGAACACCTCCGCTGGACACCCCTGTACAGCACTGGAACAACCCCGCTGGAAAACCTCCGCTGGACACCCCTGCACTGCATTGGATTTGGCAGAGATTAATGAGAAAGGACAGCAATGTGTTCATACGAACCACATCTAGCCAAGCTCTTGTAATGATACCCGCATATACCCTCATATACCCACATACTGTATGAATATCACCCACATATAGCCTCATACTGTATCAATATCATACATATATACCCACTTACTCTACCAATATCACGCACACATATGCCCACATATCACCCACATACTGAACCAATATCATACATATATCCTATCCACATGCTACCCATACCCACATATTGTACACTGGCAGTACCCATGTTCCACAGTACCCTGCCCATATCCCACTACCTCTGGTTCTATGATACAAAAGTGTTTATATTTATCTAAAAACCTTCCATTATATATTTATGTAGAGGGCGGTGGATTGGCAGTATCGGTAGAGGGTCAGACACCATGCTTTGACGCATAGAGTTATGGCCCTTGCCATTCTCTGTTCTAATCTCGCCGAGGTTAACTTTGCCTTTAATCCTTACGGGGTCGATAAAATAAAGTACCAGTAATGCACTGGGTAATTGCTGGCCTTGTGCCAAAAGTAGAATCAATTATATATTTATGTAGAACCTTTAAGTTGTGTTCTAAACACCCCTGTTTCTATGATATAAATCTGTTTGTTTCAAAGTGTTTGTATTTATCTAAAAAAAAAAACCTTCCATCATTATTTTCTGTAAGAACCTTTAAGTTATGTTCCAAACACCAGCCAAATAATGTGAAATTTAGTTATATTACTAAAACCTTCTAAATTCTTGATTATCCTCAAATATTTTTCATTATAAATCATCATCATCATCATTTCATTATACGTCCACTTTTCCCTGCTTGCAAGGGTGGGACGGGAACTGATACTGGCTTGATTTCTACAGCTGGATGCCCTTCCTAACACCAACCTCATTTACAGTGTGTGCTGGGTGCTTGTTTGCCGTGGTACCTCCATGACCACTTTGCAGTGGAATGATAGGGACCCCAGTCCCTATCATCTCATTTCTACAGCTGAGTAAACTGGAGCAATGTGAAATAAAGTGTCTTGCTCAAGGAAACAACACATCACCTGGTCTGAGAATTGAAATCACAACCTTTCGATTGCAAGGCCGATGCTTTAACCACTAAGCCATGTGCCTCCATATGGTAGGGAAAGGGTTAAGATATATTTAGTTTGTTACTATGTCTCCTCATTTAAAAAAAAGTCTCCCTTTAGTCACAAATGACCATGGGATTTGCATCTAGAAAGTTCCCCGCGAGGTACAAGTCCAGGCAAGGTTGTTTGTGGAAGACCAGCAGTCGCCCATGTATACCAGCCTCCTCATTTCCACGCCACTGATGTTGTCCAAGGGAAAGGCTATGGCCGATACAGCTTGGCACCAGTGACATTGCAACTCATTTCTACAGCTGAGTAAACTGGACCAACATGAAATAAAGTGTCTTGCTCAAGAACACAACACAAAACCTGGTCTGAGAATCGAATTCACAACCTCCCGATTGTAAGCCAGATGCTCTAACCACTAAGCCATGCACCCCTTTACATGTCCCGCCATATTGCAGTGATTTGTGGTGGTCTTATTTGTGTCATTTGTATGAAATTAAAAAAAAACATTGTTGACACATGCATGGGTCAGTAGAATGTCAAATGCATTTAGTTGTATGTTCTGAGTTTAAATAATTACTGAGTATAATAGGTTGCTCCGAAAATAATGGCCGATTTCAGAAACATAATTTTATTCTGGAAAAATTAACAAGAGAAATGTTTTGATTAGTCAAAGTATGAGCCGTGAACATCTCTACATCTCTGTCTATTGACTAATCGGTCAAGAAAAGGACCATTGGTGTTTTGCAGAAAGAGCATCGAACACACTTCAAAACGCCGGACTCTGTGATTTTCATTGAGCTCATGTGGTACCCATTTATCGAGCTTTTTCACCTTACCAATCTTCTGCAGAGGGTGTGAGACCGTTGCAATACCGACACCAAGTGCCTGAGACATTTCTCTGACACTTTGACGGGGGTTTTGTTCAACAATTGCTTTCATTGTCAAGACTGCATCTCTGTCCTCTACCTCTTTATCTTCAAGGCTCTCGTCACCACTAGGGAATTTCTTAAACCACCTTCGTACTGTGTGATCACTTGTGGACCCCTCTCTCCATGCTCTGTTGATATTGGCAGCCCCCTTTGTACTGTGTGATCACTTGTGGACCCTTCTCCCCATGTCTTGTTGATATTGCCAGCCCCCTTTGTACTGTGTGATCACTTGTGGACCCCTCTCCCCATGTCTTGTTGATATTGCCAGCCCCCTTTGTACTGTGTGATCACTTGTGGACCCCTCTCCCAATGTTCTGTTGATATTGGCAGCCCCCTTTGTACTGTGTGATCACTTGTGGACCCCTCTCCCCATGCTCTGTTGATATTAGCAGCCCCCTTTGTACTGTGTGATCACTTGTGGACCCCTCTCTCCATGCTCTGTTGATATTGGCAGCCCCCTTTGTACTGGTTGATCACTTATGGACCCCTCTCTCCATGTCTTGTTGATATTGGCAGCCCCCTTTGTACTGGTTGATCACTTATGGACCCCTCTCTCCATGCTCTGTTGATATTAGCAGCTGTTTGGGAGGCATTGTGCCCAAGCTTGAACTCATGCAAGAAAAGTAAGCGAAGGTCCTTCTTTGTCATGTTCATAATTAAGGGCGCCTGTGCTTCAAGAATGTTTTCTGTCTGAAATAAGTATAACATTATTAAAGAGCATACATCTATTATTAAGTATGTCGGAATTCACCTAATATATAATTAAAATACTATGATAAAATTGCATTTCAAAACACAACACTTAGAGCGGCCATTATTTTCGGAACAACCTAATATTTTACCCTTTATTTATTGGGTGCCAGTAAATCAGGCTGAAAGAATTGTTAGCACAGTGGACAAAATCATCATCATCATCACCGTTTTATGTCCATTTTCCACGCTAGCATGGGTTTGACGTGTTGTCCTGTTGTGTGCAATACTAGGTCAGGTGACCATGTCTTGTTCATACAGAACTGATTTTGGCTTGATTTCTACAACTGGATGCCCTTTCTAATACCAACCTCATTTCAGTGAGTGGTGGGTGCTTTTTGTCATGACACCTACATGACCACTTTACAGTGTGGACTGGGTGCCTTTTATCATGGCTTCTACATGTGGAAGGGTGAGGAGGGGGCATCATTTACAATATTTAGGTACAGATCTTTATGTTCTCAGTTCAAATCCCACTGAGATAAGCTTTGACTGTCATTCTTAAATCAATTTGTCAATTTATATATATATTGAAGTGCATTTGCCCATCCTTCCTTCACACACAAGAGATGACTGAGGAAGGAAGGGGTGCTGACGTCACACACTAGAGATGACTGAGGGAGGAAGGGGTGATGACGTCACATACTAGAGATGACTGAGGAAGGAGGGGTGATGATGTCACACTAGAAATGACTGGGGAAGGAAGGGGTGATGATGTCACACTAGAGATGACTGAGGAAGGAGGGGTGATGATGTCACACGAGAGATGACTGAGGAAGGAAAGGGTGGTGACGTCACATACTAGAGATGACTGAGGGAGGAAGGGGTGATGACGTCACATACTAGAGATGACTGAGGAAGGAGGGGTGATGATGTCACACTAGAAATGACTGGGGAAGGAAGGGGTGATGATGTCACACTAGAGATGACTGAGGAAGGAAGGGTGATGATGTCACACACTAGAGATGACTGAGGGAGGAAGGGGTGATGATGTCACATACTAGAGATGACTGAGGAAAGAGGGGTGATGATGTCACACTAGAGATGACTGGGGAAGGAAGGGGTGATGATGTCACACTAGAGATGACTGGGGAAGGAAGGGGTGATGATGTCACACGAGAGATGACTGAGGAAGGAAAGGGTGGTGACGTCACATACTAGAGATGACTGAGGAAGGAAAGGGTGGTGACGTCACATACTAGAGATGACTGAGGAAGGAAGGGGTGATGACGTCACATACTAGAGATGACTGAGGAAGGAAGGGGTGGTGACGTCACACACTAGAGATGACTGAGGAAGGAAGGGGTGATGACGTCACATACTAGAGATGACTGAGGAAGGAAGGGGTGGTGACGTCACACACTAGAGATGACTGAGGAAGGAAGGGGTGATGACGTCACATACTAGAGATGATTGAGGAAGGAGGGGTGATGATGTCACACTAGAGATGACTGGGGAAGGAAGGGGTGATGATGTCACTAGAGATGACTGAGGAAGGAAAGGGTGGTGACGTCACATACTAGAGATGACTGAGGAAGGAAGGGGTGATGATGTCACACTAGAGATGACTGAGGAAGGAAAGGGTGATGACGTCACATACTAGAGATGACTGAGGGAGGAAGGGGTGATGACGTCAGAAGAGATGACTGAGGGAGGAAGGGGTGATGACGTCCGAAGAGATGACTGAGGAAGGAAGGGGTGATGACGTCACTCACTAGAGATGACTGAGGAAGGAAGGGGTGATGACGTCACACACTAGAGATGACTGAGGAAGGAAGAGGTGATGACGTCACACACTAGAGATGACTGAGGGAGGAAGGGGTGATGACGTCCGAAGAGATGACTGAGGAAGGAAGGGGTGATGACGTCACACACTAGAGATGACTGAGGAAGGAAGGGGTGATGACGTCCGAAGAGATGACTGAGGAAGGAAGGGGTGATGACGCCAATTACTTGTACCAATTTGGTTATTTTCTCAGACTTGTGAAGCCTAGGTTTCTTTTAGAGGCAGCCTTTACTTGCCTCAACGTAGCTACATCACTGGGTTGTGAGAGCTTTCTTGGGAGCTCAGCTGTCCCCTATTTCTCCCACTTCCCTAGTAGTTTACCACTGTTGGTTCGGGGCTACTTATTTGTTTGACAGTTGCCCAGTTATATCGCAATTAGCCATCATATCTGTTGGCCATTTCACTATCTGCCACCTGCAACTCGTTCTCTGGAAGGCAGGAGGCTAAATTAAGTGCAAGAATTGCAGAAGCTGGTGCAGTAATGCACCAGCTTCAGTATTTGGTAATCAGAAGTTGGGAGGTAGGTATAAAAGCCAAACTCGCTATCATCAATTCGGTATTCATGCCAACCCTTACCTATGGTCATGAATTTTGGGTAATGATCGAAAGAATAGAATTGTGAATACAAGCGCCATTCCAGGTAGAGCTGCTACTTCTCCGAATTGTGAGATCACAGCTCCGATGATGGTGGCAGTGGTAGTGGTGATAGTGGCAGTGGTAGTGGTGATGGTGGTAGTGGTGATGGTGGCACTGGTAGTGGTGATGGTGGCAGTGGTAGTGGTGATGGTGGTAGTGGTGATGGTGGCACTGGTAGTGGTGATAGTGGCAGTGGTAGTGGTGATGGTGGTAGTGGTGATAGTGGCAGTGGTAGTGGTGATGGTGGCAGTGGTAGTGGTGATGGTGGCAGTGGTAGTGGTGATGGTGGTAGTGGTGATGGTGGCACTGGTAGTGGTGATGGTGGCAGTGGTAGTGGTGATGGTGGTAGTGGTGATGGTGGCACTGGTAGTGGTGGTGGTGATGGTGGTAGTGTTGGTGGTGGTGATGGTGATGGTGGCACTGGTGGTGGTGGTGGCAGTGGTAATGGTGGTGGCAGTGGTGGTAGTAGTGGTGGTGGTGGCAGTGGTAATGGTGGTGGTGGTGGTGGTGATAGTAGTGGTGGCAGTGGTGGTGGCAGTGGCGGTGGTGGCAGTGGTAATGGTGGTGGTGGTGGTGGTGGCAGTGGTAGTGGCAGGTTGACTGGGTGGCGGTGTTGGTGGTGGCAGTGGTAATGGTGGTGGTGGTGGTGGAAGTGGTGGCAGTGGTGGTAGTAGTGGTGGCAGTGGTGGAAGTGGTGGTAGTAGTGGCAGTGGTAATGGTGGTGGTGGCAGTAGTTAGAATGCCTCAGGAAAGAATCACTGGACAGATTTTAGGGGCCAAACCAAGAGGTAGGAGATCCAGGAGTAGACCCCTGAACAAGGTGGTTGGAAAACATCTATGATCTTAGCTGGTCTCGTTTGGGGATCCAGCCAGATGAATTGGAGGTGGTTGCTTCTGACAGGCCCCTCTGGAGGGAATGTCTGAGGGCTCTGCAGCCATGACCCTCTCAGGAATAAGTGAGAAAAGACCGTGGTTACTATGGTATTGGTTACTATAGCAATGCCATGGTTGCTATGGTATTGTTTATCATGTTGTTCATGTTTATAAAGCTGACAATTTCTGTTTATCTCAGTATAAGATGGAATGTGGCGTAAAGTCTCAGTGGTGGTGGTGGTGGTGGTGGCAGTGGCAGTGGTGGTGGTGGTGGTGGTGGTAGGGGTGATGGTGGTAGTGGTGGCAGTGGTGGTGGTGGCAGTGGTGGCAGTGGTGGCAGTGGTAGTGGTGGTGGTAGTGGTGGCAGTGGTAGTGGTGGCAGTGGTGGTGGTGGTGGTAGTGGTAGGGGTGATGGTGGTAGTGGTGGCAGTGGTGGTGGCAGTGGTGGCAGTGGTGGCAGTGGTAGTGGTGGTGGTAGTGGTGGCAGTGGTAGTGGTGGCAGTGGTGGTGGTGGTGGTAGTGGTAGGGGTGATGGTGGTAGTGGTGGCAGTGGTGGTGGCAGTGGTGGCAGTGGTGGCAGTGGTAGTGGTGGTGGTGATGGTGGTAGTGGTGGCAGTGGTAGTGGTGGTGGTGGTGGTGGTGATGGTGGCAGTGGTAGTGGTGGTGATGGTGGCAGTGGTAGGGGTGATGGTGGTAGTGGTGGTAGTGGTGGTGGCAGTGGTAGTGGTGATGGTGGCAGTGGTAGGGGTGATGGTGGCAGTGGTAGGGGTGATGGTGGTAGTGGTGGTGGTGATGGTGGCAGTGGTAGGGGTGATGGTGGCAGTGGTAGTGGTGATGGTGGTGGTAGTGGTGGTGGTGGTGGTGATGGTGGCAGTGGTAGTGGTGATGGTGGTAGTGGTGGCAGTGGTGGTGGTGGTGGTAGTGGTGTTGGTGGTGGCGGTGGTAGTGGTGATGGTGGTAGTGATGCTGGTAGTGGTGGTGATGGTGGCAGTGGTAGTGGTGATGGTGGTAGTGGTGGTGGTGATGGTGGCAGTGGTAGGGGTGATGGTGGCAGTGGTAGTGGTAGTGGTGATGGTGGCACTGGTAGTGGTCGTGGTGGTGATGGTGGTGGTAGTGGTGGTGATGCTGGTAGTGGAGGTGGTGGTGATGGTGGCAGTGGTAGTGGTGATAGTAGTGGTGGTAGTGGTGGCAGTGGTAGTGGTGGTGGTGGTGATGGTGGCGGTGGTAGTGGTGATGGTGATGGTGGTAGTGGTGGCGGTGGTAGTGGTGGTAGTAGTGGTGGTGGTCACCAGCATCACCACCACAATAATCACTACTACCACCACCACCACCACCTCTTCAATTCTTACATATCACTGACCCTTCTAGTAAACAAGTCCCACAATACTTCAGGTAATTATCAAATCAACCAAAGTAATATTTTACCTGTATTTATCAAAGGCCTTATTAAGGTGTCTCTGCTGCGGGGTGGGGTTGAAATGAATCTAGGTTAGTTTTATTTTTAGCTTGCTGTGCTAAATTCTCTTTGAAATCATGTCGGGAGGGAAGAGAAACAAGCTACACAGTGTGTGTGTGTGTGTGTATATATGTTTGTGTGTATGTGTGTATTTGTGTGTAAATATATGTGGGTGTGTTTGTATGTGTGTGTTTCTGTATGTGGGTAGTGTGTGTGAGTGTGATAGATAGAGAGAGAGAGAGAGAGAGAGAGAGAGACAATAGCTGAAAGGTGTTTTATCAAAAGATATTGAGTTGAAATTCTTAATCTCTCTTAATAGGTCACCGCGTGTGTGTGTGTGTGTGTGTGTGTGTGTGTGTGTATATATTTATTTATACATATTTATATATATATATATATAAATGTATATATATATATATATATTTATTTATACATATTTATATATATATATATATAAATGTATATATATATATATTTATTTATACATATTTATATATATATATATATATAAATATATCATCATCATCATCATCGTT
>OZ024759.1:10578267-10590767 GCA_964016885.1 Eledone cirrhosa | reverse complement strand
CTAGCATGGGTTTGACGGGAGTTGTCCCACTTGAGGCAAGGTTGGTCAGGTGACCGTGTCTCGTTCATATAGGACTGTCTGGTAGGTTTTCTACGGCTGGATGCCCTTCCTAACACCAACCACATTTACAGCGTGGACTGGGAACTTTTTACTGTGTTACCTACACAGCCACATTACAGCGTGGACTGTGTGTGTTTTTTTTGTCGTGACACCTACACGAACTTGATCTCATTTTCTCGTGCTGTTGGTGGGAACGTACAGTAGTATATATATATATATACATATATATAAATATAAGTATGTATAAGTACATATATGTATACAGACGTACAGTAGTATATATATATATATATATACATATATATAAATATAAGTATGTATAAGTACATACATATATGTATACAGACGTACAGTAGTATATATATATATATATATATATACATATATATAAGTATGTATACATACATACATATATGTATACAGACATACAGTAGTATATATATATATTTATATATAAATATAAGTATGTACACGTACATACATATATGTATACAGACGTACAGTAGTATGTATATACATATATACATGCACACATATATATATGTACGTATGGGTTTACCGAATATTTATTATAATGTTCGGGTTGTTTGTAAACAAACGGCCCGAATTAAGCCGTTCAGTGTTCGGCAACCATCATTGCCCTTTTGTTCAACACTGACAAAGGAACGATGAACTAGTTTCTAGCTCATTAGCTGTCATCAGCACTGTATACCTTCCTGTCAATCGATTGTACGTTTGAAAGTATATACTCTCCTTACGCATATTAACTGCTGAACAGCCTAATTTGCATATCGGCTGTTAATATGCATAAGGAAAGTATATGCCTAGTTTCTCAGTTCATTTATGCTTCATTTTTCACGTATATTACTATTACACATCCATTGGAGCATGGCACCATCATTTCTTTCCAATCTACATAGTTCAGTGACCTCAACTATACACAGATAGAAGAGGAACAAAAAAACAACTCGCATGGAAATAGACACAAAAGAACATTAAACAAAAACCCACTTACATAAAGAAACATATTTTCATGCATACATGCCGACCTTGAAACACAAAAATAGAAGAATTTGATGAATAAATTTTAAAAAAATCAGCTTTTGTAGAAATATAGACCATTAAAAACAAATAGGAAAGTTGGTGCCCACAGTAAAGAAACAAACATACAAATACACACACACACAAACACATATAAACATTCACACACACGCAAACACATATAAACATTCACACACACGCAAACACATATAAACATTCACACACACACACACTCACACATATAAACACTCACACACATAAACACTCACACACATAAACACTCACACACATAAACACTCACACACATAAACACTCACACACATAAACACTCACACACATAAACACACACAATCACGCAGTTCATGAAACAGCACCAAACTTATTACCTTGATAACACCAACAAATTCTGACAAACATCAATAACAGGTGGTTTTCTGCTAGTGTGTATATTGATATTATATGCAGGTATATATACATGTAGATATGATATATCGAATAAAATTGTAATTGACAATATATAATACATGGAAATTGAATGAAGACTGTGTTACACTGTCTTATGTAATCAGTAAAGTAATCCATGATATATTAAAAAAGACGACATTATATATAAACTGCATTAGGAGAAAATTAGTGACAGAAATATAGGAATGTTTATTTAAGCGATAGCCAACCGGAAGTGTTGACATTTCGGAAATTTTAAAGTAGTGAATCTTTAAATAAATAAAATATATTTAATCAACAGCCACAAAATTTAGTAGATAAATTATGTAATATTTATTCATTATTTATTCAAAGTAATCCAACTTATTTTACTAACTGGATTAAAAGAAATAAACCGTACGCAGTCCCACGCTCCTTACTTCATTACAGTTTAAATTTGGAGTCAACTCTAATAAACTATATACTACAGGTAACTACAGTTGTTCACTGGTATTCACAGGGGTTACATTATTAGGGCACCCGCGAAGAGTGAAAAACGTGTTCCATAAAATTGCCTATAGACGTCAAAATATAATGTAGAATATAATAAAAGAAGAGTCCAATAGGCCGACAAATATGGTTTATTGTTAATAATAATTTAGTGTTAAAAATATATATATTGCCATGGAAAAAGCCATTAAAAAAACCCCCACAGAAGATATTTACAATTCCATGAGTGTACGATGGTTGCCACAAACAATTATTAGTTAGGTTCTAAGGAAAATTCCACAAATGCTGGGGGTACATTATATACCATAGAAAATATGATCTTCCAAAATAGAATCACCTCTCTGATGAACAGGAAGCTATTAAGCTATTCATCGCCTCTGAAATGCAGCATAATAAGGAATAATTGTTTCTACTTTTGGCACAAGGCCAGCAATTACCCAGTACATTACTGGTACTTTATTTTATCGACCCCGTAAGGATGAAAGGCAAAGTTAACCTCGGCGGGATTTGAACTCAGAATGGCAAGGGCCGTAACTCTATGCGTCAAATGGAGTTGAAAAACAGAAAGGTTCTTCCTTTATTATAAATACTCCGTCGGATAACATTTAGGGCCCAACGACATGCCACTACACTTTCGGCCCATATCTGGGACCTCCAAGATAATACCACCACATACCTATCTTACTTGGAGCTTACTGTCCATGGCTAACTCCTATACGGGAGGATGATGTCCGTGTAACCTATGCTCGGAGGAAACAATACAAATGCTGTTTACGAAGGGCCAACTCCTAAACAAAAAAGACGAACTTGTAACTGCATGTAAACACTGATTGCGTAGGACTTACCTCGCCTTCAAACCCCCTCATGACCCGGGTGGGTAGATAATGGCTGCAACATCCTTCTTTTCCCCACTTGCCGAACAAGATAGGGGAAACCCCAGCATACATAGATAGATGTACTTCTTTCCTTTTTTCCCCTTACCTCTTCTTCTCACTTTCTTCCACTCCCTTTTCCTTTTTCCTCTTTGGCCTGAGGCAGCCCATCGGACTTTTGTAGCCTCAGTACCCCCACCCCCATAAATTCTATATAGCACTGGCCGATAAAGCAATACCAGCTAAAAATATAGCAGCTGTTTTAGACTCTAGTTTTTTTAATTATATATGTATGTATATATACATATGTGTGTGTGTGTATATATATATATATATATATATGTATCATCATTCATCATCATTTCATTTTACGTCTGCTTTTTCCCTGCTTGCAAGGGTGGGACAGGAACTGATGCGAGCTTGATTTTTACAGCTGGATGCCCTTCCTAACACCAACCTCATTTACAGTGAGTGCTCGGTGCTTTTTTGCCGTGGCACCTCCATGACCACTTTGCAGTGGAATGATATGGACCCCAGTCCCTTTCATCTCATTTCTGCAGCTGAGTAAACTCGAGTAATGTGAAATAAAGTGTCTTGCTCAAGGAAACAACGCATCACCCGGTCTGAGAATTGAACTCACAACCTTTCGATTGCAAGGCCAATGCTCTAACCACTAGGCCATGTGCCTCCATGACTATATTTAATAATTTAAATATACTCTTGATTACCCTTGGAATTATGTTAAATTTATCTTTTTCACTATATATTTGTTTTAATTTTGATATAATACAATAATATAGGTTCTTTCAAATATTATAATCTAAAAATTTCAAGTTATCTATATATATAAAACTGTGGTTGTCTGTCTGTCTATCGATTTTTGGCACACATCTCCTCTTAGAATCTCTCACGGAATTGCACCGAAATTGCTATACTTGTACATTGAGCCCTAGCGAAGACATCGGAAAAAAAATATTTCAAATTGACCCGCCCTATGTGACGAAATCGAATATAATGTATCGATTTTTGAGCGTAAGTTATCAGTTATTTCCCTTTGTTCTGTTTACATTGAGCGTCTTACGTAAAAAATTACGCTGGTTTTCTCAGCGTTTAAAATGACATTAACACAATACACGAACAGACAGTTGTCGAGCCAGCAAAATATTGACCTGCAAAATTCATCAGTTCGAACACTAAGCTTCCGTTTTGCTTCATTTCCATTTAAAAGCATTTTAAAACAATATTTTTACTTGAAAACAAGTCTATTTAAAGACTACAAGCAAATATTTCGTCGTTATGCGTGCAGACAGACAGTCGTGCAGACAGAGTCGTGCAGAGAGGTGATATACGCGTGCAGACAGACAGTCGTGCAGAGAGGTGATATAGGCGTGCAGACAGACAGTCGTGCAGAGAGGTGATATAGGCGTGCAGACAGACAGTCGTGCAGAGAGGTGATATAGGTGTGCAGACAGACAGTCGTGCAGAGAGGTGATATAGGCGTGCAGACAGACATAACTGATAATTTGGTTACGCTAATGTTTTTCTCTGCGTTGCAGTGTTTACATTTTCGATCTTTGTTAATAAATAACCAGTGCAGTTTCTATCCCCAGCATCCTCTTTTGTTATAACATTCGGGTTATCGTTATGTTTTCTTAACTTCATAAGGCATATTGTTGGTTGAGGGAATATTAATCAAAAACACCACATGCAAGTCTGCACAGTAGACACTACAGTTTTTAAGCCAAGAAAGAAACTTAACATTGTAACTTTAACACAGCTACTGAGCGACCCCGAGCAACGCCGGACTTTACTGCTAGTTTAATTAATAGATTAGTTCTAATTGACTTAATATTTTTAAAAAAATGGTCACGCATCATATACCTTGATTCTCCTTGACCTTATGTAATTGTATGTTACTCCCCTCCTTTGTTTTTAGTATCATCTCTCTTTCCTTTTCTTTCTCTCCTCTAGTTAGCTCTCTCTTCTATAATATGGAGGTATATTTTATTATTTAAATTTTTAACAGTTATGTAGTTATATGTTTATATTTCTTACTTGCCTTTATATATACTTATTATATTTATTATTATATATTTTTATACACCTTTTCCTACGTACCCTCTCTATTATATGTAGTTTTTCATGTTACAACTTATGGTATATAAATATTGAGTTTTGTCATAACTAATCACTACCAAGACTGGAATTGAACCATCAGCACAGTTGAGGTATGTCAGATATCAATTTATTTTATCTGATGAGGACGGACTGATGAAATAGCTCAGTACCTCTGAAATATGTATAATAAAATATATTTGATCACATGAATGTCTATATGTTTATATGTATATATAAATGATGATGATGATATACGTGGATGGCAAAGCATAAATGAACTGAGAGAGAAACTATGCATAAGAGGAATCAAATGCTGTGTGCAGGAGAGGAGATTACGTTGGTATGGACATGTGATGCGTATGAAGGATGACAGTCACATAAAAAGGTGCAGAGCGCTAGAAGTCGATGGAAGACCTGGGATGAAGTGATAAAAGCTGACCTTGGCCAATTGCACCTCTCAAAGGCGATGACACAGGTCTGAGATCTCTGGTGTTTCGCAGCAATACAGAAGACCCGACTTCCCACGGGTATATAGACAGTATGCTCTCCCCTCCCATTGTAAAGTGGTCGTGTAGGTGTCACCACAAAAAGCACCTAGTACTCACTCTGAATGAGGTTGGTGTTAGGAAGGGCATCCAGCTGTAGAAATAAAGCCAGAATCAGTTCTGTATGAGCAAGACATGGTCACCTGACCTGGCTTGTCTCACAACAGGATAACTTGTCTAGCCCATGCTAGCGTGGAGGAATGGATGTAAAACAGTGATGATAAGGAGGATTAATTAGTTAAAATACGTGGCAACTAAGTATGAGTTTTCCTGGGTACTCAGACTTTCATGATGAGAGCCAATTATTTGTAGCAGATTAATATTTCCTGTGCACTGAACAAGATCATTTCTCTGAAGGGATCAGGGTTCTGTTGTCCTTTCTACTTAGCAAGTTAACTTAAGACCTTTTGATGCCAGATTTTGCTTCCAGATGTGTAAAAAAACTTGCCCAACAAAGGGCTAAGGAGGCATTTGTGCCATAGACATAGCAACATCCCAAGCTTTGGTGCCATATTAAAATGCACTCAGTAGATCATAGGATCATATATTGTGCCCTTTTCCCACCTACAGGTAAATGACCTCTTCAATTCTGAGCAGTCTGTGATGTACACCCATTGTTAACAAGGAAAACTGATGGTAAATGATGATGATGATATATATATATAATTTAAAGTGAATGCAGTAAAAACCTGTTAGACCATTATTCACCATAGTACTCGATACTTGAGGTAGTAAAGTGGGTAATATGAAGGAGTTGGGACCCCGATGGCTGAGCTCCTGCCATTTCAACAGCTAGTTCTGAACTAGCTGTTGAAATAGCAAGAGCTTAGCCATCGGGGTTCTGATTCTTTCATATATATATATATATATATATATATATATGCCACACTGTAAATGTGGTTGGTGTTAGGAAGGGCATCCAGCTGTAGAAAACCTGCCAGATAGTCCTATACGAGCGAGACACAGTCACCCGACCAATCTTGCCTCAAATGGGACAATTCCTGTCTAACCCATGCTAGCGTGAAAGATAGACATTAAACGATGATGATGATATATATCTGCTAATATAATAGCCTTGTGTATTTGTCCATCACACACTAGAGATGACTGAGGAAGGAAGGGGTGATTATGTCGACTGAGGAAGGAGCGGGTGAAAAACTATAGAAGTCCAGCATTCTAAGATTCATCACAGTTGTGTGTTTGTATCACTTGTGTGAGTGAGCGTGAAGAAACCAACCAACCAACCAACAAACATCTTTTTTTTATATTATGTATAGATATTATAATTAGCCGTCATTTTTGTCAGCACGGGCCAGCTAGTATATATATATATATATATATATATATGTGTATGTATGTATGTATGTATTTAAAGTTTCCATTGAAAATTGAAAAGGTCAGAGGAATGAAGAGTGCTCTATGTAAGTTACAGAGCTAAATATTTAATGTATAATAAACAATACCATATAATTACCTCATTACCAAAGGTTTCCCGAATAAGACGAATACAAGAAACGTCCACATTCATTCGTCAGACAAGGCAATTACTTGTCAATTACAGACAAACAATTGCCTTGTCTGACGAACGAATGAGGACGTTTCTTGTATTCGTCTTATTCGGGAAACCTTTGGTAATGAGGTAATTATATTGTATTGTTTATTATACATTATATATATATATATATACACACACACACACAGATAAATCCACCAATTAATGGTAGGGTCTAAACCGTATGAAGAACTCAATGTAATCTGTATGTATTACATAGATCAATAATAGAATGGACATACGGAGAACTAGCCCCCAGAAATGATCGTAAAATAATGAGTTTTACTATGAATTAACCGTTTTTTGTTTAATTTCATTGTTTAAATATTTCTGTTTATATATATGAAGAGACGGATCTTCAGGTTTTTACGAAGGTCCGACTTCCACACCCATCTCAAGCTGTGGCACGCCGCCCAGGCTTTGCTCTTCCTCTCAACCACATCATATTCTGTATTCCCAATCTTTGCTCCCAAATACAAGAAGCCCTCAACCAATTCTAGCGGCTTCCCGCCTACATTAGTGATCCCCTCTGGCTTCTCAACATTCTCTACCAGATATTTTGTTTTAGTCTCATTCATTCTCAGCCCCACACTCATCGACACAGTCTCAACCTCCTGCATCAAATCTTCTGCCTCCTTCACTGTATTTACTGGCTTTACTGTAGCACCGGCTCAGAGCAGGAGAGTTAAGGCGAAAAAGTTATCAGATGCTGAATTTGCCGACGACACATATATCATCATCATCATCATCATCACCGTTTTACGTCCGTTCTTCCACGCTAGCATGGGTTAGATGGGTTGTCCTGTTATGGGCAGTGTCTGGTCGGCTGACCATGCCTTGCTCATACAGGAACTGATCTGGCTTGATTTCTACAGCTGGATGCCCTTCCTAACACCAACCTCATTTACAGTGAGTGCTGGGTGCTTTTTCGTGGCGCCTACACGTCCACTTTACAGTGTGGGCTGGGTGCTTTTTTGCCGTGGCACCTCCACGACCACCTTGCGGTGGGGGGAGTGGGGGCATATTGTTTATATGCTTCAGCATGTACCCATGGGAGGTCGGGTACCCTGTATTACTGCGTGACGCCAGAAGTCTGTATATATATATATATATATACAGAAGTATGTATATATATATATATATATATATACATACACACACACATATATATATATATATGTATCTGTATATATATATATATATAATAGTAATGAGTATAATCAAAGTTGCTGCTGCAAGTAGCAGATTCGCATCCGATTTTCGAAGGTTTGTATATATATAAATGTTTGTCGCTCTCTTTCTCTCACTCTCCCTCTCTCTCAATCTCTTTCTATATATATATACACACACTTAATTAAAGCGCTAGAATGGGCTAGTTCAACACTCCCCCATCTTAAAAAACATTGTGCAAATGCTGGTTGATGGTTGTATAATGAGTTGAAGTGTGTCAGGATGCTGAAGTAGAGGAGTGTACAAGAGAAAAAAAGAGTCAAACAGGAAGGGGAGATAACCATATATTGTGGTAGGTCAATGACCTAAGTAATAGAGCAGAAAACAGAGTAAAGAATGTAACACACACACACACATTGATGTATTATATTAACAGGCTTGCAGCAACACATACACACACACACACACACCACACCACACCACACCACACCACACCACACCACACCACACCACACCACACCACACCACACCACACCACACCACACCACACCACACCACACACACACACACACACACACACACATTGATGTATTAGATTAACAGGCTTGCAGTAACAGACACATTGATGTATCATATTAACAGGCTTGCACACATACACACATATTGCAACACACACATGCACACACATTGATGTATCAGATTAACAGGCTTGCAGAAACATATACACTCATATACATATATGTGTATGTATGTACTTATGTCCAAATATTTACACACATTCACGCATATGAATATATGTTTGTGTGCAGACATGGACACACCCACCACACATATATATATGTGTGTGTAAAACTATCAACTACTTTAATTTGAATAATATATGTGTAAACACACACACATATATATATATATCATCATTAAATAGTAATGATGATTTATACATATACACATAAATATATATATATATATCATCATCACCGTTTTACGTCCGTTCTTCCATGCTAGCATGGGTTAGACGGGTTGTCCTGTTGTGGTAGTGTCCGGTCGGCTGACCTTGTCTTGCTCATACGGGAATTCTGGCTTGATTTCTACAGCTGGATGCCCTTCCTAACACCAACCTCATTTACAGTGAGTGCTGGGTGCTTTTTTTCCGTGGCGCCTACACGTCCACTTTACAGTGTGGGCTGGGTGCTTTTTTGCCGTGAAACCTCCACGACCACCTTACAGTGGGTGGGTAGGTGTGGGGGCATATTGTCTATATGCTTCAGCTTCGGCTTGTACCTGTGGGAGGTCGGGTACTCTGTATTACTGCATGACGCCAGAGGTCACGGTCATGTGTCATCGCGTTTGAGATGTGTAATTGGGTAAGGTCGGCTTTTATCACCTCATCCCAGGTCTTCTTGGGTCTCCCCACTCCGCGGTTTCCATCGACTTCTAGTGCTCTGCACCTTTTTATGCAGCTGTCATCCTTCATACACATCACATGTCCATACCAATGCCACCGCCTCTCCTGCACACAGCATTTGATTCCTCTTATGCTCAGTCTCTCTCTCAATTCATTTATGCTTTGCCCTTCGCGTATATTACTGTTACACATCCATCGGAGCATGCAGGCTTCGTTTCTTTCTAATCTACGCAAGTCTTCCACAGACAGAGCCCAGGTCTCACTACCATGTAACATTGCTGTTTGTATGCACGCATCATACAGTCTGCTTTTCATTTTGAGGGAAAAGCCTTTTGCAGCTAACAGTGGTAGCAGCTCCCTGAACTTTTTCTATCCTGTTCTTACCCTAGTTATTGTACTTTCTGAACACCCACCTCCACTGCTAATTCGGTCACCTAGGTAGCAGAAGCTGTCTACTGTTTCTACAGAGCCCTCCCAGAGATTGGTGGTTCTTGTTTCCTGTGGCTGCTTGCTGTCCCAGCACAGCTGCTACATGTGAAGCCTACATTCTTAGTTAAGCTTCCGGAGATCCCGCTACATCTCTTGTGTACCCATTGTTTGCATTTGGGGCAGAGAATGGAGTTCCTACCTACACCTTTCCTACATACTAAGCAAGGCCATTTCCCTGAGGGGGTCTGGGTTCTGTTTTCTCGTCTACTTACAAGGACCTTAGTCTTTGTCAGGTTGACTTTGAGACCCTTTCTTTCTAGTCCCTGCTTCCAAGTTTGGAATTTCTTCTCTAGTTCTATCATAGATTCAGCTATAAGTGTGAGGTCATCTGCATACAGGAGTTCCCATGGGCATCCGTTAGTTATTGCCTGCAGGACTATGATGAACAGGAGAGGGCTAAGAACAGAGCCCTGGTGGACACCGACCTGTATGCTAAATTCCTCGCTATACTCGTTGCTAATCCTAACTTTGCTGACTGCTCCCCTATCCATGGCTTGTACAGCTTTCACAAGCCATTCATCTACTCCTAGTTTTCTAAGAGCCCACCAGATTATAGCACGTGGAACTCTGTCAAAGGCTTTCTCGAGATCGACGAATGCCAGGTAGAGTGGCTTACTTTTAGCTAGGTACCTTTCCTGTAACTGCCTCACAAGGAAGAGGGCATCAGTGGTGCCTCTTCCTGGTACAAACCCAAATTGCATCTCGTCTATTTTCACCCAGTCCCTAATCAACTGTGCTATAACTCTTTCTGTTAATTTCATGACCTGGTCCATCAGCTTTATACCTCTATAGTTTCCTCTATCTAGTGCATCACCTTTACCTTTGTAGCAGTTGACGATGATGCTACTGCACCAATCCTTTGGTATGACACCTTCTAGTATTACCTGGTTAACAATACGTGTGGTTATGGTGTGACCTACCAACCCAGATGCCTTCAGCATCTCGGCCGCTATACCTGATGGACCGGTTGCCTTCCCCATCTTCATATCTTTGATTGCCTTACTTACTACGCTGCTGCTGACTTGTACTGCTGGCCCCTCTATAAGGTCTACTTGGGGTAGGGTCTCTTCTTGTCATGCATTCTCCTCATTTAGTAATCTATCATAATGGCTCTTCCACGCATTTTTCTTCTCAGCACTTGTGAGGGCAAGCTCACCTTTATCATTCTGGATACACTTCTCTCCAATGACATCACAATTTTCTCTGACACACTGCCTCACAATCTTGAACACCTCCTGTTTCTGGTCCTCACGTTGCAAAACATGCTTGAAATTTCTATCCTCTACTTCCCTCCTAACTAAATATACTTGTTGCCTAGCTTCCCTCCTGGTCTCTATGTAATGTACCCTGCTTCCCCCGTTCTTCCATTCTTTCTATGCCTCTCTCTTGGCCTTAACTGCCTCATCTACCTTATTGTTCCACCACTAAGTCACTCTCCTCCTGCCTGTGGTCTTACTCCAGCGACACATCTCATCCGTCGCCTTTAGTAAGTTATTTTTTAGGAACTCCCAGTGTTCTTCTATATTGAATGTCTCTATCTGTTCTTCTTTACTGTCGTAGGTGTTGAATAAAATATCTTTAAATCTGGTACTGGCTGAGGGGATTTCAGCTTCCAGATCTTTCTTCTTCAGGTTGACCTCTGTTTCCAGGTTTGTCTAGTTCTGACCGTGAGGTCGCTGACAACTAAGCTATGTTGGAAAGGCTTTTGTGTTTACGACCGTCCATCTGTCATGTCCTCTGATGAGGATAAAATCTATCTGACTAGAATGCTCCCCTGATCTATAGGTGATCAGGTGGTTGTCGGGTTTTTTGAAGTTTGTGTTACATATCGACATGTCATTGGTGTCGCAGAATTCTAGAAGTCTGAATCCTTCTTCATTTCTTGTGCCAACTCCATGGACTCTATTGAAGCCGTCAGTGTTTACCTACGTGTCCGTTAAAATATCCTGCAATGATTAGGAAGTCATTGTCGGTTTGTTAAAGCAGTAGTGTGCATTAGAGACTCGTAAAAACTATCCTTAAGTTCGACTGGCAACCCCGATTGGGGTGTGTAAGGTGATATTATTGTGGTAATTGTTTTATTCAGGACTAGTCAGAGTTTAATGATTCTTGCATTCACCCTGTTCACTGAGATTACTTTATCTACTCACTTGTCAGCTAGTAGAATACCTACACCACCCATCCCATCATTTCATTCATTTCATTTTACGTCCGCTTTTTCCCTGCTTGCAAGTGGGACGGGAACTGATTCTGGCTTGATTTCTACAGCTGGATGCCCTTCCTAACACCAACCTCATTTACAGTGAGTGCTGGGT
>OZ024759.1:10555767-10573267 GCA_964016885.1 Eledone cirrhosa | reverse complement strand
AGTTAGTGTTACAGACAGTTAGGTTATTTGCGTCACAGAATTCCAGGATTCTGGCGCCTTCCTCATTTCTAGTACCAAACCCATAGCCCCCATGGATTCCGTCATAGCCATCACAATGGTCGCCAGCAATAATTATGTAGTCACTGTCGGTTATTTGGGAGGCCGTGAGCATCAATGTCTCATAGAGTCTGTATATATATATATATATATATTTGAAAAAAAGGAAAAGAATGACTTCACTTGTAGTGTTAAAAACTTTTTGATTTAATTTTATAATATTATAAAATTAAATCAAAAATTATTTAACACTACAAGTAAAGTCATTCTTTTCCTTTTTTTTTTCAAATATACCTAACTGTACCAATTATCTCACACATTTTCCAATATATATATACATATATATATATATATAAGATGCAATGTTTAGACAAATCAAAGGCAATAAATATAAATGAATTACAACCAAAATTAAATAAAAACATGAGTGGAACAGCAACATCACAACTTACAATTAAGGACAAAATGGAAACACACACGCACATAGAACAAACAACCAACCAGTAACATGTGAATAAACAAATAAATAAACGAATATAAACACACACAGACACACGGATGTTACACATGCGCAAACTAAGCACACAACACACACACAAAAACAAGATGGCGTAGGACAGAACAAAGGAGAGGCACAAAAAACAAAGAAAAGAATCCCCAGTCACTGAAGAGGTCACAGAATGTGTGACGAAAGAACTTTGACAATATATAAACAACGATCTGGTTGTGGAACCAATCAACCAACCGGAAATTTATAAATTCCTAAATTTATAAATTTATTATAATAAATTGAAGTGAAAGCAACTGGTGCATGTGTTTCTTATTGGCAACATGACCCTCCCAAAGTATAACAATATCGGTTTCAACACACGTTTTCAGATAAAGAATCTTGCTAAACAAATTCAGAAACAAAATATATATATATATATATATATATATATATATATATATATATATATATATATAAGAATTAAAATACTAGAGTGCGTTGGAGGAAAACACACTCGTCATATTATAGAAATGACAGTATCGGATATAGATCAATGTAATACAACAGAGCCGAAAAATTATAAAAATAGACAAAGAAGCCTTCAATACATCAAAAATCTTTATTAGCCTAAAATATATATATACATATACACATTCTAATTCTGCTACCTCAAGCATCAAGTACTCTAGTGAGTAATGGTCTAACTGGTTTTTACCGCCCCCATTCTGTGTGTGTGTGTGTGTGTGTGTGTTGATGGCTGAGAGAAAAGAGTACTTGATGCAAAAGTAGAGTTTAAATATATATTTTATTATGGTTAAATAGTCTTGTTACTCTGCAGTTAAATAGTCTTGTTACTCTGCAGTTAAATAGTCTTGTTACTCTGCAGTTAAATAGTCTTGTTACTCTGCAGTTAAATAGTCTTGTTACTCTGCAGTTAAATAGTCTTGTTACTCTGCAGTTAAATAGTCTTGTTACTCTGCAGTTAAATAGTCTTGTTACTCTGCAGTTAAATAGTCTTGTTACTCTGCAGTTAAATAGTCTTGTTACTCTGCAGTTTATTACAGGGTCATCAGATGTATATATATGTACACACAAAAACCATCATCACCATTTTGCGTCCATTTTTCCATACTAGCATGGGACAGACGAGTTGTCCTGTTGTGGGCAGTGCCAGGTCAGGTGACCATGTCTTGCTCATACAGAACTGATTTTGGCTTGATTTCTACAGCTGGATGGTGCCATCCACTATTGGGCTCCAATACTGGGCTCTGTAAGATGGGTTCGCTTCCTTGTATCGGTGCCATCCAGTCGTGGGCTCCAAAACTATGGCTACACTGTGACGGGGGTTTGGCACAGCCTAATGGCCTGTCCCTCCTCATAACGGAGCCATCCAGTTCCACACTGTAAATGTGGTTGGTGTTAGAAAGGGTATCCAGCTGTAAAATACCTGGTCAAATTGACAGTCCTCACTGGAGCAAGGTACAGCATGGACAACTCTGGCTAGACTTGCCTCCTGGCAGTGTGGACAACTCTGGCTAGACTTGCCTCCTGGCAGTGTGGACAACTCTGGCTAGACTAGCCTCCTGGCAGTGTGGACAACTCTGGCTAGACTTGCCTCCTGGCAGTGTGGACAACTCTGGCTAGACTTGCCTCCTGGCAGTGTGGACAACTCTGGCTAGACTTGCCTCTTGGCAGTGTGGACAACTCTGGCTAGACTAGCCTCCTGGCAGTGTGGACAACTCTGGCTAGACTTGCCTCTTGGCAGTGTGGACAACTCTGGCTAGACTTGCCTCCTGGCAGTGTGGACAACTCTGGCTAGACTTGCCCTCCTCCCAGTGTGGACAACTCTGGCTAGACTTGCCTCTTGGCAGTGTGGACAACTCTGGCTAGACTTGCCCTCCTCCCAGTGTGGACAACTCTGGCTAGACTTGCCCTCCTCCCAGTGTGGACAACTCTGGCTAGACTTGCCCTCCTCCCAGTGTGGACAACTCTGGCTAGACTTGTCTCCTCCCAGTGTGGACAACTCTGGCTAGACTTGCCTCCTGGTGTGGACAACTCTGGCTAGACTTGCCTCCTGGTGTGGACAACTCTGGCTAGACTTGCCTCCTGGTGTGGACAACTCTGGCTAGACTTGCCCTCCTCCCAGTGTGGACAACTCTGGCTAGACTTACCTCCTGGTGTGGACAACTCTGGCTAGACTTGCCTCCTGGTGTGGACAACTCTGGCTAGACTTGCCCTCCTCCCAGTGTGGACAACTCTGGCTAGACTTGCCCTCCTCCCAGTGTGGACAACTCTGGCTAGACTTGCCCTCCTCCCAGTGTGGACAACTCTGGCTAGACTTGCCCTCCTCCAAGTGTGGACAACTCTGGCTAGACTTGCCTCTTGGCCTGGACGACCGTTCTAACCCATGCTGGTATTGAAAAATGGACGCTAAACGGTGGTGATGACGATATACTCTCTCAAACGTAATTAACTGATCTTTTATCTCTCAGATAATTTATGCATGAATAAAGTAAAGTCTTTAGAGATTTTTCGGAAATAAGCAATTTACCATGATTTGGTTTTGATAACAGCACTACTACTACTGGCACTACCACCACCACCATTACTACTACTACTGACACTACCACTACTACTACTACCACCACCACTACTACTACTACTACTGACACTACCACCACCACCACTACTACTACCACTACTACTACTACTGACACTACCACCACTACTACTACTACTACTGCCACTACCACCACCACCACTACTACTACTACTGACACTACCACCACCACCACTACTACTACCACTACTGACACTACCACCACTACTACTACTACTGCCACTACCACCACCACTATTACTACTGACACTACCACCACCACTACTACTACTACTGGCACTACCACTACCACCACTACTACTACTGGCACTACCACCACCACCACTACTACTACTGACACTACTACTACTACTACTACTACTACTACTGACACTACCACCACCACTACTACTACTGACACTACCACTACCACCACTACTACTACTGGCACTACCATCACCACTACTACTACTACTACTGACACTACCACCACTACTACTACTACCACTACTACTACTACTACTACTACTGACACTACCACCACTACTACTACTACTACTGACACTACCACTACCACCACTACTACTACTGGCACTACCACCACTACTACTATTACTGACACTACCACCACTACTACTACTGGCACTACCACCACCACCACTACTACTACTACTGACACTACCACTACCACCACTACTACTACTGGCACTACCACCACCACCACTACTACTACTACTGACACTACCACCACTACTACTACTACTGACACTACCACTACTACTACTACTACTACTACTGACACTATCACCACCACCACCACCACTATCTCCACCACTATCACCATCTCCACCACCACTATCTCCACCACCACTATCACCACCACCTCCACCACCACTATCACCACCACCACCTCCACCACCACTATCACCACCACCACCACTATCACCATCTCCACCACCACTATCTCCACCACCACTATCTCCACCACCTCCACCACCACTATCACCACCACCACCTCCACCACCACTATCACCATCTCCACCACCACTATCTCCACCACCACTATCTCCACCACCTCCACCACCACTATCACCACCACCACCTCCACCACCACTATCACCACCACCACCACTATCACCATCTCCACCACCACTATCTCCACCACCACTATCTCCACCACCTCCACCACCACTATCACCACCACCACCTCCACCACCACTATCACCACCACTATCACCATCTCCACCACCACCATCTCCACCACTATCATCACCACCACCAATATCACCATCTCCACCACCACTATCTCCACCACCACCACTATCACCATCTCCACCACCACTATCTCCACCACCACTATCTCCACCACCACTATCTCCACCACCACTATCACCACCACCTCCACCACCACTATCTCCACCACCACCACTATCACCATCTCCACCACCACTATCTCCACCACCACTATCTCCACCACCGCCACTATCTCCACCACCACTATCTCCACCACCACCACTATCTCCACTATCACCACCACCACCACCACCACTATCACCATCTCCACCACCACTATCTCCACCACCACTATCACCACCACCTCCACCACCACTATCTCCACCACCACCACTATCACCATCTCCACCACCACTATCTCCACCACCACTATCTCCACCACCACCACTATCACCACCACCACCACTATCTCCACCACCACCACTATCACCACCACCACCACCATCTCCACCACTATCACCATCTCCACCACTATCACCATCTCCACCACTATCACCATCTCCACCACCTCCACTATCACCATCTCCACCACCACCACCACCACCACTACTATCACCACCACCACCACCACCACCACTATCACCACCACCACTATCACCACCACCACCACCACCACCACCACTATCACCACCACCACTATCACCACCACCACCACCACCACCACCACCACCACCACCACTATCACCACCACCACCACTATCACCACCACCACCACCACTATCACCACCACCACCACCACTATCACCACCACCACCACCACCACTATCATCAAACAATAACACTGATATTGTTAAAAATAAAACTGTAGTCTGTAGGTTGATGTCAATGTCCTGAAAGTATGGAAGACTGGCTAGGTCACAACTGAATAGAAATTAGGCAATATCCTGATATTATGGAAGACTGGCTAGGTCACAATTGAATGGAAATTAGACAATGCCCTGAAAGTATGGAAGACTGGCTAGGTCACAATTGAATGGAAATTAGACAATGCCCTGAAAGTATGGAAGACTAGCTAGGTGATAATTGAATAGAAATTAGGCAATGTCCTGATATTATGGAAGACTAGCTAGGTCACAATTGAATGGAAATTAGACTTTTTACGTTGTCATCATCGTTGCTGTTGTTATTGTCACTGTCATAATTATTGCAGTCATCATTAACATTGATACAGATGCTTAGAGAATGAGGGACAGAGTTAAATGTCATTATCATCTTTAATCACTTCCACATGTCAGTAATCAACATAAACTATAGGGTTTCTCTTATGTAAACTATTAATTTATCAAGATGCCATTTCCCAGTTTGTATGACTATATACAACAATCCTGGTATATACATTAAACAATCAAATATATTCAACCCTAGTGTTGTCAATAATGACAGCACTGGTCCACATCATCAGCATGGGTTAGACAGGTTGACCTCTTCTCAGATATGACAGGTCAGATGACCTTCTCATCTTATTACATCCGGTCATGACATGGTTTCTAGAGTGGGATACCCTTCATAATGCCAACTACTTTAAGCATGGGTTGGGTGCATTTTATCTTGACACTGACACCTATTTGCAGAGTACACTGGGTGCATTTCATCTTGACACCGACACCTATTTGCAGAGTACACTGGGTGTATTTTATCTTGACACTGACACCTATTTGCAGAGTACACTGGGTGCATTTTATCTTGACACTGACACCTATTTGCAGAGTGCCCTGGGGGCATTTCATCTTGACACCGACACCTATTTGCAGAGTACACTGGGTGTATTTTATCTTGACACCGACACCTATTTGCAGAGTACACTGGGTGTATTTTATCTTGACACTGACACCTATTTGCAGAGTACACTGGGTGCATTTTATCTTGACACCGACACCTATTTGCAGAGTACACTGGGTGCATTTTATCTTGACACCGACACCTATTTGCAGAGTACACTGGGTGCATTTTATCTTGACACCGACACCTATTTGCAGAGTACACTGGGTGTATTTTATCTTGACACTGACACCTATTTGCAGAGTAGACTGGGTGTATTTTATCTTGACACTGACACCTATTTGCAGAGTACACTGGGTGTATTTTATCTTGACACTGACACCTATTTGCAGAGTACACTGGGTGTATTTTATCTTGACACTGACACCTATTTGCAGAGTGCACTGGGTGTATTTTATCTTGACACTGACACCTATTTGCAGAGTACACTGGGTGTATTTTATCTTGACACTGACACCTATTTGCAGAGTACACTGGGTGTATTTTATCTTGACACTGACACCTATTTGCAGAGTGCACTGGGTGTATTTTATCTTGACACTGACACCTATTTGCAGAGTACACTGGGTGTATTTTATCTTGACACTGACACCTATTTGCAGAGTGCACTGGGTGTATTTTATCTTGACACTGACACCTATTTGCAGAGTACACTGGGTGTATTTTATCTTGACACTGACACCTATTTGCAGAGTACACTGGGTGCATTTTATCTTGACACCGACACCTATTTGCAGAGTACACTGGGTGCATTTTATCTTGACACTGACACCTATTTGCAGAGTACACTGGGTGTATTTTATCTTGACACTGACACCTATTTGCAGAGTAGACTGGGTGTATTTCATCTTGACACCGACACCTATTTGCAGAGTGCACTGGGTGCATTTTATTGTGACACCAACACTACCACCTTATAGAATATACTGGATGCATTTTATCTTGACATCAACACCACCACTTTACAGAGTGTACTGGGTACATTTTGTCATGATACCAGCATTAACACTTTACAGAGTGTACTGAGTGCGTGAACCCATAACGGTGTTGTAGGTGGCACCATTGTGTCATACACTGTGTCTTGGGCATTTTAAACCTGGGGGAGCCCATCTCTTCTTCCAGGTGTGAATATAGCTGATTTCTTTCTGAGGAGAGAGAGAGAGGTAGTGAGAAAGAGATATAGGAGAATCGACACCAGTGCATTACTGGTACTCTGTTTATTGACCTCAAATGAATGAAAGGGAGTCTGAACGAATACTGCAAAACATTCTCGACAATGCAAATGGGTAAATCTCCGGGTAACAAGATGCGGTGGTGGAGAGAGAGATGTAAGTGGGTGTACGTTGAGATGGGTGGCGTGTATAAGACGTGTAGAGGAATGAAGGAAAGAGTATAAAGGATAAAATAAAAATAAGAACACGAGAGAGAGTTACCTTGGGAGAGATTTAATTGTCCCTATATATTTCGGATTCACATCCATCAACTGGGGGTTTTTCCGGGGTGGGGGAAAGGTTGTCTGTCGGAAAGGTGCGAAACGCATCCTCCGCTGTTTGTTGTTTTGAATATCTGATGTTCTAACAACTCTGCCAATTTGCTGCCTTTTACAGAACGTACTGGGTGTATGTTATGGTGGCCCCAGCAATTGTAGTAATCTTTGTTATTGTGCTGTGTCCTTACATGTTCGGAGTTCAAATCCTATTGAGGTATGGTTTACCTTTCATTTTTATGGGGTCAGTAAAGTACCAGTAACATACTGGGGTCAATTTATTGGACTTCCCCCTCGTCTCCCAAATTGTTAGCATTGTGCCTAAATCAGAACCTATGATTATTGTAGCTTTGTGGCATAGAGCTACGTCCCTTTCTGTTCTCAGTTTAGATCTGGCTGAAGTTAGCTTTGCTTTTCAAATTTACAGGGTCAATAAAATAAAGTACCAGGGACGCACTGGGGTCGATTTAATTGACTTTCCCCTCCTCTCTCACAATTGTTGGCCTTGTGCCTAAATCAGAAACCATTGTGTTATGGCCCTTTACGTTCTGAGTTCAAATCCCATGAAGTTAGCTTTGCCTTCATTTTTACAGGTTTGATAAAATAAAACACCATTAACACACTGGGGGTTGATTTAATCAACTTTCCCCTCTTCTTCTTCGTAGGGGCAGAGTCCTCAAACACTCCCTCCAACAGGTCCTGTTTGAAGCAACCATCTCCAATTGATCTGGCTGGATCCCCAAGTGAAACCAGCCAAGCCCATGGATGTTATCCAACCATCTTGCTCGGGGGGCCGACCCCTGGGTCTCCTGCCAGTTGGTTTTGCTCACAAGATCTGTCCAGTGATTCTTTCCTGAGACATTCTAACCTCATGTCCATAGTATCAGAGCTGTGATCTCTCAATTCAGAGAAGTAGCAGCTCTACTGGGAGTGACTCTCTGATCTCCAAGCTACAAATATCTCCAGTGATTCTTTCCTGAGACATTCTAACCACATGCCTGTAGTATCAGAGCTGTGATCTCTCCATTCAGAGAAGTAGCAGCTCTACTGGGAGTGACTCTCTGATCTCCGAGCTACAAATCTGCCCAGTGATTCTTTCCTGAGACATTCTAACCTCATGTCCATAGTATCGGAGCTGTGATCTCTCAATTCAGAGAAGTAGTGGCCTACCTGGAGTGACTCTCTGATCTCCGAGCTACAAATCTGCCCAGTGATTCTTTCCTGAGACATTCTAACCTCATGTGCATAGTATCAGAGCTGTGATCTCTCAATTCAGAGAAGTAGCAGCTCTACCTAGAGTGACTCTCTGATCTCCGAGCTACAAATCTGCCCAGTGATTCTTTCCTGAGACATTCTAACCTCATGTCTATAGTATCAGAGCTGTGATCTCTCAATTCAGAGAAGTAGCAGCTCTACTGGGAGTGACTCTCTGATCTCCGAGCTACAAATCTGTCCAGTGATTCTTTCCTGAGACATTCTAACCACATGTCCATAGTATCAGAGCTGTGATCTCTCAATTCAGAGAAGTAGCAGCTCTACTGGGAGTGACTCTCTGATCTCCAAGCTACAAATCTTGCCCAGTGATTCTTTCCTGAGACATTCTAACCTCATGTCCATAGTATCAGAGCTGTGATCTCTCAATTCAGAGAAGTAGCAGCTCTACCTGGAGTGACTCTCTGATCTCCAAGCCACAAATCTGCCCAGTGATTCTTTCCTGAGACATTCTAACCTCATGTCCATAGTATCAGAGCTGTGATCTCTCAATTCAGAGAAGTAGCAGCTCTACTGGGAGTGACTCTCTGATCTCCGAGCTACAAATCTGCCCAGTGATTCTTTCCTGAGACATTCTAACCTCATGTCCATAGTATCAGAGCTGTGATCTCTCAATTCAGAGAAGTAGCAGCTCTACTGGGAGTGACTCTCTGATCTCCAAGCTACAAATCTTGCCCAGTGATTCTTTCCTGAGACATTCTAACCTCATGTCCATAGTATCAGAGCTGTGATCTCTCAATTCAGAGAAGTAGCAGCTCTACCTGGAGTGACCCTCTGATCTCCAAGCTACAAATCTTGCCCAGTGATTCTTTCCTGAGACATTCTAACCTCATGTCCATAGTATCAGAGCTGTGATCTCTCAATTCAGAGAAGTAGCAGCTCTACCTGGAGTGACTCTCTGATCTCCAAGCCACAAATCTGCCCAGTGATTCTTTCCTGAGACATTCTAACCTCATGTCCATAGTATCAGAGCTGTGATCTCTCAATTCAGAGAAGTAGCAGCTCTACTGGGATTGACTCTCTGATCTCCGAGCTACAAATCTGCCCAGTGATTCTTTCCCGAGACATTCTAACCTCATGTCCATAGTATCAGAGCTGTGATCTCTCAATTCAGAGAAGTAGCAGCTCTACTGGGAGTGACTCTCTGATCTCCAAGCTACAAATCTTGCCCAGTGATTCTTTCCTGAGACATTCTAACCTCATGTCCATAGTATCAGAGCTGTGATCTCTCAATTCAGAGAAGTAGCAGCTCTACCTGGAGTGACCCTCTGATCTCCAAGCTACAAATCTGTCCAGTGATTCTTTCCTGAGACATTCTAACCTCATGTCCATAGTATCAGAGCTGTGATCTCTCAATTCAGAGAAGTAGCAGCTCTACCTGGAGTGACCCTCTGATCTCCGAGCTACTAACTTTACTCTATCCAGTAACATTATCCCATTTCAGCTGCTTGTATTCGCCTTCTTCAAAGCACTAATTGTGTTATGTTGTTTGCTGTTTTAGGAGTTAGCTGTTCCAGCTTCTTCATTGGAGGTGAGTATCAAAGAATGTCTAATGAGTACTGAGGACTATGAAGAGGTTCAGTTCTCCAGTATATCCGACTCCTCCTCGTTTAAAATGTTACAAAGTAAAAAGGAAGAGATAGATGACAACAGCAACAGCAACAGTAGCAGCAGCAACAACAACAGTATCGGCAACAACAACAACAACAACAACAACAGTAGCAGCAGCAGCAGCAGTATAAAGAAGAAGAAATTGAAAGATGAGAAGCGTTGTAGAGTTTGTGGAGATGTTGCGCTCGGTTACAACTTTGATGCCGTCACCTGTGAATCCTGTAAAGCTTTCTTTCGACGGAATGCAAGAGGGAGCAAGGTTAGAGCCATTCTTATATATCTGTCTGTCTGTCTATGTCTTATATATCTGTCTGTCTGTCTGTCTGTCTGCCTCTCTACCTATCTGGCTTTCTTTTTGACTCTCTGTATCTATCATTTCATTCATTTCATTTTACGTCCCCTTTTCCCTGCTTGCAAGGGTGGGACGGGAACTGGTTCTGGCTTGATCTCTACAGCTGGATGCCCTTCCTAACACCAACCTCATTTACAGTGAGTGCTAGGTGCTTTTTTGCCGTGGCACCTCCACGACCACTTTGCAGTGGAATGATAGGGACCCCACTCCCTATCATCTCATTTCTACAGCTGAGTAAACTGGAGCAATGTGAAATAAAGTGTCTTGCTCAAGGAAACAACACATCACCTGGTCTGAGAATTGAACTCACAACCTTTCGATTGCAAGGCCAATGCTCTAACCACTAAGCCACCTCCACGACCACTTTGCAGTGGAATGATAGGGACCCCAGTCCCTATCATCTCATTTCTACAGCTGAGTAAACTGGAGCAATGTGAAATAAAGTGTCTTGCTCAAGGAAACAACACATCACCCGGTCTGAGAATTGAACTCACAACCTTTCGATTGCAAGGCCAATGCTCTAACCACTAAGCCACCTCCACGACCACTTTGCAGTGGAATGATAGGGACCCCAGTCCCTATCATCTCATTTCTACAGCTGAGTAAACTGGAGCAATGTGAAATAAAGTGTCTTGCTCAAGGAAACAACACATCACCCGGTCTGAGAATTGAACTCACAACCTTTCGATTGCAAGGCTAATGCTCTAACCACTAAGCCACCTCCACGACCACTTTGCAGTGGAATGATAGGGACCCCAGTCCCTATCATCTCATTTCTACAGCTGAGTAAACTGGAGCAATGTGAAATAAAGTGTCTTGCTCAAGGAAACAACACATCACCCGGTCTGAGAATTGAACTCACAACCTTTCGATTGCAAGGCCAATGCTCTAACCACTAAGCCATGTGCCTCCATTGTCTGTTTATTTATAACTATCTGCTTGCCTGTCTGTCTGTATTTCTCTCTCTATCTCTCTCTCTCCCTCTCTCTTTCTCTCTCTCTCCCTCTCTATTTCTCTCTCTCTCTCTCTCTCTCTCTCTCTCTCTCTCTCTCTCTATTAATTCAAAATATTAACAAAATAGATATTCTTTTATTATACATATTTCAGAGATACTGAGTTAACTTCAACAGTACGTCCTCATCAGATAAAATAAGGTGATGCATGACATACCCTAACACAGTAGATGGTTAAGATTCAGTCATGGTAGTGAATATTCTTAATATTTTGAATTAATATTAATAACTCCGGAAAACCATAACTGTTGAGTGCTTCCAATCTATTGTAAAACTCATTCTTTGATTTATTCATTGAACCTTGTTTAACCTTTAAATATATATATATATATATATATAATGGAAAAATTTGAACAGGGACAAAACAGAGAGGCAGTACAACGAATGTTTATTAATTTCACGCTCTGGAGAGTGGGGTGTTGGTGGGGGACGACGTTTCGGGCATAAGCCCTTCCTCAGGTGAGAAGTGTGTGGGAACAGAGTTCAAAGGGTGTGTAGGGGAGTGGTGGAGAGACATATAGCGAAAGGAAACGGTGCGAATGAAAAAAATAAAAATAAAAATAAAAATAAAGCATGATCAAAATACAAGGAATGAAATAAATTTAAATATAAAAGCATGATCAAAATAAACTGAAATTAAAAGGGGGGTAAAACAGGTGGTGGAAGGGTGTGGGGTGTGTAGGGGTGGTGGTGGGTGGAGTGGGGAGAGGGAGACGGGGGCTCCGAGCGGGGAGGGCTGAAGGTGGTGTGTGTGTGTAGGTGTACGTGTGTGTGTGTGTGTATGTGAAAGTAAGGGTTGGGGGAAGAACGGGGTTGCAATACAACAAAAGCACCTTCATGCCACTTACACTCCCCTGCTTCAGCGCATTCAGAACATAAGCTGGTGACTTTGAAAGAAATATATGCCAGCCTCCCATGCATATCTGTCGTACGTAAAAGAAGAGTAAGATTTGCTGGCCACTGCCATTGTGCTACCTATGAGGCTGTGTCCCCATTAGTGCTTTCGAAACCACAATCAGTCATTAATAACAGGGGGTGCAAGTGTGTTTTATAAATTTTGACATAACCAAGGAGAATACACCTTGAATATCCAATGAAAACTTGAACCATTAAGGTATATTCTGCTTGGTTATGTCAAAATTTATAAAACGCACTTTGTATTTTATCTGATGAAAGTGTACCAAAGTTTTTGGTACCCTTGAAATATATATAATAGAATAAATATGGTTTTATAAATATAGTTTCCATTTATTTAATATCATTGTATATATATATATATATATATATATGAAAAAGAACACAAGAGCGTCTACAACATCAAAAGATTTTTATTGGCTTACAATGTTTCTTCCTTACGTAACCGTAGGATTCGTCAGAGCTATAAAAGGGGTTTGATTGGTGTTATGGACTCTACCAACCAAACATTCAAGAACAAAGAGTAAAGAGAGTAAAGAACAAAAGTAGGGGACGATAAGTCTAATTTTGGTGCGGGAGGGTGGGGTGTTGGTCCTTGTTTACTAACTTATATATATATAAGATCAAAAGATAGTTAAATGAGTTCCATGTATTTTATTATGCGCATTTCAAAAACAAATATCATCATGCAATAACATTTGTGTTTTCATCAGATAAAATAGGAGGACATGATATGAAGGTTAAAAAACACTTGTGGATAGTGCAGTTTTAAATCAACATATCATATATATCTTCTACATTTGACTTATTATTGCTCTGGATATTATCTATTGAGCTGGTTTATTGAGAAGCACATAATTCTAACATATTTGTATATATACATACATACATATAGTGATATATATATATATATATATATATAAATAACAGATTAAAGTTTAAGCAAAGAATCGCTGCTTTCACCCTTTGGATATTAGTATTCACATTTATTATTTGGATTGGCAGTATCGGTAGAGGGTCGGACGCCATGCTTTCCAGCATAGAGTTACGTCCCTTTACGATCTGAGTTCAAATCCCGCCGAGGTTGACTTTGCCTTTCATCCTTACGGGGTCGATAAAATAAAGTACCAGTAATGCACTGGGTAATTGCTGGCCTTGTGCCTAAAGTAGAAACAATTATATATATACGGGGTCGATAAAATAAAGTACCAGTAATGCACTGGGTAATTGCTGGCCTTGTGCCTAAAGTAGAAACAATTATATATATACGGGGGTCGATAAAATAAAGTACCAGTAATGCACTGGTGAATTGCTGGCCTTGTGCCTAAAGTAGAAACAATTATATATATACGGGGGTCGATAAAATAAAGTACCAGTAATGCACTGGTGAATTGCTGGCCTTGTGCCTAAAGTAGAAACAATTATATATATACGGGGTCGATAAAATAAAGTACCAGTAATGCACTGGGTAATTGCTGGCCTTGTGCCTAAAGTAGAAACAATTATATATATACGGGGGTCGATAAAATAAAGTACCAGTAATGCACTGGTGAATTGCTGGCCTTGTGCCTAAAGTAGAAACAATTATATATATACGGGGGTCGATAAAATAAAGTACCAGTAATGCACTGGTGAATTGCTGGCCTTGTGCCTAAAGCAGAAACAATTATATATATACGGGGTCGATAAAATAAAGTACCAGTAATGCACTGGGTAATTGCTGGCCTTGTGCCTAAAGTAGAAACAATAATTATTACTATATATATATACATATATACATATATTATTACTATATATACATATATCACTATCACCACTACTGTGTATTACAGCCGACTCGGTGTTTGTTCCAAGGAAACTGTGTGATAGATGTCCGAACACGTAGGTTCTGCCCCCATTGTCGTTTACAGAAATGTTTTTCCGTTGGGATGAAGAAGGACATGATCTTAGGTACAGTATCCTCTTTCTATTTAGAATTTTCCTTCATATTTTCCTTCATAAATTTCCTTCATATCTTTATTCTCTGGCACTATGGGAGGGCGGATCATCTGTAGTACTGCAGTACTACAGTAGTACAGAAGATCCGCCCTCCCATATGCTTGAGCTGAGACATATATCTAATAGGCACCACTTCCCTCTGCTACCTCCCCTCCCATACACCTCCTTCGCTGTGACCATCCCTCCCCTATGACCAACATCCTTAATTTCCCCAAGCTTCTCTCTCCCACCCTCCCTAGTTCCCGTCCCACACCATGAAGTGTCCCCGACCCCTGGAGCTACGACAAAAGTGTGCAGCCCTCACTGTAAAGTGGTCATGTAGGTGTCATGACAAAAGCACCCAGTCCTCACTGTAAAGTGGTCATGTAGGTGTCATGACAAAAGCACCCAGTCCTCACTGTAAAGTGGTCATGTATGTGTCACAACAAAAAGCACCCAGTCCACACTGTAAAGTGGTCATGTAGGTGTCATGACAATAGCACCCAGTCTACACTGTAAAGTGGTCATGTAGGTGTCATGACAATAGCACCCAGTCTACACTGTAAAGTGGTCATGTAGGTGTCACGACAAAAAATACCCAGTACACACTGTAAAGTGGTCGTGTAGGTGTCATGACAATAGCACCCAGTCTACACTGTAAAGTGGTCATGTAGGTGTCATGACAATAGCATCCAGTCCACACTGTAAAGTAGTCATGTAGGTGTCATGACAAAAGCACCCAGTCCACACTGTAAAGTGGTCATGTATGTGTCACAACAAAAAGCACCCAGTCCACACTGTATAGTGGTCATGTAGGTGTCATGACAATAGCACCCAGTCCACACTGTAAAGTTGTCATGTAGGTGTCATGACAATAGCACCCAGTCCACACTTTTAAGTGGTCATGTAGGTGCCCTGACAATAGCACCCAGTCCTCACTGTAAAGTGGTCATGTAGGTGTCACGACAATAGCACCCAGTCCACACTTTTAAGTGGTCATGTAGGTGTCCTGACAATAGCACCCAGTCCACACTGTAAAGTGGTCATGTAGATGTCATGACAAGAGCACCCAGTCCACACTGTAAAGTGGTCATGAAAGTGTCATGACAAAAGCACCCAGCAAACATTGTAAATATTGTTGTCATTAGGAAGGGCAAACCAATACCAAAATCAGCCCCGAAACATAGTCCTCAGATCTGATTTTCTCCCTAAGGACCAGCCCGTCCTACCCATGCCAGCGTGGAAGATGGATGTTTAATGATGGTCGTGTTGCTAGTATTGCCAAAAAAAGTAACACATACACGATATGATGTTCACTTCATCTTTATGATGAGTTATCTGTTTAGTTCACCAAAGTTCTTTTGTCACACTCTGTGACTTCCTCAATGATTATTTTTTCTTTTTTTGTGCCTCCTCCTCTTTCTGGTCTTAACCCTTTAGCATTTAAACTGACCATAAAAAGCCCCTCAAACCGACATTAAGGTATTCTTCTCAAAATTAATAATGTCCAAATCTCATAGATTCGATATTATGTGAGGTAAAGCCTTTACTGTGAAAATACAATAGTATATATAGAGTAATGTAAATGTTATGTGAGATATTATGTGAGGTAAAGCCTTTACTGTGAAAATACAATAGTATATATAGAGTAAGGTATATGTTATGTGAGATATTATGTGAGGAAAAGCCTTTACTGTGAAAATACAATAGTATATATAGAGTAAGGTAAATGTTATGTGAGATATTATGTGAGGTAAAGCCTTTACTGTGAAAATACAATAGTATATATAGAGTAAAGTAAATGTTATGTGAGATATTATGTGAAGTAAAGCCTTTACTGTGAAAATACAATAGTATATATAGAGTAAGGTAAATGTTATGTGAGATATTATGTGAGGAAAAGTCTTTACTGTGAAAATACAATAGTATATATAGAGTAATGTGAGATAATTTGTTGCTCCATCAAGATATTGAAACAATAACTAGTAATAAGGCAAAAGCCATATGGTGTATGTGTTTCTTTTTATTGGCAATACTGGCAACATGGCTACCCCCAGATATAACAATATCTGTTAGAAATAGAAGCTTTCCCCATAATTTTACTAAAGAAATTTTAGCCTGATAGTGGGGTCATCAATACTCATCCTTTTTAGAAGGTTCTAAACCCCACTATCAGGCTAAAATTTCTTTAGTAAAAACTATGGCAAAAGCTTCTATTTCTAACAAATTACAAACTTCACTCACTCTTTCAAAGTAAACTTTATAACATCTGTTTCAACACACAATTTCCCATCAAGAATCTTACAAAACAAAAACATAAACATTCCTTCAAATCATTAGCAACAACTGATTAATGAGCCATGAAAAAATTATATTTTCTAAAAAGTGTATTGATTATGTGAAACATTTGGAAAACTTTACTCAACTGTCTTAGATAAAATAAGGTCACTGGTTAGGGTATTCAGCTGAATAATGTGAAACCTGCAAAGCTAACATGCTTTAACCCTTTAGCATTTACATTACTCTATATTTACTGTTGTATTTTCCTGGTAAAGGCTTTACCTCACATAATTATCTCACATAATATTGGTTTCTACTTTTTGGAACAAGGCCAGCAATTATCCCAGTATATTACTGGTACTTTATTTTATCAGCC
>OZ024759.1:10488267-10545767 GCA_964016885.1 Eledone cirrhosa | reverse complement strand
GTTCTTTCATCATCTCCTTTGTGAATCTCAGTAGTTTGAGATCAGCTCTAATCACTTCTGTCCAGGTCTTCCTCCACCGCGGCTTCCTTCCACTGGGATTTCTTGGTACTTCTTCGCCCCACAATCATCATCCATGTATTCTGAGTTGAAATCCTGCTGAGGTCACCTTTGCTATTGATCTTCCTCTCATCAATAACTTAAGAACTAATCAACTGTGGTAAGGGACTGACTGTGGCAGTGGTCTGATTACTGTCTATGAAAAAATAACACAGTAGTTTTATTTTTTAAGATATATTTATCAAACTTGGGTCAGTTTGTCTTCATGACTTGTTCTTTCGATCTCACTCGATAAACCCGCCATTGGCTTTGATGACGGCCTCAAGGCGGCTTCGTAACTGGCTACAGGCATTCGTCACTGTCCCCCGACTTAGGCCCCTAAAGGCACTTGTGATCCTGGCCTTCAGATCGTCTTTCATATTGCAGCTAGATCTGTTGGTGTCTCGTTCCACTGCACCCCACACAAAGAAGTCGAGGGGGTTGCAGTCAGGCGAGCTGGGAGGCCAGATGTCAGGTGAAGTGTGGTCGACGAAGTTCTCTGACAGCCAGGCTTGGGTCTTTCGGCTGGTATGGCAGGGTGCTGAGTCTTGCTGCCACACGTACGGCCTACCTGCAGCTACCTGGTCTATCCAGATTCTGGCAATATTATTACAACAATATGACTCTCCAAAAGTAAAACAATATATATATATGAGTGTGTGTGTGTGTGTATATACATATATATATATAGATGTATGTATATATATATATGTGTGTGTGTGTGTGTGTATATATATATATATGACACAGTGTGTAGCAAGGTTGGACTTTTGAATTATAGGTACAGCTCGTCTTTTGTTACATTACAAGTTCCTGACAATTCCACAGACACGTGTACCGCTAACTAAATTATCAGTGAGATTCAGCTTGACACTGGACCTGTAATTCAAAGACTGGTGCTTTGAATCACATGTAGAGGAGTCCATGCTCCCTGTTTACCCAATTTAACCAACAAAGGATGGGTCAACCCAAAGCCATGGTAAATGTGACTTGCCCAAGATGTGACACTGAGGGATTGATCCTGGTACCTAATGGTTGCAAAGTGAGCTTCTTAACCCTTTACCATTTACATTACTCTATATATACTATTGTATTGTCACAGTAAAGGCTTTACCTCACATAATATCTCACATAACATTTACATTACTCTATATATACTATTGTATTGTCACAGTAAAGGCTTTACCTCACATAATATCTCACATAACATTTACATTACTCTATATATACTATTGTATTGTCACAGTAAAGGCTTTACCTCACATAATATCTCACATAACATATACATTACTCTATATATACTATTGTATTGTCACAGTAAAGGCTTTACCTCACATAATATCTCACATAACATTTACATTACTCTATATATACTATTATATTGTCACAGTAAAGGCTTTACCTCACATAATATCTCACATAACATTTACATTACTCTATATATACTATTGTATTGTCACAGTAAAGGCTTTACCTCACATAATATCTCACATAACATTTACATTACTCTATATATACTATTGTATTGTCACAGTAAAGGCTTTACCTCACATAATATCTCACATAACATTTACATTACTCTATATATACTATTGTATTGTCACAGTAAAGGCTTTACCTCACATAATATCTCACATAACATTTACATTACTCTATATATACTATTGTATTGTCACAGTAAAGGCTTTACCTCACATAATATCTCACATAACATTTACATTACTCTATATATACTATTGTATTGTCACAGTAAAGGCTTTACCTCACATAATATCTCACATAACATTTACATTACTCTATATATACTATTGTATTGTCACAGTAAAGGCTTTACCTCACATAATATCTCACATAACATTTACATTACTCTATATATACTATTGTATTGTCACAGTAAAGGCTTTACCTCACATAATACCTCACATAACATTTACATTACTCTATATATACTATTGTATTGTCACAGTAAAGGCTTTACCTCACATAATATCTCACATAACATTTACATTACTCTATATATACTATTGTATTGTCACAGTAAAGGCTTTACCTCACATAATATCTCACATAACATTTACATTACTCTATATATACTATTGTATTGTCACAGTAAAGGCTTTACCTCACATAATATCTCACATAACATTTACATTACTCTATATATACTATTGTATTGTCACAGTAAAGGCTTTACCTCACATAATATCTCACATAACATTTAGATTACTCTATATATACTATTGTATTGTCACAGTAAAGGCTTTACCTCACATAATACCTCACATAACATTTAGATTACTCTATATATACTATTGTATTGTCACAGTAAAGGCTTTACCTCACATAATATCTCACATAACATTTACATTACTCTATATATACTATTGTATTGTCACAGTAAAGGCTTTACCTCACATAATATCTCACATAACATTTACATTACTCTATATATACTATTGTATTGTCACAGTAAAGGCTTTACCTCACATAATACCTCACATAACATTTAGATTACTCTATATATACTATTGTATTGTCACAGTAAAGGCTTTACCTCACATAATATCTCACATAACATTTACATTACTCTATATATACTATTGTATTGTCACAGTAAAGGCTTTATCTCACATAATATCTCGCATAACATTTACATTACTCTATATATACTATTGTATTGTCACAGTAAAGGCTTTACCTCACATAATATCTCACATAACATTTACATTACTCTATATATACTATTGTATTGTCACAGTAAAGGCTTTACCTCACATAATATCTCACATAACATTTACATTACTCTATATATACTATTGTATTGTCACAGTAAAGGCTTTATCTCACATAATATCTCACATAACATTTACATTACTCTATATATACTATTGTATTTTCACAGTAAAGGCTTTACCTCACATAATACCTCACATAACATTTAGATTACTCTATATATACTATTGTATTGTCACAGTAAAGGCTTTACCTCACATAATATCTCACATAACATTTACATTACTCTATATATACTATTGTATTGTCACAGTAAAGACTTTACCTCACATAATACCTCACATAACATTTAGATTACTCTATATATACTATTGTATTTTCACAGTAAAGGCTTTACCTCACATAATACCTCACATAACATTTAGATTACTCTATATATACTATTGTATTGTCACAGTAAAGGCTTTACCTCACATAATACCTCACATAACATTTAGATTACTCTATATATACTATTGTATTGTCACAGTAAAGGCTTTACCTCACATAATACCTCACATAACATTTAGATTACTCTATATATACTATTGTATTTTCACAGTAAAGGCTTTACCTCACATAATACCTCACATAACATTTAGATTACTCTATATATACTATTGTATTGTCACAGTAAAGACTTTACCTCACATAATACCTCACATAACATTTAGATTACTCTATATATACTATTGTATTGTCACAGTAAAGGCTTTACCTCACATAATACCTCACATAACATTTACATTACTCTATATATACTATTGTATTGTCACAGTAAAGGCTTTACCTCACATAATATCTCACATAACATTTACATTACTCTATATATACTATTGTATTGTCACAGTAAAGGCTTTACCTCACATAATACCTCACATAACATTTAGATTACTCTATATATACTATTGTATTGTCACAGTAAAGACTTTACCTCACATAATATCTCACATAACATTTAGATTACTCTATATATACTATTGTATTGTCACAGTAAAGGCTTTACCTCACATAATATCTCACATAACATATACATTACTCTATATATACTATTGTATTGTCACAGTAAAGGCTTTACCTCACATAATATCTCACATACTACCGAATCTATGAGCTCTTGATATTATTTATTTTGAGAACAATATCTTAACATCAGTATGATGGTTACAGCTGGTTTGAATAGAAAGAGGTGAGAGCATTCTGGCCAGATACGACCGGTTTAAATGCTAAAGGATTAAAATTTCAGCCAAGCGAAGACACTGTTGAGTAAATGAAAGCAAAAAAAACAAAAAATGTCTACCAGAAAAATTGGCAGAGAGCAAGCAACCTTCTCTAAGAGTGTGTGTATGCATGCACACACACACATGCACACACACACACATACATACATATATATATGAGGATGATGAGGATTTCCTTCTAATGAAACAGTTCTAGTCCTGTGAAAGCCATTTCTACATTAAATTTGCATTTTGGTAGTAAAAACCTAGCGTCCACATACTCCCTCCACAGCACTAATATCAAGAAGTCTTCTTGTGAACGTGACCTGGGCATTACGGTCAGCAGCGATTTGCGTTGGACGAGGCACGTCTCTAAAATTGTCAAGAGGGCCGAGGGTGTCTTAGCATCACTCAGCAAGACCTTTGTCAGCCGTTCTCCAGATATCTATTTAAGGCTGTACATGGCTATGGTGCGACCACACTTAGAATTTGCATCACCAGTCTGGAACCCCTATCTTGCTCAGAACATTGACCGCCTGGAAACTGTTCAGAGACGTGCAACCAAGCGAATACCCTCCATCAGGCATCTACCATACTCTGAGCGCCTTGCTTCCCTGGGCATGGATACATTGAAGCTCCGACGCCTGGCAACTGACTTGGTAAACACCCACAAAATTGTTAACCATGTTGCCAACAACAACCCTGAGTACCTTTTTGATTTCCATGTGTCTAACACACGTGGGCATGCCCACAAAGTCAGAAAACAGCACAGTTCCCATGACTTTCGGAAACATTTTTTCACGCTCAGAGTTGCTGAAGCATGGAACAAACTACCTGCATCAGTTGTTAGCTGTCGAGACACTGCATCCTTTAAGGCCTCCATGGAACAAACTACCTGCATCAGTTGTTATATTTATATATATATATATATATATTTATATATATTTATATTATATATATATATATTTATATATATTTATATATATTTATATATTTATATATATATATCATCATCATCATCATCGTTTAACATCCATATTCCACGCTAGCATGGGTTTGGACGGGAGTTTTCCCACTTGAGGCAAGAGTGGTTGTCTTGCTCGAATAGGACTGTCTGGCGGGTTTTCTACGGCGGGATGCCCTTCCTAACACCAACCACATTTACAGTGTGGACTGGGAGGTTTTTACCATGTTGCCTACACGGCCACATTACAGCATGGACTGTGTTTTTTTGTTGTAACACCTACACGACCTCATTTGTTTCGGGCTGGATGTTGTGGTACCAACATAACTTTACATTGAAAGGGGTGGGGGTAGTGGGACGGGGGTGTATTTTGTTAGAAGTGCCTACTGACTGTAGTAGGTTTCACTTTGCACTTAAGTAAGGCAGGTCTTCTGTATTACTGCGTAGCACCAAAGATCTCGGTCCAGTGACATTGTCTTGGAGAGGTGTAAGTGTGTGAGGTCGGAATTTATCAAGTCGTCCCAGGTTTTTCTGGGTCTGCCTACTCCGTGGCTACCGTCTATTTGTATTGCCCTGCACTTTTTTATACAGCTGTCGTCTTTCATGCGCATCACGTGACCATACCAACGTAGTCTTCCCTCGAGTAAACAACATCTGATCCCTCTTATTTCTAATTTCTCCCTTAGTTCGTTTATGCTTTGCCGTTCACGTATATTACTATTACACATCCAGCGGAGCATGCAAGCTTCGTTTCTCTCCAGTCTGCATATATCCTCTGCACACAATGCCCAGATCTCACTGCCATGTAACATTGCTGTTCGTATGCAGGCATCATACAGCCTGCCTTTCATTTTTAGAGAGAACCCTTTAGCGGCCAATAGTGGTATAAGCTCTCTGAACTTTTTCCATCCCGTTCTGACTCTAGCTACTGTACTTTCAGAGCACACCCCGCCACTGCTGATTTTGTCACCCAGGTAACGGAAGGTGTCCACTATTTCTATAGAACCATCTGTGTAATGGAATGAGTTAGTATTCTCTGGGCACTTGCTGCTACTTATTGCACCAGAGGACCGGCCACATATAAAATCTATGTTCTTAGTTAGCTTACCTGTGATCCCACTACATCTTTTATGTACCCATACTTTGCATTTGGGACATAAAATGGAGTTTCTACCTACTCCTTTCCTACACACTGAGCATGGCCATTTCCCAGATATATATATATTTATTTATATATATATATTTATATCTATTTATATATATATTTATTTATATATATATTTATTTATATAAAATATTAAAAAAATAATGAATAAAACAATGAAACAGTTCCTTATATTAAACAAAAAAAGTTCATTATTTAACGATCGTTTCTAGGACATATATGTGTTAGAATTGGTATGCATATTCAACAGATCTATGTACAAAATTATATAAAATTATACAAATTATCAAATATAATATACATACCAACACATACATATGCCGTCTTCAGAAATAATGAAATATATTTATTGATAATAACAACAATTCAAAATTACAGGTCTCTTTGGGACACTACCGTAAACTCTTGGTAGATTTATCTACATATTTATTTATATATATATTTATTTATATATATATTTATTTATATATATATTTATATTTATATATATATTTATATTTATATATATATTCATATATATATTTATTTATATATATATTTATATATATATTTATTTATATATATATTTATATATATATTTATTTATATATTTATATATATATATATTTATATATATATTTATTTATATATATATTTATATATATATTTATATATATATTTATTTATATATATATATCAGGAAAGTCAACATACCTTTCCAAACGGACTTAAAGGAGAAACTTCTGAAAATGAAAAGTTCCCCGTACCTCCACGTCCCTTCAGACAAAACTAAAAACACTTATGCGGTTAGTCCCGACACCTACAACAAGCTTGCTGATAATACCATCACAGCAAAGTACAAAAAGTTGATGACACAACTTTGACTGAAACAAGCATAGCCGGAAAGAAGATCGCCACTTCCCTTAAACTGGAAGACCGACCGGACAGAACCTCTGAGGGTAAAGTCCCCACACTTCACCCTGAAAGACCACAAGAACAACTTTGACAATAAACCGTCGGTCCGGCTGATTAACCCGACCAAGTCTGACATAGGATCCGTCAGTAAGAAGATCTTGGACAGGATTCTACCTAGACTACGTGCTGCCTCACCCCTCCCACTCTGGAATAGGACATCAGAGGCAATCACATGGTTCCGGGACTTGCCCGACAAAAGCAACACCCGCTTCCTGCAGCTAGACATCGAGGACTACTACGCCTCCATATCAGAGAGCCTGCTGATTGACGCGATTAACTTCGCCAGGAACTTTACCACCATCACCGAAGCCGAGCAGGACGTGATCCTCCATGCACGTAAGACTTTTCTTTACCATGACAGATCCCACTGGATCAACAAAAAATCTGAGACCCCCTTCGACGTTAGCATGGGTGCTAGCGACTCAGCTGAAATAAGTGACCTTGTGGGTCTGTTCATCCTCCACAGGTTGAAGACCCTCTTCACAGGCCTCTCCGGCGGTCTCTACCGAGATGACGGCCTCTTTGCCCTCCACAAAATCAACCCCAGGACCACGGATGGGTTCAGGAAAAACCTTTACACCTTCTTTAAAAACTTAGGCCTTAGGATTACCCTAGATTCGAACTTAACTAAAGCTAACTTCCTAGACGCTACCCTCGACTTAGAAACTTCCCTTTACTTCCCGTACCACAAACCTAATTAATCCCTTAGATATATAGACGTTCATTCTAACCACCCCAAAAATATATTAGACAACCTAGTGAAAAGTGTCTCCATTAGGATATCTAGCCTCGCCGCCAATGAAGATATCTTTAGAGCAGCAGCCCCCTATTACAACAAGGCCCTGGCCCGCAGCGGCTTTAGAGATAAGATCACCTACCTTAGTATAGCCCCACGCCCACCCAGGAAGAATAGGCGAAGGCACATTAGCTGGTACAACCCCCCCTTCAACCGCGAAGTTTCAACACCTGTAGCTAAAATTTTCTTCACTCTCTTACAAAAACACTTCTCCACCCAACATAGGTACTATACAATCCTTAATAAGAATACCATTAGACTCTCTTACTCTACCACACCTAATCTAGCTAGGAACTTAGCCAACAATCACGTCAAGAAGCTAAATAAGTCTACTTTTTCCGAAGCCCATCCAGCAACCGATGGCAACTGCAATTGCCCTGATAAGACTACCTGCCCCCTCAACAACAACTGTCTAAAAAAAGATCTCGTCTATATATGCGATGTACTCTCAGGCCCCGATGAAAAAAGAAACTCGTACATCGGGATGACTTCTAACAGTTTTAAGACTCGCTGGTACGCCCACACACATTCGTTCCGGCGCCCAGACAAATCTAACCAAACAACACTCGCCGCCCACATCTGGCACCTTAAAAGGAACTCCATCCCCTTCAAGACCCAATGGAGACTACTCCAGAGAGCGCGATCCTACACGGGAGGCCATAATTGCTGTGACCTCTGTATCTCCGAGAGCTATGAGATTCTATTCGCCAAAGGCCCTCTCCTCAACAAGATCTCGGAACACTCCCCTATGTATATGTATATATATGTATGTGTATATATATATGTATGTATATGTATATATATGTACGTATATATATATATGTATATGTATGTATGTATATATATCCAAACCCATGCAAGCGTGGAAGATGGACGTTAAACGATGATGATGTATATATATGTGTATATATATATATATATATACATTAAACCCATGCTAGCATGGAAGATGGATGTTAAACGATGATGATATATATATATATATATGTGTGTGTGTATATGTGTATATATATATATATATACTATGTTGGTATGGTCACATGATGCGCATGAAAGGCGACAGCTGTATAAAAAAGTGCAGTGCGATCAAAATAGATGGAAGTTACGGAGTAGGCAGACCCAGAAAAACCTGGGATGATTTGATAAATTCCGACCTTACACACTTGCACCTCTCTAAGACAATGTCACTGGACCGAGATCTTTGACACCACGTAGTAATACAGAAGACCCATCTTGCTTATGTACAAAGCGAAACCTACAGTCAGTAGGCACCTCTTAACCAAATATACACCCCAATCCACTACCCCTACCTTATCTTCCCACCAACACCACCCTCTCTCTGTCCAAATAAATGAGATAATGAGATCGAGATCGTGTAGGTATCACGACAAAAAGACACAGTCCACGCTGTAATGTGGCCGTGTAGGTGTCACGACAAAAAAAACACAGTCCACGCTGTAATGTGGCCGTGTAGGTGTCACGACAAAAAAACACAGTCCACGCTGTAATGTGGCTGTGTAGGTATCACGACAAAAACACTCACAGTCCACACTGTAATGTGGCTGTGTAGGTGTCACAACAAAAACACTCACAGTCCATGCTGTAATGTGGTCGTGTAGGTAACACGGTAAAAAGTTCCCAGTTCCACACTGTAAATGTGGTTGGTGTTAGGAAGGACATCCAGCCGTAGAAAACCTGCCAGATAGACCTATATGAGCGAGACACGGTCACCCGACCAATCTTGCCTCAAGTGGGACAATTCCCATCTAACCCATGCTAGCGTGGAAGATGGACGTTAAATGATGATGGCAATGTGTTTTTATGGATTTTTACTCAGTAACAACTTACAAATTACTTAACACCTACTACTAGTTATACACACACAACAGAATCTATAAAGGTTACCAACACACACTTGGATTAATACCAATGTTAAACCTTCATATGGATTTAGTATTACAGTTATTAAAATACTAATTTTGTTGCTATTTATTTTCTATAGTCTGTTGAAGTTGATGATGATGATGATCTTTGAGTTCAGCGCTTTCATCTTCCATGAGACTTAACTTATTGACATATAAATGTAGTTGTCATTAAATGGGAGATCAACCATCACCATCTTCATTTTAACAGCGGCTTTCCTTCCTAGCAAGGGTTGCATGGGTCTACATAGATCAAGTCAGAGATGAAGTGGTGGCTCGTAATCTCTTAGGCAAGCCAGGGATCTGTCATATCACTTATGTACAGTTTCATGTTTTACTGAGTCCACAGAGGAGGCTGTCATATCTTTGACACAACTGAGGGTCCTCCAAACCCTTTGTTTTGCAAGCTTTCTGTGCCTGGGTGCCCTTCCTAACACTTACTTTATCAAACATTTATATAAATATTAAAGGGAAAACCTGAAGAATCAACTGGAAAATTTAGGAAAATGTTTTAGAAAGAAATTCACTCCAATAACTAAACTGTATCAGTTCTACTTAACCTGTAGACTGCCGCATATATTTTACACAGCTACAGTTGCTGTACCGGTTTCTTTTTTCAGTAAAATGACTATTTTCATTGTCAAATGTGACATAAATAAACTAGTAACCCCATCTAGCTTTGAAGATATGAACTGTTGGAAAAGAGTTCAAACATGTTAGGACGAGTTATCTCGTCTCCCGCACTGAAGAGGTTAAAGAGATGTGAAACTATATATAGGGAACTTCTCGCAGTGTGTACATACTTGGGTGAGAAATGCAATATGGGACCCATAGGCTATATTGCAGTTGTTGCACAGATACTGCACATGTTGAACAGATGGTTATTACCAGAGACATGTCTTGCAGTGACCAGAGGGAAGGTTGGACAGATCAGTGGGATATTGAGAGATGAGTGACCACTCACCTGTCTCTGTCTACAGTGACTTGGTAAGACAGAATCTCCCTGAGATGTCAAAGTTTCAGAGTGGTAAGTGATGACCACATACCTGTCTCGGTACACAGTGACCTGGTTAACTCAGGAAGATGTGTGGTAAAAACGTCAGGTTTGCAGTTGAGCCTCTATCATTGGAGACTTCTGGTGTTCTTGGCCCTAGGGTCACCTCTCTACTCACTACCATCGGCACAGAGTTGGCTACTCGTAGCAGTGGAGACTTCTGGTGTCATTGGCCCTAGGGTCACCTCCCTACTCACTACCATCGGCACAGAGTTGGTTACTCGTAGCAGTGGAGACTTCTGGTGTCATTGGACCTAGGGTCACCTCCCTACTCACTACCATCGGCACAGAGTTGGCTACTCGTAGCAGTGGAGACTTCTGGTGTCATTGGCCCTAGGGTCACCTCCCTACTCACTACCATCGGCACAGAGTTGGCTACTCGTAGCAGTGGAGACTTCTGGTGTCATTGGCCCTAGGGTCACCTCCCTACTCACTACCATCGGCACAGAGTTGGCTACTCGTAGCAGTGGAGACTTCTGGTGTCATTGGCTCTAGGGTCACCTCCCTACTCACTACCATCGGCACAGAGTTGGCTACTCGTAGCAGTGGAGACTTCTGGTGTCATTGGCCCTAGGGTCACCTCCCTACTCACCACCATCGGCACAGAGCTGGTAGGCTGCATGTGTGAGCCTCATAAACTGGATCTTCCAGCACATCTCCCTCACCATCCTCTGGGGAAATGCCTTCTCTATTCTGGCTGCTGGGGCCAGTCAGCATCTGGGACCCCATTTGCCAATAATAGTGAGAGATGGGAATTGTAGGAGAGATGGAGGTGATGACAGTGGGAGTTTGGTTCATCTGTGTTTGGACCTGGTGTACATGAGAGATGGGGAGGGCAGGTGAGATGGAGGTGATGACAGTGGGAGTTTGGTTCCTCTGTGTTTGGACCTCGTGTACATGAGAGATGGGGAGGGCAGGTGAGATGGAGGTGATGACAATGGGAGTTTGGTTCCTCTGTGTTTGGACCTCGTGTACATGAGAGATGGGGAGGGCAGGTGAGATGGAGGTGATGACAGTGGGAGTTTGGTTCCTCTGTGTTTGGACCTCGTGTACATGAGAGATGGGGAGGGCAGGAGAGATGGAGGTGATGACAGTGGGAGCTTGGTTCCTCTGTATTTGGACCTCGTGTACATGAGAGATGGGGAGGGCAGGTGAGATGGAGGTGATGACAGTGGGAGTTTGGTTCCTCTGTATTTGGACCTCGTGTACATGAGAGATGGGGAGGGCAGGTGAGATGGAGGTGATGACAGTGGGAGTTTGGTTCATCTGTGTTTGGACCTGGTGTACATGAGAGATGGGGAGGGCAGGTGAGATGGAGGTGATGACAGTGGGAGTTTGGTTCCTCTGTATTTGGACCTGGTGTACATGAGAGATGGGGAGGGCAGGTGAGATGGAGGTGATGACAGTGGGAGTTTGGTTCATCTGTGTTTGGACCTCGTGTACATGAGAGATGGGGAGGGCAGGTGAGATGGAGGTGATGACAGTGGGAGTTTGGTTCTTCTGTGTTTGGACCTGGTGTACATGAGAGATGGGGAGGGTGGGTGAGATGGAGGTGATGACAGTGGGAGTTTGGTTCTTCTGTGTTTGGACCTCGTGTACATGAGAGATGGGGAGGGCAGGTGAGATGGAGGTGATGACAGTGGGAGTTTGGTTCCTCTGTGTTTGGACCTCGTGTACATGAAAGATGGGGAGGGCAGGTGAGATGGAGGTGATGACAGTGGGAGTTTGGTTCCTCTGTATTTGGACCTGGTGTACATGAGAGATGGGGAGGGCAGGTGAGATGGAGGTGATGACAGTGGGAGTTTGGTTCCTCTGTGTTTGGACCTCGTGTACATGAGAGATGGGGAGGGCAGGAGAGATGGAGGTGATGACAGTGGGAGTTTGGTTCCTCTGTGTTTAAACCTGGGGTACATGAGAGATGGGGAGGGCAGGAGAGATGGAGGTGATGACAGTGGGAGTTTGGTTCTTCTGTGTTTGGACCTCGTGTACATGAGAGATGGGGAGGGCAGGTGAGATGGAGGTGATGACAGTGGGAGTTTGGTTCCTCTGTGTTTGGACCTCGTGTACATGAGAGATGGGGAGGGCAGGTGAGATGGAGGTGATGACAGTGGGAGTTTGGTTCCTCTGTATTTGGACCTGGTGTACATGAGAGATGGGGAGGGCAGGAGAGATGGAGGTGATGACAGTGGGAGTTTGGTTCCTCTGTGTTTAAACCTGGGGTACATGAGAGATGGGGAGGGCAGGAGAGATGGAGGTGATGACTGGGAGCTTGGTTCCTCTGTATTTAAACCTGGTGTACATGAGAGATGGGGAGGGTGGGTGAGATGGAGGTGATGACTGGGAGTTTGGTTCCTCTGTGTTTGGACCTGGTGTATATGAGAGATGGGGAGGGTGGGTGAGATGGAGGTGATGACAGTGGGAGTTTGGTTCCTCTGTATTTAAACCTGGGGTACATGAGAGATGGGGAGGGTGGGTGAGATGGAGGTGATGACAGTGGGAGTTTGGTTCCTCTGTGTTTGGACCTCGTGTACATGAGAGATGGGGAGGGCAGGTGAGATGGAGGTGATGACAGTGGGAGTTTGGTTCCTCTGTATTTGGACCTGGTGTACATGAGAGATGGGGAGGGCAGGAGAGATGGAGGTGATGACAGTGGGAGTTTGGTTCCTCTGTGTTTAAACCTGGGGTACATGAGAGATGGGGAGGGCAGGAGAGATGGAGGTGATGACTGGGAGCTTGGTTCCTCTGTATTTAAACCTGGTGTACATGAGAGATGGGGAGGGTGGGTGAGATGGAGGTGATGACTGGGAGTTTGGTTCCTCTGTGTTTGGACCTGGTGTATATGAGAGATGGGGAGGGTGGGTGAGATGGAGGTGATGACAGTGGGAGTTTGGTTCCTCTGTATTGAAACCTGGGGTACATGAGAGATGGGGAGGGTGGGTGAGATGGAGGTGATGGCAGTGGGAGTTTGGTTCCTCTGTGTTTAAACCTGGGGTACATGAGAGATGGGGAGGGTGGGAGAGATGGAGGTGATGACAGTGGGAGTTTGGTTCCTCTGTGTTTAAACCTGGGGTACATGAGAGATGGGGAGGGTGGGTGAGATGGAGGTGATGGCAGTGGGAGTTTGGTTCCTCTGTGTTTAAACCTGGGGTACATGAGAGATGGGGAGGGTGGGAGAGATGGAGGTGATGACAGTGGGAGCTTGGTTCCTCTGTATTTAAACCTGGGGTACATGAGAGATGGGGAGGGTGGGTGAGATGGAGGTGATGACAGTGGGAGTTTGGTTCCTCTGTGTTTAAACCTGGGGTACATGAGAGATGGGGAGGGCAGGAGAGATGGAGGTGATGACAGTGGGAGTTTGGTTCCTCTGTGTTTAAACCTGGGGTACATGAGAGATGGGGAGGGTGGGAGAGATGGAGGTGATGACAGTGGGAGCTTGGTTCCTCTGTATTTAAACCTGGGGTACATGAGAGATGGGGAGGGTGGGTGAGATGGAGGTGATGACAGTGGGAGCTTGGTTCCTCTGTATTTAAACCTGGGGTACATGAGAGATGGGGAGGGTGGGTGAGATGGAGGTGATGACAGTGGGAGTTTGGTTCCTCTGTATTTAAACCTGGGGTACATGAGAGATGGGGAGGGTGGGTGAGATGGAGGTGATGACAGTGGGAGTTTGGTTCCTCTGTGTTCGGACCTGGTGTACATGAGAGATGGGGAGGGCAGGTGAGATGGAGGTGATGACAGTGGGAGTTTGGTTCCTCTGTGTTCGGACCTGGTGTACAGGTGTGTGTATACTATTTGTGAAAATAGAATCTTGTGAAGAAATAGTTTACAATCATTGGACGTTTATGGTAAATAATATCTAAGATGTCTGAGGGTAGTATTGAACCTGGGTACTGATGATTGTAAAGTGAACACCTTAACCATTAGGCCACACTGTATCATCGCCTCCACCCCACAGCACACTCTCCTTAAAACAGCTGAGAAAGCTTCCCATGAAATGCAACGTTGTAGGAAGTTGTTCACACCTGTACAGGTGTCTGATATAACAGCAACAACAACAACAGGTATGATTTAGGTTCAGTTATTTGTAGAAGTGTTTTGACATGTCTGTGTGTGTATAAACATCCTTTTGTTGTATGTGTGTGTGTATCATCATTCATCATCATTTAATTTTACGTCCGCTTTTTCCATGCTTGCAAGGGTGGGACGGGATCTGATGCTGGCTTGATTTCTACAGCTGGATGCCCTTCCTAACACCAACCTCATTTACAGTGAGTGCTGGGTGCTTTTTTGCCGTGGCACCTATACGACCACTTTGGAATGATATGGACCCCAGTCCCTCATCTCATTTCTACAGCTGAGTAAACTGGAGCAATGTGAAATAAAGTGTCTTGCTCAAGGAAACAACACATCACCTGGTCTGAGAATTGAACTCACAACCTTTCGATTGCAAGGCCAATGCTCTAACCACTAAGCCATGTGCCTCTATATATATATATGTCCACCAGGGCTCTGCTCTAAGTCCTCTCCTGTTCATCATAGTCCTGCAGGCAATAACAGAGGAGTTTAAGACCGAATGCCCATGGGAACTCCTGTATGCAGATGACCTCGCACTTATAACTGAATCTATGGTAGAACTAGAGAAGAAATTCCAAATTTGGAAGCAGGGACTAGATGGAAAGGGTCTCAAAATCAACCTGACAAAAACTAAGGTCCTTGTAAGTAAACGAGAAAACAGAACTCAGATCCCCTCAGGGAAATGGCCTTGCTCAGTATGTAGGAAAGGTGTAGGTAGGAACTCCATTCTCTGCCCCAAATGCAAACAATGGGTACACAAGAGATGTAGTGGGATCTCAGGAAGCTTAACTAAGAATGTAGGCTTCACATGTAGCAGCTGTGCTGGGACAGCAAGCAGCAAACAGCCACAGGAAACAAGAACTACCAAACTCTGGGAGGGCTCTGTAGAAACAGTAGACAGCTTCTGCTACCTAGGTGACCGATATTAGCAGCGGAGGTGGGTGTTCGGAAAGTACAATAACTAGGGTAAGAACAGGATGGAAGAAGTTCAGGGAGCTACTGCCACTGCTAGCTGCAAAAGGCTTTTCCCTCAAAATGAAGGACAGACTGTATGATGCATGCATACAAACAGTAATGTTACATGTTACATGAGACCTGGACACTGTCTGTAGAAGACTTGCGTAGATTAGAAAGAAACAAAACCTACATGCTCCGATGGATGTGTAATAGTAATATACGTGAATGACAAAGCATAAATGAATTGAGAGAGAGACTGAGCATAAGAGGAATCAAATGCTGTGCAGGAGAGGAGGTTGCTTTAGTATGGACATGTGATGCATAGGAAGGATGACAGCTGCATAAAAAGGTGCAGAGTACTAGAAGTCGATGGAAGCCGCGGACTGGGGAGACCCAAGAAGACCTGGGATGAGGTGATAAAAGCCGACCATAACCAATTACACCTCTCAAAGGCGATGACACACGACTGTGACCTCTGGCATCATGCAGTAATACAGAAGACCTCCCCCCCCCCCCCCACGGGTACAAGCCGAAGCTGAAGCATATAGACAATATGCCCCCACACCCTCCCACTGCAAAGTGGTCGTGGAGGTTCCATGGCAAAAAAGCACCCAGCACTCACTGTAAAGTGGCCGTGGAGGTGCCACGGAAAAAAAGCACCCAGCACTCACTGTAAATGAGGTTGGTGTTAGGAAGGGCATACAGCTGTAGAAATCAAGCCAGAATCAGTTCCCGTATGAGCAAGGCAAGGTCAGCCGATCGGACACTGCCCATAACAGGACAACCTGTCTAACCCATGCTAGCATGGAAGGACGGACGTAAAACGGTGATGATGATGGATGGATAGATAGATAGATAGATAGATATATTTCTATTTATTGCCACTCGGGCGCAAAAGAAGGGGACAAATACAAGGGGGGAGTTTACACAAAAAGGCGAGTAAAGAAAACAAATAACAAATATAAAATTAGATAGATAGATATATGTTAAGTGGTATGAGAACTAGTTGAGGTTGTGTATATAAGGCACTAGAGACAGAAAACAGGTGTCAGAATCACCTGTTGGGTAGGGATACTTCACACAGGTAATACTTTCACCTTTTTTCCATCACTCTGGGATTATTTACCTAACTTTTTTTACTATTTTTCAGTCAACAGAGCTGCATTGAAGCAGCTTAACTTTAAGCTAATATATATAATGTGTATATGTGTATATATATATATATATATATTTATGTTTGTTGGTTCACCACTGGATAGAACTGGTCATTCCGTATGGTCAACCTCGATGTAATATTATGGAGAGCACTCAACGTAATGCAACTCACTCGTCTTCGTTTGTGTAGTTGGTGGTGCGAGTACAGAGTTAATTATTATAAAATAACAGGAGGCTGGACTGGTGTAAATCCTTGAAAGGTTTATTATACTATGAACATTTCAATGACCAGATTCAGTATGAATCCAGTGACATCATCAGGTATTCGAAATTTAACAAAGGAATATAATCCAACGGGCTGAAAAGGCAGAGAGACAAGAAGGCGGCCACACATTTAGCAGTTTCTAGTTCGGTCGGCCTATATTTTATAATATATATATATCATCATCATCATCATTTCATTTTACGTCCGCTTTTCCCTGCTTGCAAGGGTGGGACGGGAACTGATTCTGGCTTGATTTCTACAGTTGGATGCCCTTCCTAACACCAACCTCATTTACAGTGAGTGCTGGGTGCTTTTTTAATGTGGCACCTCCATGACCACTTTACAGTGGAATGATAGGGACCCTAGTCCCTATCATCTCATTTCTACAGCTGAGTAAACTGGAGCAATGTGAAATAAAGTGTCTTGGTCAAGGAAACAACACATCACCCGGTCTGAGAATTGAACTCACAACCTTTCGAGTTCAATTCTCAGACCGGGTGATGTGTTGTTATATAAATATATATATATATATATGTGTGTGTGTGTATATATACATACATCATCATCATCGTTTAACGTCTATCTTCCACGCTAGCATGGGTTAGACTTATGTATATATATTTATGTATCCATATATATGCGTGGTAGATGGACGTTAAACGATGATGATATATATGTATGTATATATATGTATGTATACGTATATGTGTGCCTGTGTATATATGTGTGTATGTATCATCATTTCATCATCATTTCATTTTACGTCCTCTTTTCCCTGCTTGCAAGGGTGGGACGGGAACTGATTCTGCCTTGATTTCTACAGCTGGATGCCCTTCCTAACACCAACCTCATTTACAGTGAGTGCTGGGTGCTTTTTTGCCGTGGCACCTCCACGACCACTTTGCAGTGGAATGATAGGGACCCCAGTCCCTATCATCTCATTTCTACAGCTGAGTAAACTGTAGCAATGTGAAATAAAGTGTCTTGCTCAAGGAAACAACACATCACCCGGTCTGAGAGTTGAACTCACAACCTTTCGATTGCAAGGCCAATACTCTAACCACTAAGCCATGTGCCTCCATATGTGTGTAAATATACGTGTGTATATATATATGTGTGTATTTATATGTGTATATATAAGTGTGTGTGTGTATATATATATATATAAAGTTCTACTTATTTTTAAAGTTGTTAAATTATTTTGAAAGATATGATGCCTTAATTTTATGTTAATATTGATATCTTCAGCAGAACTAAGAAATAAGTCTTTGTATCCTCCCCAATGTGTAGGGCCCCTTGTGGTCAATAAAAGAAACCATTATTATTATTATCATCTTTTTCTGTCTTCCTCTTCTTGGCCCACTTATTACTGAGAGGGTTGTGGGGGAAGATTCCTCAAACACTCCTTCCAGTGGATCCTGTCAGAAGCAACCCTCTCCAACTGATCTAGCTGGATCCCTAAACGAGACCAGACAAGCTCATGGATGTTATCCAACCATCTTGCTCGAGGTCTACCCCTGGGTCTCAAGCCAGTTGGTTTTGCCTGTAAAATCTGTCCAGCAATTCTTTCCTGAGACATTCTAACCTCATGTCCATAGTATCAGAGCTGCGATCTCTCAATTCAGAGAAGTAGCAGCTCTACTTGGTGTGACTCTCTGATCTCCGAGCTACAAATCTGCCCAGTGATTCTTTCCTGAGACATTCTAACCACATGTCCATAGTATCAGAGCTGCGATCTCTCAATTCAGAGAAGTAGCAGCTCTACCTGGAGTGACCCTCTCATCTCCGAGCTACAAATCTGCCCAGTGATTCTTTCCTGAGACATTCTACCCTCATGTCCATAGTATCAGAGCTGTGATCTCACAATTTGGAGAAGTAGCAGCTCTACCTGGTGTGACTCTCTGATCTCCAAGCTACAAATGTGTCCAGTGATTCTTTCCTGAGACATTCTAACCTCATGTCCATAGTATCAGAGCTGTAATCTCTCAATTTGGAGAAGTAGTGGCTCTACTGGGAGTGACTCTCTGATCTCCGAGCTACAAATCTGTCCAGTGATTCTTTTCTGAGACATTCTAACCACATGTCCATAGTATCAGAGCTGTGATCTCTCAATTCAGAGAAGTAGCAGCTCTACCTGGAGTGACTCTCTGATCTCCGAGCTACAAATCTGTCCAGCAATTCTTTCCTGAGACATTTTAACCTCATGTCCATAGTATCAGAGCTGTGATCTCTCAATTCAGAGAAGTAGCAGCTCTACCTGGAGTGACCCTCTGATCTCCGAGCTACAAATCTGCCCAGTGATTCTTTCCTGAGACATTCTAACCTCATGTCCATAGTATCAGAGCTGTGATCTCACAATTCAGAGAAGTAGTGGCTGTATCTGGAGTGATCTCTGAGCTACAAATCTGCCCAGTGATTCTTTCCTGAGACATTTTAACCCCATGTTCATAGTATCAGAGCTGCGATCTCTCAATTCAGAGAAGTAGCAGCTCTACCTCGTGTGACTCTCTGATCTCCGAGCTACAAATCTGTCCAGTGATTCTTTCCTGAGACATTCTAACCTCATGTCCATAGTATTGGAGCTGCGATCTCTCAATTCAGAGAAGTAGCAGCTCTACTGGGAGTGACTCTCTGATCTCCAAGCTACAAATCTGTCCAGCAATTCTTTCCTGAGACATTCTAACCTCATGTCCATAGTATCAGAGCTGTGATCTCTCAATTCAGAGGAGCAACAGCTCTACCTGGTGTGATTCTCTGATCTCCGAGCTACAAATCTGTCCAGTGATTCTTTCCTAAGACATTCTAACCACGTGTCCATAGTATCAGAGCTGTGATCTCTCAATTCATTATTATCATTATTTTGTTCTTTCTCAGGATTCATCTTAATTCCTGGTTTAATCAAGATAGCTAGTTCACCTCTGGAGTTTGCATTGATGAACATTACACCCTGGTATTTATTGCTATCATACCTTGAGTTTCATTATATAACAAGCTGAATGAGTTGAGGGTGTATAACCCAACGAAACTTAAGTACGTGTATATGTCACGATTGTAACTAATACTTAACTCATTCTAACGACTGAGTGCTCTAAACCCTTAAATATTTCTTTCTTATGTTACAGTATGTACACACACACACACACACACACACACATATATATATGTAGTATATTCAACATTTCATACACGTATGTATGCACAACCTTTGGTTTCGCTGGTCCAGTTATAGCCACCACTGGCTAGGATTGGCTGCTCTCTCACTATCTTTACTTAATTTTATTATTTTCTATTGCAAGAATAATATAATTGAATAGAAATTTGTTTAATAAACTTTATTTCACACCAATTACACTAAATAAAAAAATTTCCCTGCGAAAATACGAAAGCGTGACTGAGAATGTGTGGCTAACTTTGAAAGGTAGTACATGTGATGAAAACCGGGAAATTTGAAGTCTGACATTTACGTAATTATTACAAAAAACTTTATTTTCTATATTATATTAACTATTTCAACGTCCATAAGTAATTTATCTAACAAATATGATTTACAAATGAATATATAGAGAGAAATTAATTATAGAAATAAGGAAAGGTCAAAATTCCAAACAAAACGTGACAAGACAAACACACCCCCAATTACACATTGGAGCAGAAAATATTGGTGTTTCCCTCTAAATATTTTTAAATAGGAAGCTAAGACATTCACGACATTGTTGCAGGGAATAGTAAAACTAAGATGCTGTAATATTTATTTACATTTATTAGTATTGAATAATATTTTAGTAAAACGAGCCACCAACAACGATAGAAGTTCGTTGTCAGTCGCCACCACTTTTAAATACAAATGTTAGTTCATGTAATTTTTTTACCCTTGTTTTCGTATGGAGGTATTTATCTAGGGTCTTTGATAACATTTATTTAATCTTTTCTTCATTTATAGTGTAGCTACAGTTGTGTAGCTAAATTTCGTAACTATATTTGTTTAACACTCGTCAAGAAACAAATGTAAACAAAATATGGTTATTTTTTACAATTACACCCATCTCGTGTTGGAAATTTGTTTTTTCTAAGGTTTTTGTCACTCATTACCCCGTCAAATCACATCACATTTGTTATAACTTCATACTTATTTCCCAGAGAGGGTTCATCTGTTCGGAAAAGGACCAGCAATCTATCTGGCGTTGGTGCCACAGAAATTCACCTGGTACACCCTTCAAGGTGGTTGGTGATAGGGAGGGCACTTGTAGAAACCATGCCTAAAAAGACATCGAAAACATGACTGGCTTAACAGCAATGCACTAGCATTATACCTCAAGATGGATGAGTCAGATCAACTGAATAAAGAGAAAATAGAAATGTCATAAGCAAGCGTTCACTGAGAGGCTTTATGCTGCTTTCAACAAGTTAGGCAAAGTGAGATGGATGGAAGTGCGGGCAAACGTATTTGCTGCAGAGATACAGCAGTTAGCTATGCTAGCTGAGCTGACGGGGGAAAACCTTGAAAGGGTTGCGGGGGCGGCATTCATGAGCGGGTTCTCTGATGAGAAATCAGTAAAGCTCCAACAGTTGCCAGGCATCAGAAAGATGACCATGAGCGAGCTAATCACACAGGCCCATGTAGTGACACGAGGTGCTGAGAGGAATGTTCAGTGCTAATAGTGACAGAAGCCCATGAGAGTCAACAGCGATCGACAAGGAGAGAAGAACCCATGTGTGCACTCAATAGCGCACATTCAGAGGCCAGTGCTTCAGTTGTCAGGGTTCACACATTGCAAGGGACTGCAGAGAACTGAAGCCAGATATAATTTGCTACCGATGCAAGTGGGCAGGTGATTTATAAAGGTCCTGGTTAACCGCAAACTAGCCAGAGGCAATGTAGGGAGCAGGCACACTGGGACTCAAGCTGCAAAGGGACAAGACGGGCACACTGGTATTTTGGAGGGGAAGTCCCAGAACTGGGAACTGACATGGACAGACAAGAACTTTTCTCAATGTGTGGGAAATTGGTGGGCCACTATCCAATCACAGGGTGGTTCCGAACAGTTTGCAGCTATGTCGAGAGATGAGCAGACGGGGGGTGAGCTGGGGAGACAGGAGATCGTGGAGAGAGTAAAGGTGGATGACCCAGTAAGAGGAAGCTGATACGTCCCCAAATCAGAGAATGGGACCGTATGGTGTGATGCTAACAACATAGCGCTAGGGGTCACCCTGGAAATAGGTGTCAAGGTCGGTCTGGCTCAGGAAGGAGGAGGATTGTAACACCATCAACGCCCTGAGATGAAGGCTGTGCACCAGAGAGATTCGTACTGATTCAGCCACTTTCCTCGGATGTGTAAGATCAGTGCTCACCAGTGAAAGGAGGGTGCGAACGAGCAGGGCAGCAGCAATGTTAATAAAGCGCCCTCTGGGAGAGCTGGCTGCTGAGTTTGACCTGAAGTTGTGTGTGGCTTGTGTACCCTTGGAGAAAAATAGGGTGGGCATCTAAACCACGGTGAAGAAAGCCTGGCTGGACGAGCCAGAGGATGCGGAAAAGGGGATAGCTGAGTGACTCGGAGTTGAGGAGGTTGCATACCATGCATCATATGGGAGTGGATAGGACCCTATTTCTAGCGAGGAAACTCGACTCTGATGTTACCAGAGTGTCCAGAAAGTGGTCAGTCTATTGACCCTACCACAGTTATATACAAGATGGGTAACATCCCGGTGGAGCACAACTAGAAACAATTGGCAGTGTGACATACTAACAACTGGGGACGTATCTCTCGACGGTGGGCCGGGATGGCAATATGGAGGGAGATGAAAATGGGGACTGCATAGACGCTGAGAGAGATATTGTTGCATCAAGGCCCTATGGATGAACTGTTGATGGATAAGAGCACAGTGTTTCACTCAGAAGTGCTGAACATACTTCTTCAGAGCAGCGTACAAGCCGAGAGGAAATGGGGTTGTAGAGAGACACCATTGTACGATGAAGGCTAGGGTGGAAATGGGGCACATTTCACCAATGGAGGCGGTGTTATGTTTACAACATGTGGAGGAGATAGAGAATGCATTTGTACAAGTGGCCGAAGAAGTTTGGGTCAAGCCCTTGAATGTGTGTTGCACAACTCAATGGATGGAATGTTGTGTCACATCTTGGATATCCGTAGAATTGTTGATTTGACAGACTCCGAAGCAGAGGAGAACGAAAGCTCAGTCCCTACTGTGTGGAGATTGCAATAGGACCGTTGTCCCCCTCCCCGGGTGGGTGGGTGGATGACAGACTTTGACATGGAGTAATAAATATGAGTGTGGGATTGATCCTTGAGATTGGTGCTGCGTGTGGAGCTGCCAAAATAGGAGTGACGGAAGTATGGAGGATGTCTTACCAGAAGTGTGGGGGACATCACATCAGGGATCGGGTGCTGATTATGGCCACTTTTTCTTCAGCTCGTGGCCAAGAGCAGATGTGAGCCGGAGAGGCTCTGTAATTCTCAGTCAGTTGTAAGTTACGTGAACATTTGGTCTGGATTCAAGTGGAGAGACAAAGTTTGTTTGCTTCACACCACAGTTTTAAACATTACAGTATTTGAAACATGTATTCTAATATATATATATATATATTTATATATTTTTTCGCGGCATTTTCTAACATGAATGTAGTTTGACCCTTACACTACACTTCTTTTTCCCTTTCTTTCTTTCTTACCCTTCTTCTTTGACGGAGTGGTGGTAGCGCATTATAAGCCTTCGCCCCCTCACCAGATATTCATTGGTAGTTTTTCAGTTGCCAACACTTTGAGGGCGGCTGGCTGAGAAGCTAGTTGGTCAGTCGTCCCCTCTGTCTCTGATTTTTCGGACCCATGGTTTTTTACATATTCCTTTGTTATATTCCAATACCTGATGATATCACCGGATTCATATGGAACCCGGTCATTGAAATGATCATAGTATAATAAACCTTTCAAGGACTTACACCAGTCCAGCCTCCTGTTATTTCATTTATATATTTATATATATATCTTCAAAAAATTTGTGGAAAAAGTACATTGCTAAAAATCATATGCAGGGATTTTGATCTCAATGCACCTGTACATTCTCGTACTAGCGTGTCATAAGATGTAGTAACATGAACCCTTAAATGCATGTCGCAATGTGGCACCAGAAGTCAGCATCTGCTCGAGCAACACGAGCATCAAAATTGAGGCCAGGACAAATATCAAATTCATGGTGAAGCTAGGGTGGAAGAACAGCCAAATCATTGACGCGAGTTTATGGGGACAACGCCCCAATGAAATCAACAACCTACAAATGGATAAGTTGTAGAAGAGATGAGGTTGAAGATGATCTTCAGTGGCAAGCCATCCACATCAGTCTGTTCGCGACCTAATTGAAAAGGATAGGCGAATAACCATTGAATCAGTAGCCCACACACTCAACATCTACGTTGGTTCTCCACACAATTCTAGTGGAGAGTTTGGGGCTGAACAAGCTTTCTGCTCGATGGGTCCCAGAGCTGTTGTGTCCAGATCAACAGCAAACAAGGGTAGATCTTTCAATGGAAATTTTGAACAAGTGGGATAAAGAGCTTGAAGAGAATTGTTACCAAGGATGAAACATGGTTCTACCAGTATGATCCCGAGGGCAAAACTCAAAGCAGTGGCTGCCCACATATGGAAGTGGGCTAGTCAAGGCAAAATCGGAGCATTCAAGTGTGAAGGTCATGGCCCCTGTCTTCTGGGATGCAGAGGGGATTTTGTTGGTTGACTTCCTCAAGAATACGGCACTTGGTAGACACAAGCTGTGTTATGTGAATTTTGATGGGAAATCATCCCACACCCAAGTCTCGATTTAGCCCCAGCCAACTTCTTTTTGTTTCTGAACCTGAAAAAAAATCATTGAAAGGTACCCATTTTCCATCAGTTGAAGATGTAAAAAAGCTGCTTTGACATGGTTTAAATCACATGGCCTTCAGTTTTACACAGATGGACTTACAGGCTGGTATCAACGCTTGCAGAAGTGTATTGACCTAGATGGAGCATATGTTGAAAAATAAACATCATAACTTAAACCGTTTTTTCCATGAACTTCTTGAAGCCCCCTCGAATATGTGTGTGTACAGCTTCCTAAACAAACCACTTTTCATTTAATCTGAAATATGCTGTGACTAATAAATTACTGATGTAACATTCAGTCATTCCTGTCGTTTTATTTTCCTCTTAACGACATCTTTCTTATCTCACACAACATTTACATTACTCCATATTTACTATTGTAAATCAAATCTATAAGCTTTTAATATTATTTTGAGAACAATACCTTAACATCAGTATGAGTGACTGATTTGAACAGAAAGGGGTGAGAGAATTCTGGCTAGATATGGCCGGTTTAAATGCTAAAGGGTTAACCTTTATGAAGCCAGCCCAGCAGTAAGGCAATCAAGGATATGAAGACAGGCAAGGCAGCCGGACATTCAGGGATAGTTGCCCAGATTCTGAAAGCACCATAACCACACATATTGTAAACCAAGTAATACAAAATGGTGCTATACCCAATGATTGGTGTAGCAGTATCATCATCAACTGCTACAAGAGCTACAGAGATGCTCTAGACAGGAAAAACTATAGAGGCATCAAGTTGGTTCCTGTTTGGTATCGCTTTGCAGGCTATAACAGAAGAGCTTAAGACTAGCTCCCCATGAGAACTTATGTATGCAGATGATCTAACCCTTAGAGCTGAATCTATGGTAGAATTACAGAAGAAATTCCAAAAAAGGCCTAGAATCAAAAGGTCTTAAAGTTAACTTGTCAAAGACTAAAGTCCTAGTATGTAGAAAGGAAAATAGTGCCCAGATTCCCTCAGGGAAATGGCCTTGCTCAGTATGTAGGAAAGGAATAGGTAGAAATGTCTTCCTATGTTCCAAATGCAAACTATAGGCACACAAAATGTAGTGGGGTAACTGTTAGGTTAACTGTTTGATGTACAGGTGCAGTTAGTAGCAAGAGCTTACAGAATACTAGCTCCTTCAAATGCCCAGAGGGCTCTAGAAATAGTCAACAGTTTCCATTACCTGGATGACTAAATCAGCAGTGGAGGAGGGTGTTCCAAAAGTACAGTAGCCAGAGTGAAAATGGGATGAAGAAAGTTCAAGGATTTACCACTGCTGCTAGATACAAAAGATTTTCCCTCAAAATGAAGGGCATATTGTATGATGCGTGTAAACAAACAGCAAAATGCTGCATGTTAGTGAAACCAGGGCTCTGTGTGCAGAGGACCTGCAAAGATTGGAAATAAATGAAGCATGCATGTTCTGATTGATATACAAAGCATAAATGAATTGAGAGAGAAACTGGGCATAATAGAGATCAGATGCAGTGTGAAAGAGAGGAGACTGTTGGTATGGTCATGTGATGCGTATGAAGGATGACAGCTGTATAAAAAGGTACAGGGAAATCAAAGTGAGGGAAGCTGTGGCGCATGAAGACCTGGGATGAGGTGATAAAAGCTAACCTTGCACAATTAAGATGATGACACAGGATCATGATCTCTGGTATCGAGCAGTACTGCAGAAGACCTGCTTTCCCATGTATAAGGGATGAAGCAAGATCTAGAGGTCTCTCGTATGCCAAACTTCTCCCTCCCCCATTCCATACTCCTCCCACGCGTTAATCACTCCACCCCTCACCAGCTAAGTACCTTCCTTAGACCTATCTCTCCACCCATCCACATCTGATGCAGCTCTCTTAACCAACCCATGTATGGAAAGCTGAACAGACTCTCCCACAATGCTGCTGTGGACCCTGTAAGGTGGCCATGTCGGTTTCATGACAAAAGGGCACTAAGTCCTCTCATCCAGACCAATCTGTGAAGGGGTCATGTTGGAGATACGAAAAAAAGCACCCAGCCTACACTGTAAAGTGGGCATAATGGTGACACAACAAAATCACTTAGCCCAACCCGTGAAGGGGTCGTTTTGGTGATGCGACTAAAGTGACCAGTTCACATTGTAAATTGGTTGGTTTGGTGCCATGAAAATAAGGACACAGTCCACACGGGTTGATGTTAGGAAGGGCATCCAACAGTAGCTGGTTTCTACAGCAGGGTGCCCTTAGCATAGTAGTTCTTCGTTATTTTAGAATTTAACTAAAACACAGTAAAAATGTTTACTCCGAATTACTTGACTTCACTTTATTTATAATTTAAAAAAACCAAAAGTACTAACTTGATCTTGCTATCTCCCCAAACCTCGAAAACTTGATGTTGCTTCAAATTAGTATTTGAATGCCAGGTTAGGGGGCGAAAGAAACGGATTTAGGGTGTGGTTAACTTATAAGCTCTCCTAAACCATAGTCAATAGCAGATAAGAGGGCGAAAGAAGTAGTTTTAGGGCAACATTTCATGTTCCAGTACACTCAGTAGTTAGGGAGTTAATCCTGCGATAGACTAGAATCCTATCCAGAGAGAGTCTTGTACTCTGAGACACTTAACAAGGAAACCCGGCGATAAATTTAGAACAAACTTTATATATATACTTTTTTTAATTTATTTACAGAAACATGTATATTTACTTAAATATTAATTGTTCGGTATATATGTACTAAATACTAGTAGTTTCTAACATAATTTATATATAGAAACGGAATGTGAGTGAGGTAACACTATATATTTTGATGCCTGTTATCTCGCTTTCTTTCCGTTTATATATATATTTTTGTAAATAAATAACATTTTACCTATAAGTATGACTAATTGTCTGAGTAGTATTGCGGCTTCGCGTGGCAATGTGCGTAGTGGTTCGGACTTCGTCGCCTACTTATGTATGGCGTGACCATTCTATGTGTCTGATGATCGAATCTTTGAGGTGGCACGCGGCCTAGGTGGCAGCCTATTTGCAGGCTGGCTATATGTTTGACCTCACGCACAATGCTTCTAGCTGTAAATTTGATTAGAGTTATTTCCCTTTTGTTAGAATTACTTCCCCTTAATGGAACTCTTTTTTTTTTTTTTCCCCGATTCTTTGAAAGAAAATCACTTTGGATATTGTTTTCCCCGTGTAGAGAGCTATGTAATGTTTTCTTTGCTGTATACTAGGACCAGCTAAGAAACTAAACCTTCTTTCTATACACACTATTAGATACATACTTTATGTCAATAACTCTCACATTTTGGATATTGTGTTCATGTGAAGAGGTACTGTAGCTTTCTGCCACATCTTCACCTACTCGACATTCTTTCTTTTAAACTAAAAAACATACAAATATGAAACTCAAGTAAGCCATATACATACTTTCTAATAAATATAACTCAAATTTCTCTCTTTAAACCTCATTCTGTAGATCTTTCTTTATTGAATACATTGACATTTGTACATTATTCTATGTACTATACATGCACCTTTGATGAGTTGTAGTGCACCTGAGCACCGTACACAATAATTTCATTCATTATTATTATTATTATTGTAAACCTTGTCAACACTAGCAGATATTCTCGAGACCCCAAAATACGTTTTACTATTTTCTCTTTTTAGAATGCCTTTCCTTCGAAGAAACCTCTATATAAAACTACATTTCTTGGTCATACGAAATAACGGATTTTATTAAAATTATTAATTAAGTTGGTATATTTGTAGTTCCCTTCATCATATTCTCGTGTTTTGTTGTAAATTCGTTTTAGATGACTTGCTCTTGTCACACATGATGTTGACTGCTATTAGTTCAAATCCCGTCGAGGTTAACTTTGCCTTTCATCCTTACGGGGTCGATAAAATAAAGTACCAGTAATACACTGGGTAATTGCTGGCCTTGTGCCAAAAGTAGAAACAATTATTAATATTAACCAGAATCTTTTGAGATCTATCGTCTTTGGTCAGGGTAAATATTACACCCGTCTCGTTTTGGCCATAAACGAATTTTTTTTTAGATATCATGATCGTAATCGAAGATTAAGTGTTAACTAGATCGATATCGCTTTAACTTTCAGCCTACGTAACATAGAACCATTTACATTCTTAGTTTCTGACACTTCATCTACATTCAGAAATTTAATATACATTCTTTAGTTACCTCCCTTGATGTAGGAAAAGGTTTCAAGAATTTTATTAAAGTTAAATATACTTTTTATTGATAACGTATGTAAATGACTTCCATTTATTTTTAGAGATGTCCAGTCTTCGAGGTCATATGCTGTGTTGCCGCAACAAGTGGGAATGGCGAAGTTTCTGTTAATAAAGAACGTTTACATATTGGTTTATTTTGACAAAAGTGAATAAAGAAATTAAGAGTCTATAAGAAACTTAGTAAGACGTACTAAAAAGAACGCAAGTGAAGTGTCTAAAGAAAAAAACTAAGGATGTAGATGAAAAAAGAAACTAAAAATGTAGATGAAGTTTCTAAAGAAAGAAACTAAAAATGTAGATGAAGTTTCTAAAGAAAGAAACTAAAAATGTAGATGAAGTTTCTAAAGAAAGAAACTAAAAATGTAGATGAAGTTTCTAAAGAAAGAAACTAAAAATGTAGATGAAGTTTCTAACGAAAAAAACTAACATTTTTAGTTTCTAGGAACAATGTAGATGAAGTGTCTAAAGAAAGTAACTAAGAATGGAGATGAAGTTTCCAAAGAAAGAAACCAAGGACATATATCAAGTGTCTAAAGAATGTAAATGACGAAAAAAGAAACTAAGGATGAAGTTTCTTAAAATCAAGTGAGGTAATATCAAAGGGGAGGATAATTCACAATTTTTTAAAGCAAAAACTGTGAATTATCTACACTTAGCAATCGCAGGCCACCACTAAACGAGCGTCAATCATATAGACTGGAAGTCCGAGGCGCAGCTCGCAGGTCACCTCGAAGGTCGCAATTCTATTGAGTAGAATACTCATCCTTATGGGTACGTTTCACATTTTTTTGTTAAAAAAAAATATAAATGAAACAACGGGCGGTAAATCGGTTTCTGAGTAAACATTTTTACAAGAAAATTATTCGCGCATCAGTGGTATTGTAACGATGAGGGATTCGATCTTTATAAATTATCAAACTAATTTCATTAAAAACATCGTCTTGAAAATCTAATCCGAACGAATTACCTCAATTCATTTCGTTTATATATATATTTTTTTTTCAATGGACAATCACTTAACTCCGTATAGACGACAGTCCAGCTACATTAATGAAGGGCTTATTTCGCCCTCTGACCAGCGTTTAGTTTGCCATGGGACGTATACACTATAAAACTGCTTCGTTGGACATAGATATTATGTGAAGTATAGGATCCATTCGCCCTCTAAGCTTGTATTGACCAGGGTTTAGCTGACTGTACAGGATCCTACGAGAAGTATGTCATTAAACTGATCCTTTCGCACTTTAAGCAGGAACTGACTATGGTTTAGCTGGCCGTAGAGGATCCTACTAAATAATCCTTTGTGCTGTTTGTACATTCACGAAAGAATGGACAACTCTAAGTGCACTCCCTAACAGCACACACATATATAAACAAGACGACCCATGCAAGCGTGGGAGATACTATGCGACATTGACCACAGTTTTGAGTAAGACATTATTTGACGTTGCTCCAAAAATGAGTTGGACAATATCAGTGGTGTGGAGCTATACTCACTGTTGACAACAAAAGGTTTACTTCTATGTACAAGAAGACAAGTGTGAGAGAAATGAAGCTGCCAAACTACGAATGTAAATGGCTCTGTTACGTAGGTTAAAAGTTAAAGCGATATCTATGTAGTTGACACTGATCAACAGTTAACCTTTGATTACGATGATGTTTAGAAAATAATTCGTTCAAGTGTAATATTCACACTGAATAAAAGACGACAGATCTCAAAAAGATTCTGGTTAATATTAATTGTTTCTACTTTTGGCACAAGGCCAGCAATTATCCCAGAATATGGAGACACATGGCTTAGTGGTTAGAGCATTGGCCTTGCAATCGAAAGGTTGTGAGTTCAATTCTCAGACCGGGTGATGTGTTGTTTCCTTGAGCAAGACACTTTATTCTACATTGCTCCAGTTTACTCAGCTGTAGAAATGAGATAATAGGGACTGGGGTCCCTATCATTCCACTGCAAAGTGGACGTGTAGGTGCCACGACAAAAAAAGCACCTAGCACTCACTGTAAATGAGGTTGGTGTTAGGAAGGGCATCCAGCTGTAGAAATCAAGCCAGAATCAGTTCCTGTCCCACCCTTGCAAGCAGGGAAAAGCGGACGTAAAATGAAATGAAATGAATAGCAACCAACATCATGTGGAAGACTTGAAGAAGAAGAAGTGGATTCTGCCATGGAAAAGAAACTCTATCAGAACGAAGAATCCATACATGTGACGGAGAATAGAAAACAGTGGTGACAACAGACTGCAGTGGCACAGGTTGACACCCCAACGGCACATCTAGTGTGAAAGGAATATGTCGACAAAGAGCAAGTCCTCCAAAACGAATTTACAACAAAACACGAGGATATCATGAGGGGAACTAGAAATTTACCAACTTGAAAAGAAATATGCCATTTCATATGACCAATATGTGGGAGAGGTGTATTACATTAGAAGGTAAGGTGTGGCAGAAGCTAAACAAAACTAACGTTAAAATAATTATTTCTGACATTAGGGAAATAAATAGAAAATATTTTAATAAAACTGATCAACATAAAATAAGGCTTTACTTTACCTCCGTAAAATTAGTAAAGTCAAAGTTTTTAACGTTTTTTTTTAATTATTCATGTTGGAAAACATGAAGTTCTTCTGGCTGCCATTTTATTTTTATTAAACAGAGTTACACAAGGTACGCATGTGCAAAGTATTTATGTGAAGTCGTCGGGCTTTACAATCGGGAGTTCGATTCTCAGACCGGGCTTTGCGTTGTGTTCTTGAGCAAATCACTCAGCGTACAAGAGGACACGTGTGCGAGAAATGAAGGTGCCATGCATCGTGAAAGAAATAGAGAAGATAATAAAAATGTAGCTGTATATAGAGGTTTCGTTTTGTTTCTTAAAAGAAAATATGAAAAGTATAGAGAAGAAGGTTTATATATTTTTCTTAGTAGTCTCTAAAAAGAGAAGATAGTAAAACGTATTGTTGACAAGGTAAAGGATGTATTCAATAAAGAAAGATGGCTGATCCACAGAATGAGATTTATTGAGAATGTGTAGAGAGAAATGATTAAGTTCATAATAACTATAGAATGGGGATGAAAACTTTACATAATATGATAGGATTTCTCTATTTTCTTCATTAATATGGCAGTAAATTATAATATACAATAAAAAGGGGAACAGAAATGACATATGGTATAAAAATGGTTATCATATTCGGTATGATATGATATATGATATGCACTGTTAAGTTATATGTTCAAATCCTGTCGGGACCGATGTCGAAATCATAAATACTAGCCAAATATTAAGTTCGATGTAATCGATTATATCCGCACCCAAAATATCTAACTTTGCTAGAAATCTGTTTTTTTTTCCTTTCTTCATTAAAAAAAAAAACAGAATTTGAAGCAACTTCCTCATTTTTGTGGTTTCTTTCTTTTTTCCATAGTTCTCAGCAGACAACAAAGTTCTGGCACTGCAGCCAGTAAATTTACTGCATTTTTTCTTTTACTTCTTTCTCAGCTTTTATAGTTTCTTCTTAAGATACACAGTATATTATTGCATATATACCACATTGCCATTCATTTATATGAAATGATGAATATCCGTGGTCACTTACAAACGGATGTGAAGACAGAGTTGATTTCCGGTTTTATACTTTGCAAAATACGCTTGAAGGCACAAACAAACCTTGAGTATTCTTGCTAATACATTATAACAGAAATGCAGTAGAAATGTATATAGTGTCGAGATGGCTTAGGTTAGTTTATTTAGGATTGGTAACATTATTTGTATGTGTCGAGTGGGTGAATATGTGCCAGAGAGCCACAGTAAATAAAACATAAAATACCTCTTCACAGAGAGAAGGTTTATTTTCTTAGATGTCCTAGAAAACATTAGGGGAAGTTATCTAAATAAAGGGAAATATCTCTAATCAAATTTAGAGCAAAACAAGGGGCAAGACTGATTCCTGGCGCGGTCAAGGACGCAGACCAGCCTGAAGTCAGGCACTACATAGAGCACATGCCTCATTTGTCACCCTGCCTACTAACAGTGTTAGGTGGGGTCATATCTTAGAGACTCTCACTACACCCCCATCCATGCCTCTCCTATGGGACACCCAGCACACTCATGGCTGTTGACAACAAGGTCACTTCTGCTACATGTATCCAGCAGGGTGACCCCCTACTCTTATGGCATTGCTCATCCTTCAGTATCTGGTACCTGCTGATGAGACTCTGGGTAAATTGGAAGAGGACCTTGAGCAAGTCATCCCAGTCCTAGAGATCCCAGTACTTGAGATCAACCTGTCCAAGCTCGTAAATGTCATCTACAGCACAACTGATTTTCAAGACACTATACTCAGCATCCAGCCGTCCATCCTGACTGGGGCTTGGCTGATCCTATCTACATTCTTGGATCTCCAATCCACCCGGAAGACACACCAGAGTGGCTGCAAACCTGCTAAGGATAACATAGATTGCACCACACTGACGCACTCTTCCTCCAAAGAAACTTCATTCCCTCTTCACACGATGGAGTGCACCTTGTCTTATTTCTGCAGAAAACCTCATTGAATTTGAAACCACCATTTCATGCTGTGTTGAACTCATATGCAATGTTAGCCTCGACAGTGTTGACTGACAACAGGTGAAACTCGGGGAAATTAGGTGGCCTCGGCCTCTGATCCATGTCAGGCCTGGCACTGCCGGCCTATCTCCTTCGGTTGTGAGGTCCTCCACAATATGAAAGAACCCGACGTAGCCTGGGAACTTGGAAGACATCAAGTGCAGGTCTTCCTTCAGACAGTTGGTTACATAGCTCAAGTCGGTGCCCTCCTCATCAACTGGTACTCTGTTGATGGATGCAGTTGCATTGGAGTAGCTCAGCGCCTCGACCTCCATGTAAGTAACACAAATGCTGCTATATATATATGTATATATATATATATATGTAGCATCATCGTTTGAACGTCTGCTTGCCCTTCTAGAAATGGTTGGATTGGTCTACATAGACCAAGTCAGTACAGAAGTGGTGGCTACTGATCTCCCGCAAGCCAGGGATCTGCTGTCTCACACTCAGGGATCTGCTGTCTCACAGGAGAGGTTGTCATGACACAAATAAAGGTCCTCACAACACATTCGTTGGCAATCTTTCTATGGTTGAGTGCCCTTCCTATCACCAACCACTTTACAGCATGTACTGGGTGCATTTATCGTGTAGATCACCAAACACTTGGAAGGCTGTCATACCCTTGAAATGACTGAAGGGTCCTCCCGCTGTATATGTATACCATCATCATCACTGTTTAACATCTATTTCCCAGGCTATCATGGATTAGATGGGTTGTGAGACTCGTCAGATCAGATAACTGTCTTGCTCACAGAGAACCGTTTCTGGTTTGGCTTTTACAGCTGGATGCCCTTCCTAATGCCCACTACATTTACAGTGTGGACTGGGTGCCTTTTATCATGTATCCAACACGGCCGCTTCACAGATTTGGGCTGGGTGCTTTTGTAAATCCACAATCGCTGCATTTATTGTTTTGTGTCACTAACACAACCACCCTATAGGGTGGACAGAGTGTATTTGTCATGTCACCATCAAGACCATCTTAAAGGGTTGGCTGGGTACCTCCTGTAATGATCACCTCACAGGGTGACAACATATATTTTCTCACTCTTTTTAACGATAAATTATTAATAACAATATATTTTGTTAGCCAGCCTACATTTTACGTTATGTTTTGATGTTTATAGGCATTATTGTGTACCTTGTCCAATATTTGCGGTTTTTAACCCTTTACGGGTGATCTAGGAATGTAAGCCCCGCAAATACCGGGGGACAACTGTATATATATATATATATATATATATATATATATATATATATATATATATATATATATATATATATATATATATGTGTGTGTGTGTATGTAAACACATATATATATATATTTAGTACAGCGACGGCTGAGCTCTGGCAGATTCAACAGCTAGATCCTAACTGAATCAACAGTATTCGGATGGCTGGAACAAAGTTGGCATCCTCAGGGGGAAGGGGTCAGTCAGTCTGTACATAAAAAGTATTTAAAGAAGGTATCTGTCACCTGTCAACTATCGTCCGGTCAGTCTTACTAGCTACATCACCAAAGTGATAGAGACCTGTGTCAGAGAAACACTCTGGAACTTCTGGGATTCCCACAGCCTTATCTGGCCCTTGCAATTTAGATTTATCCCTAACTCCAGCTGCTGTGATCAACTTGTCGAGTTTCTTGAAGACATCACCTGGATCACTGATGGCGGCTCATGGGTGGATGCAGTTTATCTTGACTTTGCTAAAGCTTTCAATTCTGTGCCACACAAAAGACTTATGGCAAAACTCTGCAATGGGTGAGAGAGAGATGATCTTTTAAACTGGTTGAAGTCCTTCATTCTCAGTCGAAGAGAGGTAGTTCGGGTCTAGGACAGCATTCTTCACTCAATGTGATGTCATCTGGTGTACCAAAGGGACCTGTTCTTAGTCCCCTTTTGTTTGTTGCATATATTGATTACAGAATGCCACAGTGTTGAAATGCAAATGACATCAAGCTGTACCTTGAGATGAAAAGGACATATCCTGAACATTATAGATCTTTCCTGCAATCTGACCTGGACACAATGCAGCAATGGATCATGGACTGGCTGTGGACAAGTGTACCACCATGCATTCTGGGAGGAAAAACCCAGCATCCACATACTCCCTCCACAACACTAATATCAAGAAGTCTTCTGGTGAACGTGACTTGTGCATTACTGTCAGCAGCGATTTGCATTGGACGAAGCACGTCTCTATATATATACATACACACACACACATGTATATATATATATTTATATATATATATATATATATATATATATATATATATATATATATATATGTATATAACTTCTACAAGGCTAACCGGAAAAAACTCGAGAGAAATCTGGAAGCAAATATGGAGTGACAACATCGCCACACAAGACACCAACACACATTTTCAACACTTCATGACAACGATACAAACTCTATGCCAAAAGTTTGTCCCGGAGAAAAAGGCCAACAGACACAAAAATCTTATTCCCAGAGACAGAAAAACCCTTATCAGACGAAGAACTAAGCTCTCAAACCAGTTGAATGCACAAAAAAAAAACAAGAAGGAATCCTATTTGAAACGTACACTTCTTGACATCGAGATTGCACTCAAAGTTTCCCATGAAAATGAGAGGGCAAAGAAAGAAAGCAGAGCCATAGAAAATATTAAAACAGACCCTAAGGCCTTCTTTAAATTTGCAAAACAGACTTTCTAGGTAGACTGCAAGATTGGGCCACTCTTCCATAAAGACGGTTCATTGACCGAGAATCCCAAGAGATAAGTAAAATACTGAACGAACAGTACAAAAGTGTGTTCACATGTCCACTGAGGCACATGCAAATACGAAATCCAGAGGAATTCTTTGATGCCACAACACTCCATGAAGAAATGGCGACCATCAACCACATAGACATAACTGTTTCTACTTTAGGCACAAGGCCAGCAATTACTCAGTACATTAGTGGTACTTTATTTTATCGACCCCGTGAGGATGAAAGACAAAGTTAACCTCGACGGGATTTGAACTCAGACTGTAAAGGGACGTAACTATGCTAGAAAGCATGGCGTCCAACCCTCTACCGATACTGTCAATTCACAACCACATAGACATAATGGAGGAGGATGTGGTTTACGCCATAGAGAAAATTAGAACAGACTCAGCTGCTGGACCTGATGGATTCCCAGCAGTCCTCTTAAAAATATGAAAGCGAGCCTTAGCAACTCCACTGACGACGCTCTTCAGAAGCTCCTTGGCTAGCGGTAGACTACCTAGGCAGCTGAAAGAAGGCACAATATGCCCTATCCATAAAGGAGGTAGCGGAGCGGAGGCCAAAAAGTATAGGCCAGTCTCACTGACGTCACATATCAGTATGGTCATGGAGCGAATCATCAGAAAGAAACTGATCACTTTCCTCAAAGAAAATGACCACCTGACCAGTACGCAGCATGGCTTTCGCCCAGGAAGAAGCTGCCTTACACAGCTGCTACATCAATACGACTGGGTACTGAAACAACTGCTAGACAGCTCACATGTGGACGTGATATATCTAGACTTTGAGAAAGCCTTTGACAAGGTCGACCACGGAATGTTATGTCACAAACTACACGGACTCGGCATAACTGTAAAAGTAGGTGAGTGGCTGCATGACTTCTTAAAGGACAGACGCTATACAGTTGCAGCAAACGGGGCCCTCTCAAAGGAAACATCAATAACAAGTGGGGTGCCCAAGGCACAGTCTTGGGACCACTACTGTTTTTGGTAGCTCTCTCAGACATGCCCTCTGCAGTACATACAAGATTCCTCACTAGCTATGCTGATGACACTAAGGTAGCACAGGCAATCAAAAACTCTGCTGACGCTGCCCTTTTACAACAAGATCTGGATGCTATATACAAATGGGCGGAAGACAACAACATGCAAGCCCTACAATACAAACCTGCAAACACAAATACAGTACAACACAGCTACACTGGACCAGGAGGGACCTAAATTCCCGTGTCGAAATCGCTACGAGACCTGGGTGTAGACATGAGTGACGATGCATCTTTTTCCTCACACATCATGAAGGTGGCGACAATGTGCAGACGACTCACTGGCTGGACCTTGATGATATAATGGAGAACATTTGTCCTAAGCCGCCTGGACTATTGCTTCCAGCTGTGGTCACCCCATAGTGTCAAACTAACCATGGAGCTTGAAGCAATCCAGCGAAGCTACACCAAGAGGATTGCGACGATGAAGGATATAAGCTACTGGGAGATGCTAAACGAACTGAACCTTTACTCCTTGGAACGAAGACGGGAGAGATACGCAGAGATATACATATGGAAAATCCTGGAGGGACTAGCACCGAACTTTGGTATTGAGAGCTGGATAAGTCTGTCTGTATATATAATAACCTTATAGGTGTATATATAGGTATCAACTCAGTATGTGTGTATATATAATAACCTTATAGGTGTTAACTCTGTTTATATATAGATGTTAACTATCAAAAAATAACATTTTACATATTAGATTTACAGCTTCGCGTGGCGATGCACGCAGCTGTTCGGACTTGGTCGCCTACTTGTGTATGGCGTGGCCATGTGTCAGAAGATGGAATCGCTGCGATGGCACGGGGCCTAGTTGGCAGCCGGGACTATTTGCAGGCTTGCTACATGCTGGACCGCGCGAGGAATCCGTCTTACTCCTATTTGCTCAAAATTTGATTAGAGTGATCGCCCTTTATTTAGAGTTACTTCCTCTGTATGGAACTCTTCTCTTTTTTTATTTGCTATTCGGTACTTTGAAAAAATTCATTTTGGATATTGTTTTCATGTATGTAATGTTATCTTTGCTGTATATTATCGAAGAAACTAAACCTTCTCTCTATACACATACATTTCATTAGATACACACTTTATGTCAATAAACCTCACATACATTTTGGATATTGTGTTTATGTGAAGAGGCTTTTTTATGTGGCTTTCTGGCACATCTTAATATTAACCAGAATCTTTTGGATCAGTCATCTTTGATCATAGTCAATATTATACCCGTCTAGTTTTGAACGAAATTTTTTTTTAGATATCATCATCGTAATCAAAGTTTAACTGTTGGTCAGTATTAATTAGATCGATATCATTTTAACATACGTAGCATAGAACCATTTAGATTCTTAGGAAACTTCATTTACTTTCTTTGTTCGTTTTTAACACTTCATTTCCATTTTTAGTTTCATTCTTTAGAAACTTGATTTACATTAAACTTCATTTACATTCTTAGTTTAGTTACCTCCCTCGATGTAGGAAAGGTTTTCTTGTTTCCTCTATTTAAATCTATATATAATAAAAGACAAAATGTAAAAGACTTTCATTTCCTTTTACCGATGTCCAGCCTTCAAGGTCATATGCTGTGTTGTTTGCCGTAACAAGTAGGAATGGCGAAGTTTCTGTTAATAAAAAAAGGTTACATATTATATACAAATAGTGTTCAGTTTATTTTGACAAAAATGAATAAATAAATCAAGTAGAGGTTTACCTTTTAACTAAGTACTTGTCCAGCAGTTGCCTCAAAAGGTAGATGGCATCCGTAGTACTTTTACCTGACACAAATCCAAACTATAGAGGCATGTAATGTTTTCTTTGATCTATACACATACATTTTATTAGATACACACTTTATGTCAACAACTCTCACACTTTGGATCTTATGTTCATGTGGCTTTCTGGCACATCTTCACCCACTCAACATGCTTTCTTTGAAATTAAAAAAAATATACACGAATAAGCAGAAAAAGGAGGCCTGGAAATGTCATTATGAGAGACTGATGAATGTGGAGAACGAATGGGAGAGAGAGAAGTTACCCTCAGTAAGACAGAGGGACCAGCTATTGAGATTGACGAATATAGGGTCCAAGAGGTGATTAAGGAAATGAAAAATGGTAAGGCTGCTGGACCATCGGTGATAGTTGCTGAGATGCTGAAGGCATCAGGAGACATAGGCACTAAACTGGTTTCACGCATCATCAATCAGGCTATATATGGTGGTGTCATACCCAAAGACTGGAGCAGGAGTATTCTCATAAATTGCTACAAAGGTAAAGGGGATGCTCTGGTGAGGAGCAATTATAGGGGTATAAAACTGATGGATCAGGTTATGAAAGTGGCAGAACGGATATTAGCACAACTAATTAGAGAAAGGGTCAAACTAGATGAGATGCAGTTTGGTTTTGTGCCTGGGAAGAGTACAACAGATGCCCTCTTCTTGGTGAGACAATTACAAGAGAGGTTCTTAGAGAAAAATAATCCACTATACTTAGCCTTGTTGACCTAGAGAAGGCCTTTGATAGGGTACCCCGATCTGTCATCTGGTGGTCCCTAAGGAAACTAGGTGTTGAGGAATGACTTGTGCATACTTTGTACAGAAGTACTGTCAGTAAAGTCAGGGTAGGAATGGAGTTTAGTGAGGAATTCCAGATACAAGTAGGAGCACATCAAGGTTCGGTCCTCAGCCCGCTCTTGTTCATTATAGTCCTCCAAGCCATAACAGATGAGTTTAAGACTGGCTGTCCATGGGAACTTCTCTATGCTGACGATCTGGTTCTTATAGCAGAATCAGTAGAGGAGCTAGAGAATAAATTCTGGCTATGGAAACAGCAGCTGGAAGCAAGAGGACTGAGAGTGAACATAGCTAAGACAAAAGTGTTGATGAGTAGAAAAGAGGACAAAACTCTGATTCCGTCAGGGAAATGGCCATGTTCGATATGCAGAAAAGGAACTAGCATAAATTCTATAAAATGCACAAAATGCAGATCCTGGGTACACAAGAGATGTAGTGGGATAGCAGGCAAACTAACAGGTAGGGAGAAATATGTATGCAGTAGTTGTACAGGGAAATTAGACAGTAGAAGTCGCATTGATAGACACATTTTTCAAATGCAGGTGGATGCTATAGAAGTGGTGGATAGCTTCCGGTACCTAGGAGATCAGATTAGCATGGGAGACCATAGTATCTAGAATAAGGACGGGTTGGAAGAAGTTTAGGAAGTTGCTTCCTCTGCTGACGAAGAAGGGTTTCTCCCTGCGTACGAAAGGCCGGTTATATGATGCCTGTGTGAGGAGCGCGATACTGCATGGTAGTGAGACATGTGCAGCAGCTGTAGATGATATGCGACGGCTGGAGAGAAATGAAGCAAGTATGCTCCGTTGGATGTGCAATGTCAATGTGCGTGAACGACCCAGCATGAATTGTTGAGAGAGAAACTGTGTCTGAGAGGGATAGAATGTAGTGTGCGAGAGAGGAGACTGAGGTGGTATGGACATGTGATGCGCATGGAGGGTGACCAATGGGTGAAGAAGTGCCAGGAAATGCCGTTTGAAGGAAGACGTGGTAGATGTAGACCACGAAAATCATGGGCGGAGGTGGTGAGAACAGACCTCAGATCGCTGAAGCTCACGGTGGAGATGACGAAGGACCGTGACAAGTGGAGAGAAGCTGTGCTGAATAAGAACCGTCCCACACTTGCAAGCAGGGAAAAGCGGACGTAAAATGATGATGATGATGATGATGATGATGATACGCATACAAATAGTGTTACCCCTTATAAGGAACTAAACTAAACCATCTCGACACTATATACATACTTTCTAACTCAAATTTCTCTCTATAAACCTCATTCTGTAGATATTTCTTTAGAGACACATAAGAAAAATATATAAACCTTTGTACAGCCACCGGAAATAACATCTGTGAAATAAACAACTCTATCTATCGGCTTAGCTAGCTACCTCATCGTGAAACAAACAACCCTTAAGCCACCAAATTAAAACGCCTACTTTCACCAGTCGACCTTTGCCAGAGTCAGCTTGCGTATCGTTGTTCCTCTTCTCTGCCACACTTGTCACTCACATCTCTCGCCTTGCTCGTCCTTTCAACATATTCTTTTGTCTGTTCATCCGTACCGTATGCGATAACAGTCCTTTTAAGGGCTATTCTCAGATCCGATCAGAAGCAGTGGCCAGACCGACTAACCACGTCGCTACACCTTCTTCTCTATACCTTTCCTTTTTTCTTCTAATAAACCTCTATATACAGCTACATTTTATTATCTTCTCTATTTCTTTCACACGTGTCCTCTTGTATGTAGAGAGAAACCTTTGTGAGATTCGAACTCACCATTGTAAAGTCCGACAACTTTACATAAATACTTTGCGCATTGATGTCCAATTTTTTCGGCGCATGCGTACTTTAGTAAAATTAAATGGCCGCATGAAGAACTTCATGTTTTACAACGTGAATTAAAAAAACGTTAAAAACTTGGATTTTACTCATTTTACGGAGGTAAAGTAAAGCTTTATTTTATGTTGACCAGTTTTGAAACATTTTCTGTTTATTTCCCTCCATAATGTCTGAATTATTTAAACATTAGTTTTGTTTAGCGACATCTTACATTCTAATATAATACAACACCCCCCTCATACATATTTCTTGCTCATACGAAATAGTGTATTTTATTAATTATTATTTAAGCTGGTAAATAATATATTTCTATTTCCCTTCATGATATCCTCGTATTTTGTAATCAGAGGTTAACTGTTGATCAGTGTTAATTAGATCGATATCGCTTTAACTTTTAACCTACAACCATTTATATTCTTAGTTTCTTTCGCTAGAAACTTCATTTACATTTTTAGTTTCTTTTTTTCAACACTTCATCTACATTCTTAGTTTCCTTCCAACAATATTATTTAGACGATAGTTTTGTTGAGGCTACTGCCACATTTCTCTGTCATATGAATTAGAATTTAGCTTATTTTCTTTCTTATTTAAATAATATATTTCTAGTTCCCTTCACGATATCCTCGTGTTTTGTTGTAAATTCGTTTTCGAGGACTTGCTCCTGTCACACATGATGTTGGTTGCTATATTCTGGTTATTAATATTAACCAGAATCTTTTGAGATCTGTCGTCTTTGACGGGATGAATGTTACACCCGTCTTGTTTTGGCCATAAAACTTAGGTTTTGTACCCATTTTTTTAAATAGATACCATGATCGTAATATAAGATTAACTGTTGATCAGTGTTAACTAGATCGATATCACTTTAACCTACGTAACATAGAACCATTTACATTCTTAGTTTCTTCTTACGAAACTTCATTTACTTTCTTTGTTCCTTTTCAACACTTTATTTACATTCTTTAGAAACTTCATTCTTAGTTTCTTTTTCCATTTACATGCTTAATTTTAGACACTTCATATACATTTTTAGTTTCTTACTTTAGAAACTTCACCTACATTCTTAGTTGTTTTTTTAGATATCCTCATCGTAAACAAATATTAACCAGATCGATATCGCTTTAACTTTTAATCTACGTAACAAATAACCATTTACATTCTTCTTTAGAAACTTCAACTACATTCTTAGTTACTCCCTCGATGTAGGAAAAAGTTTTCTTGTTTCATCTATTTAAATGTATAAAAGACAAAATTGGATGAATTTTATAAAGTTTAACATTCTTTTTATTGATAACGTATGTAAATGACTTTCATTTCTTTTACAGATGTCCAGCCTTCAAGTTCCTCTGCTGTGTTGTTTGCCGTAACAAGCGGGAATGGTGTAGTTTCTTTTAATAAAGAAAGTTTACATATTATATACGAATTGTATTGTTTATTTTGACAAAAATGAATAAAGAAAGTTTACATCTTATATACGAATTGTATTGTTTATTTTGACAAAAATGAATAAAGAAAGTTTACATCTTATATACGAATTGTGTTCAGTTTATTTTGACAAAAAATGAATAAAGAAATCAAGAGTCTACAAGAAACTGAGTAAGCCGTGCTATAAAGAACGTAAGAGTATTGAAGTTTCTAAATAAAGAAACTAAGAGTTAGATAAAGTTTCCTGAAAGAAACTGAGAAAGATGAAGTTTCTAAATAAAGAAACTAAAAATGATAAAGTTTCTAAATAAAGAAACTAAAAATGTTTTTGAAATTGTCGAAAGAAAATTCTATGAAATGGGACCCCCTTTTTTTAATTTTTTTTTAATTCAAGGGAGGTAACTCTAATATTTTGAAAGAATTACCTCCCTTGCAAAATCACCTTCGTCACCGTCGTTACCACCGTCGGCACCTTCGTAACCGTCGTCACCATTACCGCCGCCACCTGGTGGCGGAGGTAAGATACCGACGACGACGAAGGTGCACCGTCGTCTTCGTCGGTGTCTTCACCTCCGCCACCAGGTGGCGGCGGTAAAGATATCGACGAAGACGACGGTGCACCTTCGTCGTCGTCGGTATCTTTTCCTCCGCCACCAGGTGGCGGCGGTAATGGTGACGACGGTTACGAAGGTGCCGACGGTGGTAACGACGGTGACGAAGGTGATTTTGCAAGGGAGGTAATTCCTTCAAAATATTAGAGTTACCTCCCTTGAATAAAAAAAAAAAAAAAGGGGTCCCGTTTCATAGAATTTTCTTTCGACAATTTCAAAAACATTTTTAGTTTCTTTATTTAGAAACTTTATCATTTTTAGTTTCTTTATTTAGAAACTTCATCTTTCTCAGTTTCTTTCAGGAAACTTTATTTTACTCTTAGTTTCTTTATTTAGAAACTTCAATACACTTACGTTCTTTATATGACGGCTTACTCAGTTTCTTGTAGACTCTTCATTTCTTTATTCATTTTTGTCAAAATAAACTGAACACAATTCGTATATAAGATGTAAACTTTCTTTATTCATTTTTGTCAAAATAAACAATACAATTCGTATATAAGATGTAAACTTTCTTTATTCATTTTTGTCAAAATAAACAATACAATTCGTATATAATATGTAAACTTTCTTTATTAAAAGAAACTACACCATTCCCGCTTGTTACGGCAAACAACACAGCAGAGGAACTTGAAGGCTGGACATCTGTAAAAGAAATGAAAGTCATTTACATACGTTATCAATAAAAAGAATGTTAAACTTTATAAAATTCATCCAATTTTGTCTTTTATACATTTAAATAGATGAAACAAGAAAACTTTTTCCTACATCGAGGGAGTAACTAAGAATGTAGTTGAAGTTTCTAAAGAAGAATGTAAATGGTTATTTGTTACGTAGATTAAAAGTTAAAGCGATATCGATCTGGTTAATATTTGTTTACGATGAGGATATCTAAAAAAACAACTAAGAATGTAGATGAAGTTTCTAAAGTAAGAAACTAAAAATGTATATGAAGTGTCTAAAATTAAGCATGTAAATGGAAAAAGAAACTAAGAATGAAGTTTCTAAAGAATGTAAATAAAGTGTTGAAAAGGAACAAAGAAAGTAAATGAAGTTTCGTAAGAAGAAACTAAGAATGTAAATGGTTCTATGTTACGTAGGTTAAAGTGATATCGATCTAGTTAACACTGATCAACAGTTAATCTTATATTACGATCATGGTATCTATTTTAAAAAATGGGTACAAAACCTAAGTTTTATGGCCAAAACAAGACGGGTGTAACATTCATCCCGTCAAAGACGACAGATCTAAAAAAATTCTGGTTAATATTAATAACCAGAATATAGCAACCAACATCATGTGTGACAGGAGCAAGTCCTCGAAAATGAATTTACAACAAAACACGAGGATATCGTGAAGGGAACTAGAAATATATTATTTAAATAAGAAAGAAAATAAGCTAAATTCTAATTCATATGACAGAGAAATGTGGCAGTAGCCTCAACAAAACTATCGTCTAAATAATATTGTTGGAAGGAAACTAAGAATGTAGATGAAGTGTTGAAAAAAAGAAACTAAAAATGTAAATGAAGTTTCTAGCGTAAGAAACTAAGAATATAAATGGTTGTAAGTTAAAAGTTAAAGCGATATCGATCTAGTTAACACTGATCAACAGTTAACCTCTGATTACAAAATATGAGGATATCATGAAGGGAAATAGAAATATATTATTTACCAGCTTAAATAATAATTAATAAAATACACTATTTCGTATGAGCAAGAAATATGTATGAAGGGGGTGCTGTATTATATTAGAATGTAAGATGTCGCTAAACAAAACTAATGTTTAAATAATTCTGACATTATGGAGGGAAATAAACAGAAAATGTTTCAAAACTGGTCAACATAAAATAAAGCTTTACTTTACCTCCGTAAAATGAGTAAAATCCAAGTTTTTAACGTTTTTTTAATTCACGTTGTAAAACATGAAGTTCTTCATGCGGCCATTTAATTTTACTAAAGTACGCATGCGCCGAAAAAATTGGACATCAATGCGCAAAGTATTTATGTAAAGTTGTTGGACTTTACAATGGTGAGTTCGAATCTCACAAAGGTTTCTCTCTACATACAAGAGGACACGTGTGAAAGAAATAGAGAAGATAATAAAATGTAGCTGTGTATAGAGGTTTATTAGAAGAAAAAAGGAAAGGTATAGATGTTTATTAGAAGAAAAAAGGAAAGGTATAGAGAAGAAGGTTTATATATTTTTCTTAGTTGAGAGTATATAGTTTTATATGTATGTCTCTAAAGAAAGATCTACAGAGTGAGGTTTACAGAGAGAAATTTGAGTTAGAAAGTATGTATATAGCGTTGAGATGGTTTAGTTTAGTTTCTTAGAAGGGGTAACACTATTTGTATGTGTATTATTTTTTTGGCAGTATCGGTAGAGGGTCGGACGCCATGCTTTGCAGCATAGAGTTACTGCCCTTTATGGTCTGAGTTCAAATCCCGCCGAGGTTAACTTTGCCTTTCATCCTTACGGGGTCGGTAAAATAAAGTACCAGTAATGTGCTGGGTAATTGCTGGCCTTGTGTCAAAAGTATAAACAATTATTTTTTAATTTCAAAGAAAGCATGTTGAGTGGGTGAAGATGTGCCAGAAAGCCACATGAACATAAGATGCAAAGTGTGAGAGTTGTTGACATAAAGTGTGTATCTAATAAAATGTATGTGTATAGAGCAAAGAAAACAGTACATGCCTCTATAGTTTGGATTTGTGTCAGGTAAAAGTACTACGGATGCCATCTACCTTTTGAGGCAACTGCTGGACAAGTACTTAGTTAAAAGGTAAACCTCTACTTGATTTATTTATTCATTTTTGCCAAAATAAACTGAACACTATTTGTATATAATATGTAACCTCTTTTTATTAACAGAAACTTCGCCATTCCCACTTGTTACGGCAAACTACACAGCATATGACCTTGAAGGCTGGACATCGGTAAAAGGAAGTGAAAGTCTTTTACATTTTGTCTTTTATTATATATAGAATTAAATAGGACAACAAGAAAACCTTTCCTACATCGAGGGAGGTAACTAAACTAAGAATGTAAATGAAGTGTTAAAAACGAACAAAGAAAGTAAATGAAGTTTCCTAAGAAGAATCTAAATGGTTCTATGCTACGTATGTTAAAATGATATCGATCTAGTTAATACTGACCAACAGTTAATCTTTGATTACGATGATGATATCTAAAAAAAAAAATTTAGTTCAAAACTAGACGGGTATAATCTTTACTATGATCAAAGATGACAGATCTCAAAAGATTCTGGTTAATATTAAGATGTGCCAGAAAGCCACATAAAAAAGCCTCTTCACATAAACACAATATCCAAAATGTATGTGAGGTTTATTGACATAAAGTGTGTATCTAATGAAATGTATGTGTATAGAGAGAAGGTTTAGTTTCTTCGATAATATACAGCAAAGATAACATTACATACATGAAAACAATATCCAAAATGAATTTTTTCAAAGTACCAAAAAGCAAATAAAAAAAGAGAAGAGTTCGATACAGGGGAAGTAACTCTAAATGAATGGAGATAACTCTAATAAAATTTAGAGTAAATTGGATAAAACGGTCTCCTCGCGCTGTCCAGCATGTAGCAAGCCTGCAAATAGTCCCGGCTGCCAACTAGGCCCCGTGCCCTCGCAGCGATTCCATCTTCTGACACATGGTCACGCCATACACAAGTAGGCGACCAAGTCCGAACAGCTGCGTGCATCGCCACGCGAAGCTGTAAATCTAATATGTAAAATGTTATTTATTTTTTGATAGTTAACATCTATATATAAACAGAGTTAACACCTATAAGGTTATTATATACACATACAGAGTTGATACCTATATATACACCTATAAGGTTATTATATACACATACAGAGTTGATACCTATATATACACCTATATGGTTATTATATACACACATACTGAGTTGATACCTATATATACACCTATAAGGTTATTATATATATACACATACAGAGTTGATACCTATATATACACCTATAAGGTTATTATATACACACATACAGAGTTGATACCTATATATACACCTATAAGGTTATTATATATACACACATACAGAGTTGATACCTATATATACACCTATAAGGTTATTATATATACACACACAGAGTTGATACCTATATATACACCTATAAGGTTATTATATATACACACATACAGAGTTGATACCTATATATACACCTATAAGGTTATTATATATACATACAGAGTTGATACCTATATATACACCTATAAGGTTATTATATATACACACATACTGAGTTGATACCTATATATACACCTATAAGGTTATTATATATACATACAGAGTTGATACCTATATATACACCTATAAGGTTATTATATATACACACATACAGAGTTGATACCTATATATACACCTATAAGGTTATTATATATACACACACAGAGTTGATACCTATATATACACCTATAAGGTTATTATATATACACACATACAGAGTTGATACCTATAAGGTTGTTATATATACACATACTGAGTTAATACCTATATATACACCTATAAGGTTATTATATATACACACATACAGAGTTGATACCTATATATACACCTATAAGGTTATTATATATACACACATACTGAGTTAATACCTATATATACACCTATAAGGTTATTATATATACACACAGAGTTAATACCTATATGTATACACATAGGGTTATTATATATACACACATCCAGAGTTGATACCTATATATACACCTATAAGGTTATTATATATACACACATACAGAGTTGATACCTATAAGGTTGTTATATATACACATACAGAGTTAATACCTATATATACACCTATAAGGTTATTATATATACACACATACAGAGTTGATACCTATATATACACCTATAAGGTTATTATATATACACACATACTGAGTTGATACCTATATATACACCTATAAGGTTATTATATACACATACTGAGTTAATACCTATAAGTTTGTTATATATATATATATACACACATACAGAGTTAACACCTATAAAGTTGTTATATATACACTCATACTGAGTTGATACCTATAAGGTTGTTGAATATATATACACATACAGAGTTGATACATATATTAAGGTTGTTATATATATATACATACAGAGTTAATTCATATATAAGGTTGTTATATATTGGCTTGGCAGTATCGGTAGAGGGTCGGACGCCATGCTTTCCAGCATAGTTACGTCCCTTTACGATCTGAGTTCAAATCCCGCCGAGGTTGACTTTGCCTTTCATCCTTACGGGGTCGATAAAATAAAGTACCAGTAATGCACTGGGTAATTGCTGGCCTTGTGCCTAAAGTAGAAACAGTTATATATATATATATATACACACACAGAGTTGATACATATATATATACACCTATAAGGTTGTTATATATACATACATACAGAGTTAATACCTATATATACACACACAGAGTTAATACCTATATATACACACACAGGGTTATTATATATACACACACAGAGTTAATACCTATATATACACACACATACATAGTTAACATACTCATTTTGAAAAAAACCTTTTTTCAAAGTTATAATCCAAGAAAATGGTTAGTGTTACCTTTACATTGCGGATGAGCACTGCGTTATCTGTAAACCAGAGTTCCATGGCATTCTCGCCTTTTGTTGGGAGGAGTACTGCTTGTTCCATGAAAAGCCTGTGTGTTAGGGCCAGTATGGACTCCATCTGTCTCTGTTCGAGTGATGACATTCCAGGGAGGAGGTGGCCCTCAGGCCATTTGACCATTGGTAGGTTAAGTCTCACAGCAGAAGAATGTTGAGACCCTGGTCGACTCTGTCAAGGACTTCTTCCATCCTTGAGGCTATCCTCAAACTTACCCTCACGACTGGGGGCGTCGGGTGGCCGATATGTGACACACATTACCATTTTCAGCTGCTTCATATCTACTATCAGTTTGAATGTGTCAACAGAACAATTGGTGTGACATCTTTACGGATATACAGAGCAAACCCATCACGAGTTTTCTCCTTCCTGTCAGAACGAAATACAGTATACTTTGTTATATGTATTTACGCATCTGCTATACTGCTTGTCAGGTGCGTTTTGGTTAGTGTCATGCATATGGCTAAGTCTCTCAGGTAGGCAATTTTACACATGTTAGTGAGTTTCACCAGCAGCACTGGTGTGTCATTTAAGGTGTCAGTGTCAGCCACCCTGGCTCCCTTCATGGTGTGATCTCCAGTACAGGTGTGAGTGACGTTGGCTCTGCTATTTCTATAAAATACTTTCACTTCACTGCCACTGTCTGTATTACATCTGTAGATGTATATATATACAGGTTTTATATCGGAGTTATCCCAGTTTCCTTCTCCTAGAAGAATGCCCTGACAAAGGCTAGGGGTCCTTCACTCCCAGTGGTTTAACCACGCGGTACATGTGTATAAACATATTTACACTTTCGGATGGCCGCTGACTCTTATGAGTTCTTCCACCCTTTGTCAGGTTTTGTTTTTTGTCCTGCAGGGTGTCCAAAATCACCCTCCTCGCCAAGTAAACTTGGTGGGGTTGCATATGAAGATAAAGCAGTCAAAACACGCCATGTTTTGACTGCTTGATCTTCATATGAGGGACTAAACTCTGTGAGAGAACACCGTTAATTTTCTCCCTCATATCAAGGATTTGAAGACAATTCATTTTCACCTGACGAGATCAGTGATAATCGATCATGGCTACACGATCGATCTATCTCCTATTGAAACATGTGTCGTGATTAAAATGATTGGAAATTTATACCATGCCTTCGGATCTTTATTTTGATACAAATACTCCGTTTTATATCATCTAGCTGTTCCCATAAATGGAATTGGAGATATACTAAAGCGTGGAGAACTTAATATTGCTAACAAAAATTTATTGGACCGTATGACACAACCAATAATACACCTTACTATATAACTACATATATATACATATACATGGTGGCTGCCAACTCGTTTTCGAGTACGGCCACTACTTTATATCCATGTAGGAGAACCCCTACCGATGTGCTGAACGAGTGTGACATTTTAGTCCAGCCAGCGACTTGAAAACTCTGGTACAAACACTACACTTGTGACAATTATTGACACATAGTGCTGGGCCCATGGTACCATGTGACGACAAGTGTAGAGAGATCTCCAGATATAAAGCAATGCCTGTGCCGTGAAGCTTTTATAGTGAGCAAAGGCACTGCACAAAGCCAGTCCCACTCTCTTAACCAAGATGATATTTACCAAAAAGAAGAACAAGTCAACATCATTGGATACCATCAGGGTTGCAGGTGTTATATCAGAGTTTTCCTTCTCCTAGAATTCTGCTTTGACAAAGGCTAAGGGGTCATCTCTCCCATTGACTCTTAAGAGCTCCTTTGCCCTTTGACAGCTTTTGATTTTAGTCCTGCAGGATGTCCAAAGTCACCCTCCTCACCAAGAAACCTTGGTGGGTTGCCAGTTTAGTCGCCAACGACCCAACCATGAGACATATATATACATATACTATGTGAGGACCAAAAACGTGAGGTGTTCAGGATTGCTAGGCAATGTGTCAAGGAAAACCGTGATATTGTCGGGGAGAAGTGTGTCCGTAATGATAACAGTGTACTTGCCATCACTGATACTGATAAGAAGATAGCCTGGAAGTGTCACTACAAGAGACTATTAAATGAGGAGAATAAATGGGAAAAAGATAGTCTGCCCCAAATCGATCCAATAGAAGGACCAGTGGTGCAAGTTAAAGGTAGTATAATAAGTAAGGCAATCAAAGATATGAAGACAGGCAAGGCAGCTGGGCCTTCGGAGATAGTTGCTGAGATGTTGAAGGCATCTGGAATGGTGGGACATACTATGGTCACCCGTATAGTTAACCAAGTAATACAGAATGGGGTCATACCAAAAGACTGGCATTGCAGCATCATCATTAACTGCTACAAGGGTAGAGGGGATGCTTCGTGGAGGTTATGGGTTTGGAACTAGAAATGGGGAAGGTTTCAGGATCCTGAAATTCTGTGATGCCAATGACTGAACTATTATCTGCAACAATTTTCTAAAACTATTATTTATTACCAACTGATTATTGTTAGTTATTTTCTACATTTGCATCTCCACATCTCAGTTCAGAACAGGATTTTGTGTTCCGACGTTTATAGACTACTAGCTGAGGTACCTGGCTTTGCCCAGCAGAATAGTTAAGAGAAAACAACAGTATTGGATGTGTTGTCTGGTATGAGGTGAGACTGTAATATGTGAGAGAGAGACATAAATAAAACAATCATAAAACTTCCTTATTAGGCTGGGGAAGTAAAATGCTGATTAAATGGTAGCATTGGCCTTGGATTTTAAAATGTTGTGAAATAACCATAGTCAGTATGATCTTTTTCAACTCCAAAGGACGTCATCTGAAACACAGCAATATACCACTTAACATTGCTTTTGAAGTGTTTAGCTTTGTTAGTACGGACTGTAAGTAGTATATGGATAAAAGCTGGAGGGTAGATTAATTTAAAATAGTATCAATTTTTCATTGTTCTGTAAAATCAAAGACTGTAAAACGACTTTATAAAAGCTAACGCAATATTGTTAAACCTTCCTATAGATCAAAGGATTTTATAGTTTAAGTTGTTTCTAGACTTTCGTGTGACATTACTCTCTCTCTTGAATATCTAATACTTTAATTGTATCTCTCAGTATAACGGTGTGTGTTAGTTTTCATGTGGTTCAACCATTAAACATCTCTCTTTGATATATAGACTATGTAACCTTTTGTGTCCGCTCTCATATGTAAATTTTTATTTGTAGCATACAATTTTTGTAAAATCATTGAGCGGGTGGAAATAGGTGATATCTTATTGTCTGGCTTGTTATTAAATGTGGGTTGGCTTAAGGAAGGGCATCCAGCTGTAGAAACCACGCCCAAATCAGTTTGGTGTGAGTGAATGATGGTCCCCTGATCCCTCACAAAGGGACAGCCCGTCCTACCCATGCTAGCATGGAAGATGCATGTTAGACGATGATGATAATATATATATTCTGTGGGTGGTAGTGGGACAAGGAAGACCACAAATCAAAGGAGTACTCAATACATGGTATGATGTAGAATGAGTATATTAGTAAAAACAGAGGAGGTAACTAGCCAAAACCTCCGACCTCAATCCTCTACACACACACACACACACACACACTATACCTTCCATATACTGTACTGATTGTGTTGTTATTTTCTGTTTACCTTTTACATACTAATATATATATCCTTTCATGTTCAAACCGGCCAGAATTCTCTACCTCTTTCTGTTGTAACTGGTCACTCAAACTTGTTAAGGTATTGTTCTCAAAATAAATACTTTCAAAATCTCATAGATTTTATATTATGTGAGATATTTATGTGAGATAAAGTGTTTACTCTATATATACTATTGTATTTTCATGGTAATGTGAATGCTAAAGGGTTAAATTTAAATATATATACATATATACATTGGAAAATGTGTGAAATCCTTGGTACAGTTAGGTATATTTAAAAAAAAGAAAAAGAATGACTTCACTTGTAGTTCTGAACAATTTGATTTAATTTTATATGATTTGGTAGATATCTACTATTATAAAATTAAATCAAATTGTTTAGAACTGAAATGAAGTCATTCTTTTCCTTTTTTTAAATATATATATATGAAAAATTCAGGACCCTGACGGTTGAGCTCCGGTTGTTTCGACAGCTAGATCCGAACTGAAGCGCCAGTATTCTAAACTTATCAAGGATACAGCACATATATGGACAGACAGTCAAAGTAAAAAAAATCTTAAAAGTCCTCTTGTTTTTCTCCAGGAGTGGTCAGTGATCTGCGGGGGTACCATAGATCAAATGGCTGGTTTAGTCCTGCTAAATGTCTTGTATTATATTTATTACATTCTTCTAAGGGTGGTGGATTGGCAGTATCAGTAGAGGGTCGGACGCCATGCTTTCCAGCATAGAGTTACGGCCCTTGCTATTCTGAGTTCAAATCCCGCCAAGGTTAACTTTGCCTTTCATCCTTACGGGGTTGATAAAATAAAGTACCAGTAATGCACTGGGATAATTGCTGGCCTTGTGCCAAAAGTAGAAACAATTATATTTATTACATTCTTGGTGGTAAGGGGCTAGACAGGCCAAAAAGCAAGCGGAAATGGGTGAGTAGACTTGCTGACCTGAAAGTGCTAAGCCAGTCAGTCGCGTTAACACGCTATTAAGAGAGAATGTTTCCTGAACTATTTCTAATCTGTAGAAATGTTATTGTGTTTAACTTCATTAGATTCACGAGGAAAGAAAACAATGAGAGAAAATATAATCTCGGCGTATTTAAGTTGAAGAGAATGGCGTAATATATTTGCGTGTTTGTTGATTTGCTCTTTCTTGACATAAGAAATGCCTCAAAGTTAACGTATATCAAAGCCATCGCAAAATATTAGCAAAAGGAAATAATAGAATTGAAGGTTAGCCAATAGCTTTCATTAACAATAATTCTAATGCTATAGTTTTTGATGGTGTTTACACACTGGTCTAATAAAAGTTTATATGATAGTACATACACATTTACTCTATATACCAGGCTTGCCATTGCAGCGGCCCAGTAATGGCTGCAAGTAAGCTTGTGCATCGTGCTTAAATTATGAGTGATAGATCTAGTTAAGTATCATAGCTAACTGTTCGGCTGTTTCTATAGGGCGATATGTATATTTTTGCAGAAATGAAGATATTCTATTTCTACCTAAGGATGCTTGGGGTTTCCTCTATCTTAGTATGTAAGTGGGAAGGATATTAAAGCCAAGATCTACCCACCTGGGTTGTGAAGGGGTTTGAAGGTAAGATATGTCCTATATATTTTGTGCTTACACGAGGTAACAAGTTCATCCCCTTTGTTTAACAATTCGTCCTTTGCAAATAGAATCTGGATCGTTTCCTCTGAGCATAAATTGCACAGACTGTGTCCTCCTGAGTATGATTTTGCCTTGGAAAGTAGGTTCCATGTTAGATGATAGGTAACATTGTTGTCTTGGGGGTCCCAAATATGGCCAGAAAGTGCTGTAGCATGTCGCCGGCCGGGTTTCTAAATGAATGTTGATGTTGGTAGTATCATGTCTTAAAGTTACAGGCAGTAAATCTGAAGTAAGCCTTGTAGGAATGTCCCTTCCTCACATTGCACTGGTAGACGTTTCGCTTGCGGCATCTGTTGTTGAGGGGGCACAATGATCTATCCAGACAGTTGCAACTCCTAATTTGCTCACCACTAATATTGTTGTTATTTCTGTTAGAGAGGAGTTTTGTGTTGTTAAATGAAGCGACGTTTTGTGCAAAGATGCATCGTGATCTGCTAATTAGAATGACTTGATCAACCGATTAGTTAAACCATCTAACATAAACAGTGTGTACATATATCAGGGTAAAAATGGAATGGAAGAAGTTCAGGGAACTACTGCCATTGCTAGCTGCGAAAGGCAGACTGTATGATGTGTATCCGAACAGCAATGTTACATGGTAGTGAGACCTGGGTGCTGTCTGTGGAAGACTTGCGTAGATTAGCAAGAAACGAAGCCTGCATGCTCCGACGGATGTGTAATAGTAATATACGCGAACAGCAAAGCATAAATTAATTGAGAGAGACTGAGCATAAGAGGAATCAAATGCTGTGTGCAGGAGAGGCGGTGGCATTGGTATGGACATGTGATGTGTATGAAGGATGACAGCTGCATAAAAAGGTGCAGAGCACTAGAAGTCGATGGAAGCCGCAGAGTGGGAGACCCAAGAAGACCTGGGATGAGGTGATAAACGCCAACCTTACCCAATTACACATCTCAAGGGCGATGACACATGACCGTGACCTCTGGCGTCACGCAGTAATACAGAAAACCCGACTTGCCACGGGTACAAGCTGAAGCATATAGACAATATGCCCCCACACTGCAAGGTGGTCGTGGAGGTGCCATGGCAAAAAAGCACCCAGCACTCACTGTAAATGAGGTTGGTGTCAGGAAGGGCATCCAGCTGTAGAAATAAAGCCAGAATCAGTTTCCGTCCCACCCTTGCAAGCAGGGAAAAGCGGACGTAAAATGATGATGATGATGATGATACAGGGTGCAGACGATATTTGTTCGCAATTTTCAACTGCTAATTTTATGCAAATTTTTTTTACTTCCGTTGTCACTCTTGTCTTCATAAAAACTGACTATATTTCCATTATTTATTTTCAGAATAATTGATTATGAATAATTTTGAACCTCCTAATTTTGGAAGCGACACGGAGTTCTTGGAATCCGCGCCGGGAGGACAAATAAGGAAATTTCAGACTTTCTCAGCGTCAGCAGGAGAATGGTGGAAAAGGTCAGAAAGGAATTGGAAGATTCAAGATTCGACTACGAAGCATCATCAGAGAGGAAAACACATGATCGACGATCTGACGCCTTCAGAACGCCCGAGTTCATCGCTGAAGTTCAGGATATCATCAACAATGAACCTAGCAAGTCGATGCGTGCCATTGCAAGGGAGAAAGGCGTGGATGAAAAGCTCATTAGGCTGGTGGTACATGAAGACATTCGCTACGTTTCATACAAGATGAGGAAAGGACAATTTCTGTTAAAGGTGATGCAAGAAAAGTGACTGAAGCACGCAAAGCAGCTGATCAACAAGTTGAAACACCCACTGGAGCCAGACATGCTGTGGTTTTTCTCCGACGAGAAAAACCAAGACCAGAAGATCAACTCCCAGAACAACAGGTGGCTCGCTGTCTCATCCAAAGATGTGCCCAGAGTCATGCAGACAAAGTTTTCAGCGACAACATTGGTCTTAGGTGTCGTCATGCCACCTCACTTCTTCCCCGAGGGCCTCAAGCTGGACACTAATGGCTACATCCGCGTTCTGAGCGAGGTAGTAAAGCCCTGGATCGACCAGGTAGCTGCAGGTAGGCCGTACGTGTGGCAGCAAGACTCAGCACCCTGCCATACCAGCCAAAAGACCCAAGCCTGGCTGTCAGAGAACTTCGTCGACCACACTTCACCTGACATCTGGCCTCCCAGCTCGCCTGACTGCAACCCCCTCGACTTCTTTGTGTGGGGCGCAGTGGA
>OZ024759.1:10468267-10485767 GCA_964016885.1 Eledone cirrhosa | reverse complement strand
GAAGGCATTGTTTTTTTTCTCTCTCTGTGAATCCACAATACTTACATGGGAAGTAGTCTGGCACACAGGCAGTCAGACAGACAGACATCACACAACTAAGAGAAGCACTTATAAAAAATGGCTACGGGAAGGGGAAACGGGCTACACCACATTTTTTATGAGTGGCCAAAGTTTACAAACGATTGTTACTCCTCATCGCTTTCACCATCGCTAGAGAACGTCGGGGCAGTTGAAGAGATGTTGGCTTGGTGGCCGGGACTGACCATGTGCTGGGAGAGCTGTCTGTAATGATCCAGCCATTCATCGACCATTTGCTTGACCAACGAAGGCCGTTTGCCAAGTTTCTGTAGGGCTACTAATATTCCACCTTTGGTAACACAGCAATCCAACCACTCTCGAATAATGCTCTCTTCACGACCCATCTAAAAAAAGAAGAGAATTTAAGTCTTAGAAAATGTAACAATTTCCAATGTATATACTGTATATGCCAGCGTACAAGTCAATTCGGCACGTAGGTCAACCCCTAAAACAGTGAGATGTAAGTCAGGTTTAGGCCTATATTCGCCAGATGACCCCCAATAAATAAGGCATTTGCAGGGGAAATAATCCAGAAAATTTAGTGGCGCGCTAAAGGCTAAGACATTTCTTCTAAAACACTTCAGTCACAAGTGAGTTCGAACTGAGTAAACCAGCCTAGCCTAACCTTAACAAACCTATGGTAACCTACCATACGGCAACCTACTCTATAGTAACCTAACCTATGGTAACCTACCATACGGCAACCTACTCTATAGTAACCTACCCTACGGCAACCTACTCTATAGTAACCTAACCTATGGTAACCTACCCTATGTTAACCTACCCTATGTTAACCTACCCTATGGTAAGCTACTCTATAGTAACCTACCCTACGGTAACCTAACCTATGGTAACCTACCCTATGTTAACCTACCCTATGGTAAGCTACTCTATAGTAACCTACCCTACGGTAACCTAACCTATGGTAACATACCCTATGTTAACCTACTCTATGGTAACCTACTCTATAGTAACCTACCCTATGGTAACCTACTCTATAGTAACCTACCCTATGTTAACCTACTCTATGGTAACCTACCCTATGGTAACCTACCCTACAGTAATCTACCCTACGGTAACCTACTCTATAGTAACCTACCCTATGTTAATCTACTCTATGGTAACCTACCCTATGGTAACCTACCCTATGTTAACCTAACCTATGGTAACCTACCCTACAGTAACCTACCCTATGGTACCCTGCCCTATAGTAACCTACTCTACGGTAACCTACCCTGTAGCAACATACCCTATGGTACCCTACCCTATGGTAACCTACTCTATGGTACCCTACCCTGTGGTAACCTGCCCTATGGTAACCTGCCCTATAGTAACCTACCCTGTTAGCTATGACAAGTCATTAATATTATAATCTCTACATTAAATAGTCTTAACAAATATGAGATTCAGTAGGAAATAATTGTGCTGGGCTGCTAGAGTTATGGTAAATGGTGTACAACCAGTGTTAGGCAGGCAGTTTCACTGTTTACCCCTCAGTGGTAAAAGTTCACATTTTATATTTGGTGGACAAGTTGACCCCTGGTTTTGGAGAGATATGTTTAGGCTCCAAATGTCGACTTGTACACCAGCGTGTCAATTGACAGCCATTTAAAAAAAAATGATCAACAAGATCCCAGACCTCATTCACTTACCTAGTGAGGTGGAACTCATCAAAAAGGACCAAGGAAACAATGTTTCCATTGCTGATACTATAAACCAGTCACAACTCCTGCCTGAATATATACCATCATCATCATTTTCATGTTCACTTTCCCTGCTAGCAAGAGTTAGATGGGTCTCCATAGACCAAGTCTGTAGTGAAGCAGTGGCTATTGATCTCCCAGAAAGCCAGGGATCTGTCTTCTCACCTATGTACAGTCATGTGCAGGGGAAGGTGTCAGGTCCTTGACATACCTGAAGGGTCCTTCCAACCCTTGTTTGGCAAACTTTCTACGGCTTGAAGCCCTTCCTATCACCAACCACTTTACAGGTGTACTGAGTGCGTTTCTTGTGTAGGTCACCAACACTAGGGAGGCTGTCATAGTTTGGTGTGACTGAAGGGTCCTCCAAACCCTTTGTTTGGCAGGCCTGCCACAGCTTCCCTTCACCAACCACTTCACAGGGGATAGTAAATAGGATCTTGTGTGGGGAGGGAGCATGAGGTGTGTACAGGGATATCAGGGATAGCTGTTGGTGAGCCGATTACAAAATGTCGACACACCAAAATATCTGAGGTGACATTAGCCAAGGTCAGGTCTTCATTAACACCACATAGCGCCAGCCCTCACAATCTTGAGTCATTTCTGTTGTGAGGTTTAGTTTTAGGTCAGCCTCCTTCACAATCTCATCCCGTGTTTTTCTGGGTGTACCTCTTCTGCAGGTCCCAGCAACTGGGGTTTCTCTGCATTTCTTTATATATATATATCATCATCATCATCATTTTACGTCCGCTTTTCCCTGCTTGCAAGGGTGGGACGGGTCTTATTCAGTGTATAAAGTGTATCCCTGGCATCGTGGACTCGGTTATTCACAGAATTTTCCTTAGAACCTAACCAATAATTGTTCGTGGAAGCCATCACACATTCGTGGAAACCACACAAATATCTTCCACGATATTTTTATGCCTTTTTCCGTGGCAATATATATTTTTTCAAGCTTTTTAACACTAAATTATTAACAACAGCAATATACTGTATTTGCCGGCCTATGTTTTACATTGTTTTGACATTTATAGTTATTTTTATGAACCATGTCCAATATTCGCGGTTTTTTACTCTTCGCGGGTGCTCTAGGAACGTAAGCCCCGCGAATACTGGAGGGGGCGGGGGGATCTGCGTGTATATATATATATCCCCAGACCGGGTGATGTGTTGTTTCCTTGAACAAGACACTTTATTTCACATTGCTCCAGTTTACTCAGCTGTAGAAATGAGATGATAGGGACTGGGGTCCCTATCATTCCACTGCAAAGTGGTCGTGGAGGTGCCACGGCAAAAAAGCACCCAGCACCCACTGTAAATGAGGTTGGTGTTAGGAAGGGCATCCAGCTGTAGAAATCAAGCCAGAATCAGTTCCCGTCCCACCCTTGCAAGCAGGGAAAAGCGGGCGTAAAATGATGATGATGATACATACACACACATATATACATACACACACATATATACATACACACACATATACACATATACATACACACACATATACACATATATACATACACACACATATACACATATATACATACACACACATATACACATATATACATACACACACATATATACATACCCACATACACACACACACATATATACATATACACACACATACATATACATACACACACACACACACACACATATATATATAATTAGGAATCAATCAACATCATCTGAGACCTTACTGAGGCAGAACTCATAAGATAGGACCAAGGAAGCAATGTTTCCATTCATCTTTTCCTTACTGATACTATGTACCGGTCACAACTCCTGGCAGAAAGAACAACGTGAAATAAAGTGACTTGCTGAAGGACATGGTGTATCACCCGGCCTGGGAATTGAACTCACAACCACGTGATTGTGAAAATAAATCTCTAACCACTGAGCCACTCGCTGTTACTCACAGTCATATACCACAACAACTCACCTCTGATCGACTTAGAAAATGAACAGGTAACAATTTGCCTTCACTGTCAATTAGAGGCAGATAGACCATCTGGTCACCTTCGTTGGAGTCCATATTAGCCCCTGCTCCAATCATGTCATCTGTGTCAGGTTCCATAGGGACCAATGCAGAGAAATGTCCACGGGTGTAACCTAGTGCAATGGGAGTTTTCCAACAAAAGCTTCTCTCCCACAATAATGGTAAATACACTCCTGCAATTAAGACAAAAAAACCACTGATGATGAAATGCATATAATACCATGGACATTTCAGAAATAATAATAATAATAATAATGAAATTATTGTGTACAGTGCTCAGGTGCACTACAACTCATCAAAGGTGCATGTATAGTACATAGAATAATATACAAATGTCAGGGAAGTGAATAGTGTACGAGTCATGATATACATGTGTGTGTGTGTATGGAGGGGGAACATTAGGTGTAGTGTTGGCGGATCTCGGGAAGCATGGAGGTTTTAAAAGGATGCAGTGTCTTGACAGCTAACAACTGATGCAGGTAGTTTGTTCCATGGAGGTTTTAAAGGATGTAGTGTCTCGGCAGCTAAGAACTGATGCAGGTAGTTTGTTTCATGGAAATTTTAAAGGATGCAGTGTCTCGACAGCTAACAACTGATGCAGGTAGTTTGTTTCATGGAAATTTTAAAGGATGCAGTGTCTCGACAGCTAACAACTGATGCAGGTAGTTTGTTCCATGGAGGTTTTAAAGGATGTAGTGTCTCGGCAGCTAAGAACTGATGCAGGTAGTTTGTTCCATGGAGGTTTTAAAGGATGCAGTGTCTCGACAGCTAACAACTGATGCAGGTAGTTTGTTTCATGGAAATTTTAAAGGATGCAGTGTCTCGACAGCTAACAACTGATGCAGGTAGTTTGTTCCATGGAGGTTTTAAAGGATGCAGTGTCTCGACAGCTAACAACTGATGCAGGTAGTTTGTTCCATGGAGGTTTTAAAGGATGCAGAGTCTCGACAGCTATTAACTGATGCAGGTAATTTGTTCCATGGAGGTTTTAAAGGATGCAGTGTCTCGACAGCTAAGAACTGATGCAGGTAGTTTGTTCCATGGAGGTTTTAAAGGATGCAGAGTCTCGACAGCTATTAACTGATGCAGGTAGTTTGTTCCATGGAGGTTTTAAAGGATGCAGAGTCTCGACAGCTATTAACTGATGCAGGTAGTTTGTTCCATGCTTCAGCAACTCTGAGCGTGAAAAAATGTTTCCGAAAGTCATGAATCACCACTATAAAGTTTATTGGTAACCAAAGGTGTGAATAATTTAATATGGAATAAACTAAATATTTCAGGAGATACACACATACAAAACAGTCTTCTTCTTCTCCAACTTACTCCCGAGAAGGGGGTCAGAGTCCTCAAACTCTCCATCCAGGAAGTCCTGTCAGAAACAACTGATCCAGCTGGATCCCAAAGCAAGACCAGCCAAGCTCATGGATGTTATCCAACCATCTTGCTCAGGGTCTACTCCTGGGTCTCCTGCCAGTTGGTTTTGCCCATAAAATCTGTTTAGTGATTCTTTCCTGAGACATTCCTGTGATATCTCAATTTGGAGAAGTAATGGCTCTACCTGGAGTGGCTCTGATCTCCAAGCAGTGCACTCTATCAAGTAATGTTACTCCAAAGACCTGTTACTCAGAGGAATGTTTCGCAATCATATTCTTTCGGTCATTACCCAAGATTCAAGACCATAGGTAAGGGTTGACACGAATACCGAATAGAAGAGAGCAAGTTTGGCTTTTACACTTACCTCCCTTCTGATTACTGAATGTTGACACCAAAATATCTGACATTAATTCAAATTGTGAAATAGCCTGTGTGAGGCTACAAAATAAAGTATTTTAAGGTCCATTTCTCTTCTTCATGTAGACCCTATAATAAGGGTTATGCTCATTACGGAGTACTTCTTGTGTCAATGTTTTACTGCCAAATACTGTTCCTGGTACCAAACATTCTAGTGTGGGGCTAGTGTAGGGCTGGTGTAGTTTAGTGTGGGGCTAGTGCAGTGTAGTTTAGTGTGGGGCTAGTGTAGTGTGGGGTGCAGTGCAGTGTGGTGCGGTGCAGTGTGCTGTAGCGTGGCGTGGTGTGGTGTGGTGTGGTGCAGTGTGGTGTAGTGTAGTGCGGTGTAGTGTGGTGTGGTGCAGTGTGGTGTGGTGCGGTGTAGTGCGGTGTAGTGTAGTGTAGTGTGCTGTGGTGTGGTGCGGTGCGGTGTAGTGTAGTGTGGTGTGGTGTAGTATGGTGTAGTGTGGTGCAGTGTAGTGTAGTGTGGTGTGGTATATGACTTACCCTGAAATCTAGCGTAGCCTATTGTTTCACCTCGGAAACTCTTTACATATTTTACACCATATACAACAATTGGACGTCGGAGTATGTGTGCAAGAGCAAATATATGCATTTGTTCAAGAGAAGCACCTGCAGAGACAAAGGTAAATAGTAGATTACAGGTATATATAGTTGACCTCACAACACTATATAATGGAAGTATAGTTGACCTCACAACACTATATAATGGAAGTATAGTTGACCTCACAACACTATATAATGGAAGTATAGTTGACCTCACAACAGTACACTATATAATGGAAGTATAGTTGACCTCACAACACTATATAATGGAAGTATAGATGACCTCACAACACTATATAATGGAAGTATAGTTGACCTCACAACACTATATAATGGAAGTATAGTTGACCTCACAACACTATATAATGCAAGTATAGTTGACCTCACAACAGTATATAATGCAAGTATAGTTGACCTCGCAACACTATATAATGCAAGTATAGTTGACCTCACAACACTATATAATGCAAGTATAGTTGACCTCACAACACTATATAATGGAAGTATAGTTGACCTCACAACACTATATAATGGAAGTATAGTTGACCTCACAACACTATATAATGGAAGTATAGTTGACCTCACAACAGTACACTATATAATGGAAGTATAGTTGACCTCACAACACTATATAATGGAAGTATAGATGACCTCACAACACTATATAATGGAAGTATAGTTGACCTCACAACACTATATAATGGAAGTATAGTTGACCTCACAACACTATATAATGCAAGTATAGTTGACCTCACAACAGTATATAATGCAAGTATAGTTGACCTCACAACACTATATAATGCAAGTATAGTTGACCTCACAACACTATATAATGCAAGTATAGTTGACCTCACAACACTATATAATGCAAGTATAGTTGACCTCACAACACTATATAATGGAAGTATAGTTGACCTCACAACACTATATAATGGAAGTATAGTTGACCTCACAACACTATATAATGGAAGTATAGTTGACCTCACAACAGTACACTATATAATGCAAGTATAGTTGACCTCACAACACTATATAATGCAAGTATAGTTGACCTCACAACACTATATAATGCAAGTATAGTTGACCTCACAACACTATATAATGCAAGTATAGTTGACCTCACAACACTATATAATGGAAGTATAGTTGACCTCACAACACTATATAATGGAAGTATAGTTGACCTCACAACACTATATAATGCAAGTATAGTTGACCTCACAACACTATATAATGCAAGTATAGTTGACCTCACAACACTATATAATGCAAGTATAGTTGACCTCACAACACTATATAATGCAAGTATAGTTGACCTCACAACAGTATATAATGCAAGTATAGTTGACCTCACAACACTATATAATGGAAGTATAGTTGACCTCACAACACTATATAATGGAAGTATAGATGACCTCACAACACTATATAATGCAAGTATAGTTGACCTCACAACACTATATAATGCAAGTATAGTTGACCTCACAACACTATATAATGGAAGTATAGTTGACCTCACAACAGTATATAATGCAAGTTTAGTTGACCTCACAACACTATATAATGCAAGTATAGTTGACCTCACAACACTATATAATGGCAGTATAGTTGACCTCACAACACTATATAATGGAAGTATAGTTGACCTCACAACAGTATATAATGCAAGTATAGTTGACCTCACAACACTATATAATGGAAGTATAGTTGACCTCACAACAGTACACTATATAATGGAAGTATAGTTGACCTCACAAGACTATATAATGCAAGTGTAGGTAACCTCACAACAATACGCCATGGAAAACATCTGCTATGTGGTAAATAACTGTATCCTGCAATAGATGTTGCTAGGAAACCAAGGAGGGAGTAAATGAAATCTCTGATGATGATATTTTTTAATATACAGTAACAGGTACGTAAATGAGGTACTACTATATATAACAGATGTAAATGAGGTACTACTTCTATATAAAACAGATGTAAATGAGGTACTACTTCTATATATATATAACAGATAGAAATGAGGTACTACTTCTATATATAACAGACGTAAATGAGGTACTACTTCTATATATAACAAATGTAAATGAGATACTACTTCTATATATAACAGATGTAAATGAGGTACTACTTCTATATATAACATATATGAGGTACTACTTCTATATATAACAGATGTAAATGAGGTACTACTTCTATATATAACAGATATAAATGAGGTACTACTTCTATATATAACATATATGAGGTACTACTTCTATATATAACAGATGTAAATGAGGTACTACTTCTATATATAACAGATGTAAATGAGGTACTAATGCTATATATAACAGATGTAAATGAGGTACTACTTCTATATATAACAGATGTAAATGAGGTACTATTTCTATATATAACAGATATAAATGAGGTACTACTACTATATATAACAGATGTAAATGAGGTACTTCTATATATAACAGATATAAATGAGGTTCTACTTCTATATATAACATGTAAATGAGGTACTACTTCTTGTATGACATGACAACTTCTCTAGAGTACCATATTAAAATGCTGACCTAACACTCGTACTCTCAAATGAAAGTGTGTGTTTGAGTAGTTAGAGCTAGTTCTGCATTGTGTCCTTCAACAAGACACTTTATTTCACATTGTTCCAGTCACTCAGCTAGAGAAAGCAAGTTGCAACGTCCCCGGTGCCAAACTGAATCGGTCTTTGCCTTTCCCTTGGACATCATATATAATATACATACATGGTGTATATTTAGTATAAGCCATGGGGCAGGAGGAAAGGGCTGCCTGCACTATCTAAGTCTGTGGTTTCCAAAGTAGGTCCGCAAATGAAGTGTCTGGGGTTCCATGAAAAAAGTTAGAGGAGTATATTTATATTACGACTATATAACAGTATAATTGGTGTGTGGCTGAGTGGTTAGAGAATTGGATCACAATCGTGAGGTTGTGAGTTCGATTCCTGGAGCGGGCGATGCGTTATGTCCTTGGGCAAGACACTTTATTTCACATTACTCCTTCTCCCTGGAGTTGGGACCTATAGATAGTATTAGCAATTGGAAAGACCAACGGAAACATTGTTTCCTCGGTCCGATTTGACGAGCTCCACCCCACTGGTTAAGTGAATGAGGTGTGGGATCTTGTCGATTGACTGTCGATATAATAGTATTAGACTTTGGGGTTTCCACAAAAGTTTCTCAGCCAAAAAGGGTTCAACATTTGAAAAAGTTTGGGAAACTCTGCTCTAAGTGAATCAAGCAAGGAGTTAAGATATTGGCTGATGTTTTTATGTAGGGAACCTGGCTGGCAAGACTAAGTAGTTAAGATAAGGTAGGGAACCTGTCTTACCTGGCAAGACTAAGTAGTTAAGATAAGGTAGGGAACTTGTCTTACCTGGCAAGACTAAGTAGTTAAGATAAGGTAGGGAACTTGTCTCACCTGGCAAGACTAAGTACTTAAGATAAGGTAGGGAACTTGTCTCACCTGGCAAGACTAAGTAGTTAAGATAAAGTAGGGAACTTGTCTTACCTGGCAAGACTAAGTAGTTAAGATAAGGTTGGGAACTTGTCTCACCTGGCAAGACTAAGTAGTTAAGATAAGGTAGGGAACTTGTCTTACCTGGCAAGACTAAGTAGTTAAGATAAGGTAGGGAACTTGTCTCACCTGGCAAGACTAAGTAGTTAAGATAAGGTAGGGAACTTGTCTTACCTGGCAAGACTAAGTAGTTAAGATAAGGTAGGGAACTTGTCTTACCTGGCAAGACTAAGTAGTTAAGATAAGGTAGGGAACTTGTCTCACCTGGCAAGACTAAGTAGTTAAGATAAGGTAGGGAACTTGTCTCACCTGGCAAGACTAAGTAGTTAAGATAAGGTAGGGAACTTGTCTTACCTGGCAAGACTAAGTAGTTAAGATAAGGTAGGGAACTTGTCTCACCTGGCTGGCTGGCAAGACTAAGTAGTTAAGATAAAGTAGGGAACTTGTCTCACCTGGCAAGACTAAGTAGTTAAGATAAGGTAGGGAACTTGTCTCACCTGGCAAGACTAAGTAGTTAAGATAAGGTAGGGAACTTGTCTTACCTGGCAAGACTAAGTAGTTAAGATAAGGTAGGGAACTTGTCTTACCTGGCAAGACTAAGTAGTTAAGATAAAGTAGGGAACTTGTCTCACCTGGCAAGACTAAGTAGTTAAGATAAGGTAGGGAACCTGTCTTACCTGGCAAGACTAAGTAGTTAAGATAAGGTAGGGAACTTGTCTCACCTGGCAAGACTAAGTAGTTAAGATAAGGTAGGGAACTTGTCTCACCTGGCAAGACTAAGTAGTTAAGATAAAGTAGGGAACTTGTCTCACCTGGAAAGACTAAGTAGTTAAGATAAAGTAGGGAACTTGTCTCACCTGGCAAGACTATGTAGTTAAGATAAGGTAGGGAACTTGTCTTACCTGGCTGGCAAGACTAAGTAGTTAAGATAAAGTAGGGAACTTGTCTCACCTGGCAAGACTAAGTAGTTAAGATAAAGTAGGGAACTTGTCTCACCTGGCAAGACTAAGTAGTTAAGATAAGGTAGGGAACTTGTCTTACCTGGCTGGCTGGCAAGACTAAGTAGTTAAGATAAAGTAGGGAACTTGTCTCACCTGGCAAGACTAAGTAGTTAAGATAAGGTAGGGAACTTGTCTTACCTGGCAAGACTAAGTAGTTAAGATAAAGTAGGGAACTTGTCTTACCTGGCAAGACTAAGTAGTTAAGATAAGGTAGGGAACTTGTCTTACCTGGCTGGCTGGCAAGACTAAGTAGTTAAGATAAAGTAGGGAACCTGTCTCACCTGGCAAGACTAAGTAGTTAAGATAAGGTAGGGAACTTGTCTTACCTGGCAAGACTAAGTAGTTAAGATAAAGTAGGGAACTTGTCTCACCTGGCAAGACTAAGTAGTTAAGATAAGGTAGGGAACTTGTCTTACCTGGCAAGACTAAGTAGTTAAGATAAAGTAGGGAACTTGTCTCACCTGGCAAGACTAAGTAGTTAAGATAAGGTAGGGAACTTGTCTTACCTGGCTGGCTGGCAAGACTAAGCAACACTGCCCAATCATGTTCCCACTGGCTTTCATCGAGAGAAAAATGTAAAGACTGAGCTTGTATGGATTCATACTCTTTCCACCGTGGGTAGAACCTGAGACAAAACAAACTTCATATCAAACATACAAACAATATTTCAATGTTTCACTGGAATAAATTTCTTGAAAGTCCACTAAAATGAGTGCTGAATGAGGACCATGTAGGTATTTTAACCCTTTAACATTTACATTACTCTATATATACGATACGGTGCTGCGATCAAATGTGGCTTTTCAGTCCAGCCAATGATCTAAAATGTCTGGCACAGAGTTGGCAACCAAAACATTCACTGGGAATAGCCGGCTGTGGTTGGAGTTCATATACTTTTGCATAATACACACACATATATATATATATATATGTGTGTATGTATATATGTATATATATATATATATATATATATATATATATGTATGTATGTATGTATGTATGTATATATGTATATATATATATATATATATATCTATCTATGTATGTATATATGTATATCTATGTATGTATTTATATATATATATATAAATTAATAAAAATAATGAATAAACAAAGAAACAGTTCCTTATATTAAAAAATTCATCATTTTACGATCGTTTCTAGGATATATATGTTAGTGTTGGTATGCATATCCTATAGATCTATGTAAAATATTTATACAAACTATCAGAGGGAATATACATACCTACACATATATATGCTGTCTTCAGAAATAATGATATTTGTTTATTGAAAAAAACCAACAAAGATTTAATACAATAGGTCTGTTTGGGAACAGGTTTTGAATTGACCAATAGAAAGATAGTGAAGGTCAAGATGGTAAACTAGTAGTAAAAGAACCTTAATTTAGGGGTAGAGGAAGGTAGATTTCAGTTTTGGATGGAAAGAATATTATGAATGAAAGATTATTTTAGGGATGAAAATAGGTCATATGCTGTCTTCAGAAATAATTATATTTGTTCATTGAATAAAACCAACAAAGATTTAATATAATTGTTTCTACTTTAGGCACAAGGCCAGCAATTATCCAGTGCATTACTGGTACTTTATTTTATCGACCCCGTAAGGATGAAAGGCAAAGTCAACCTCGGCGGGATTTGAACTCAGATCGTAAAGGGACGTAACTATGCTGGAAAGCATGGCGTCCGACCCTCTACCGATACTGCCAATCCACCGCCCTAAATCCAACAAAGATTTAATATAATAGGTCTGTTTGGGAACAGTTTTAAATTAACCAATAGAAAGGTAATAACTGGCTAAATGGTAAAATAGTAGTAATGGAACTTTAATTTAGGGGTAGAAGAAGGCAGATTTCAGTTTTGAATGGAAGGGGTATGAAGAATGAAAAGGTTATTTTAGGGGTGAAAATAGGTCAGGTCGGTAAAAGGTACACGAAAAATTGCTGTTATAAAAGAATAATGCCAATGTAAATATCTAAGGAGACTAAAATTTTACGATAAAAGTGTTAGTGAAAAAAAAATATATATATGGAATTTACATCTATGAAAATAAAATAAATTAATTAAATTGATAGGTATATTTATATTGATAAAATTATATTAATGCATATAGATATGATAAATAAGAGTTAGATGTAATTGAAGAGTGCTGTTAAAGACGAGGGGAAATAAAAAAAAAAAATCTCTATATATATAATTATATATATATATGTCTATGTATGTATTTATATATATATGTCTATGTATGTATATATATCTATGTATGTATAATTAATAATAATGGTATAACGAGGGGGCAGCCATCATTCATGCATGCATGCTTGCACCAACCTCATTTACAGTGAGTGCTGGGTGCTTTTTTGCCGTGGCACCTCCATGACCACTTTGCAGTGGAATGAGAGGGAACCCAGTCCCTACCATCTCATTTCTACAGCTGAGTAATGTGAAATAAAGTGTCTTGCTCAAGGAAACAACACATCACCCGGTCTGAGAATTGAACTCACAACCTTTCGATTGCAAGGCCAATGCTCTACCCACTAAGCCATGTGCCTCCTATATATATATATATATATATATATATATATATATATATATATATATATATATATATATATATATATATATCACACACACACACAGTTATATATGTGTGTGTGTGTGTGTGTAGTATATATATATATATGGAGGCACATGGCTTAGTGGTTAGAGCATTGGCCTTGCAATCGAAAGGTTGTGAGTTCAATTCTCAGACCAGGTGATGTGTTGTTTCCTTGAGCAAGACACTTTATTTCACATTGCTCCAGTTTACTCAGCTGTAGAAATGAGATGATAGGGACTGGGGTCCCTATCATTCCACTGCAAAGTGGTCGTGGAGGTGCCACGGCAAAAAAGCACCCAGCACTCACTGTAAATGAGGTTGGTGTTAGGAAGGGCATCCAGCTGTAGAAATCAAGCCAGAATCAGTTCCCGTCCCACCCTTGCAAGCAGGGAAAAAGCGGACGTAAAATGAAATGATGATGAAAATGATGATATATTACACACACACACACTTACATACATACATACATACATACATACATACAGATATATATATATATATTAAGTTCTCATTGAGTTTATGGAAAGGATAATAAAGTCTCTGTATCCTATGTTTTGATTAAGACAGTTCAATATTTAACTTGACAATTGTTGATTTATGGTTAAGAAATATCACTAGATTTCAGAGTAGTTAAATGTGAACATATGATGAATGAGTTATCTTCCTTTTGTTTATATTCTTCCTAAATATTTTTATTCTGTTTGAATCATCATCATTTCATTTTACGTTCGCTTCTCCCTGCTTGCAAGGGTGGGACGGGAATTGATTCTGGCTTGATTTCTACAGCTGGATGCCCTTCCTAACACCAACCTCATTTACAGTGAGTGCTGGGTGCTTTTTATGCCGTGGCACCTCCATGACCACTTTGCAGTGGAATGATAGGGACCCCAGTCCTATCATCTCATTTCTACAGCTGAGTAAACTGGAGCAATATGAAATAAAGTGTCTTGCTCAAGGAAACAACACATCACCCGGTCTGAGAATTGAACTCACAACCTTTCGATTGCAAGGCTAATGCTCCAACCACTAAGCCATGTGCCTCCATTTGAATAGCTTACTAAATTATATTTGACATGAATTATGTAATTTAATAATATAAGAATATCTTTAAAAGGAAACTATAATGACATGTAATTACAAAAGTAAAAATAAATTAACGAAATAAAACTTTTGTGAGTAAATATAACTGCAATTTAATCCTGTAATTATATGATAATTAAAGAATAGAAATGATTTTATAAAGAAAATATCCTATTTAAATTAAAAAAATTCGGCTAAAAAATGATCTTAATATATTATATATATTGATGGTGATATATGTATTTTATTATATATTTTAAATGCATAATTAATAATTATTTAAATTTGCTTTAAAGATAACATTTTTTAAAAGTTGTAACAAAGTACTTAAGGAATATATTACCTAAACCAAAAATTATAATCTATAATGAGTTAAATTAAATTATATAAATTTTTAAATAAACCAATTATGTGACGGCTCTAAAAAGTAATGTATATTGACTAATTTTGATATAATATAGATGTATAATTAACTTAACCATAATCAAATACAAGAGATATTCAATAGTTTATGGTAATTGATTGGTTGCATCAATTGGCCTAATATTTGAAAACAACGATTTTATTCTATCTATCCCCACATATATTTTATGTTCCCCCTCTTTCGTCGTTATTTCTCCTTTCTTCTTCCTCTATTCATCCATCCATTTATTTATTTTTTATTCATTTAAATATTTATGTATGTATTTATTTATTTATTCTTTTTTTCTTGCCTTCCTCCTCTTTACACCCTCTCTTATATCTCTAATGCTCTCCACGTCCTTTTCTTCTTTATGTTTATCATATTATTATTTGTGATATATAAATGTTGAGATTTGATGAAATAAATCACTGCCAATACAGGAATTGAACCATCAAGACCGTAGAGGTATGTCATACATCAATTCATGTATTTTATCTGACGAGGACGTACTGAAAAAACAACACAGTACCTTTGAAATATATATAATAAAGCATATATTTTGATCATGTGAATGTCTTCATTTGTTAATATTTTGAATAATATTAAAAACTCCAGGAAAATGTTTACTGTTGAGTGCTTTTAATCTATTGTAAAACTATTCATTGAGTAATCAATGAACCATATTAATATTTGGTTATACATACATAGACATATATATATATATATACTTAACTTACTGGTAATAAGGTAGTAATACATTACTGCCTACCACTATTTAGGGTGTGTGTAAAATACTTATAACTGCTTAAGGTTTTGTATTTACATAACCATAAATAGTATAACTAATACTATATATATATATATATATATATAGACATATATATAGACATATATATAGACATATATATATATACATACATAGACATATATATATATACATACATAGACATATATATATATATATATACATAGACATATATATATATATATACACATATATATATATACATAGACATATATATATATATATATATATATACATAGACATATATATATATATATATATATATACATAGACATATATATATATATATACATAGACATATATATATATATACATAGACATATATATATATACATATACATAGACATATATATATATATATATACATATATATACATAGACATATATATATATATATATACATATATATACATAGACATATATATATATATATATACATATATATACATAGACATATATATATATATATATACATATATATACATAGACATATATATATATATATATACATATATATACATAGACATATATATATATATATATACATAGGCATATATATATATATATATACCCCCGTCCAAACCCATGCAAGCGTGGAACACGGACGTTAAACGTTGATGATGATGATGATACATAGACATATATATATATATACATAGACATATATACATAGACATATATATATATCTATATACATAGACATATATATATATATATATATATATCTATATACATAGACATATATATATATATATATACATAGACATATATATATATATATATATATATCATCATCATCATCATCATCACCGTTTTACGTCCGTTCTTCCACGCTAGCATGGGTTAGACGGGTTGTCCTGTTGTGGGCAGTGTCTGGTCGGCTGACCTTGTCTTGCTCATACAGGAACTGATGATAGACATATATATATATACATAGACATATATATATATATACATAGATAGACATATATATATATATATATATATATATACACATAGACATATATATATATATATAGAGAGGGCCCTTGAGTCTAGTAAGACATCCTCTCTAGTGCTGGTGGCACAAATAAAAGCACCCAGTCCATGCTGTAAAGTGGCGCTGGTGTTAGGAAGGGCATCCAACCAGTGTATCAATGCCAAAAAGCTTATCAGCACAGCAACAAAACAGCATAGAAAAAAAAAAATATGAAGACGTCGCATCTCAGAGTTGCAACACTTAATGTTGGCACTCTCAGAGGTAGATCTGCTGAAATAGCGGAGATGCTGGAGAGAAGGCAGGTGGATGTGTGCTGCGTGCAAGAGGTGAGATGGAGAGGTGCCTCTGCGAGACTAGTCGTAGGCAAGCGTCTTAGCTATAAGCTATTCTGGGTAGGTAAGGATGATGGGTTAGGGGGAGTAGGCATTTTCCTGGCTGAGAAATGGATCAATAAGACAATAGAGGTAGTTCGAGTTAGTAATCGAATAATTAAGCTTAGATTAGTTGTAGGTAGGAGACTACTGACAATCATCTCGGTCTATGCTCCCCAAGCAGGCCTAGGCAAAGATGAGAAAGACTGCTTTTATGAGCAACTTTTGCAAACAACCACAATGACAGAGGACGGAGACATCGTTATGCTAGCAGGGGACTTCAATGGTCATGTTGGACAGCTCCAGGATGGTTACACTGGGGTACATGGTGGGCATGGTTACGGTTCAAGAAATGAAGAAGGAGTGAGACTTCTTGAATTTTGTGATGCAAGTACATTGACTATTTGCAACACAAACTTCCAGAAACCTGCCAATCACCTAATAACCTACAAATCTGGTGAGCACATAAGCCAGATTGACTTCCTGCTAGTTAGGCAGCGGGACAGGCAGATAGTGTCTAATACCAAGGCATACCCTGGGGAAGAATGTACCCCACAGCATAGGTTAGTTGTTAGTGAT
>OZ024759.1:10428267-10460767 GCA_964016885.1 Eledone cirrhosa | reverse complement strand
AATGGATGAAAGGCAAAGTTGACCTCGGCAGGATTTGAGCTGAGGGAGCAGTGAACAGGAATGAATACCACAACACATTCTATCTGATGTTCTAACAACTCTGTCAATTCGCTGCCTTCACTATATATCATCATCATCATCGTTTAACGTCCATTTTTCACGTTAGCTAGGGTTAGATGGGTTTGTCCCTTTTAGAAGCAAGTTGGGTCAGGTGACCAAGTCTTGCTCATATAGAACTGTTTCTGGCTAGGTTTTCTACAGTTGGATGCCCTTCCTAACACCAACCATTTGATGGAGCTAGTATATTGTGGGCCCTTGCTACTTATTGCACCTGAGTATCGGCCACATATAAAACCTACATTCTTAGATAGCTTACCTCTGATCCACTACATCTTTTGCATTTGGGACATAGAATGGAATTTCTACCTACTCCTTTCCTACACACTGAGCAGGGCCATTTCCCAGAGGGCACCTGTGCCCTATTTTCCTTTCTACAAACTAGAACTTTAGTGTTAGACAAGTTAACTTTAAGGCCTTTAGATTCTAGGCCATGCTTCCATGTTTGGAATTTCTTGTGCAGTTCAGCCATAGATTCAGCTATGAGAGTTAGATCATCTGCACATAGAAGTTCCCATGGGCAGCCATTTAAACTGGCTGTATCTGGCCAGAATTCTCACACCTCTTTCTGTTCAAACTGACAATAACCAGCTGCTCATACTGATGTTAAGGTATTGTTCTCAAAATAAATAATATCCAAATCTCAGATTCATATTATGTGAGATAAAACCTTTACCATGAGAATACAATAGTATATATAGAGTAATGTAATAGCCTGCAACTTAACTTTAAGACCTTTTGATTCTAGGCCATGCTTCCAGGTTTGGATATATATATATATGTGTGTGTGTGTGTGTGTGTGTGTGTGTGTGTGTGTGTGTGTGTGTGTGTGTGTGTGTGTGTGTGTGTGTGTGTGTGTGTGTGTGTGTGTTATTAGGTGGGATCCAATCACATGATTAAACCCGAGCTGATCAATATGGAAACAATTTGTAATATGTAATAAAGTTTACAAAAAGCTGAAATTATTATTGTTACTTATATATATATATATATATATATATATATATATATATATATATGAATGTATATATAGTGTATTTTGCAATACACTGTATGCTTAATTAAAAGCATTTTGAAGACTTACACTTATCTCCCTTTGTTTGCTGAAAAAAGAAGTAAGTGACATAGTCATTACTTTAAAACAATAGTGTAAGGTCTTCAAAATGCTTTTAATTAAGCATACAGTGTATTGCAAAATACACTGTATATACATTCATATATATATATATATATATCATTAAAATGTATATATAAATAGACACGTTTTACCATTTACATTACTCTATATATACTATTATAATTTTGTGGTTAAGACTTTATCTCACATAATTATCTCGCATAATATTGAATCTATGAGGTTTTGATATTTATTGTGAGAACAATACTGTAACATCAGTATGAGTGGCTAGTCTCAGTCAGTCTGAACAGAAAGAGGTGAGAGAATTCTGTCCGGTTTAAACAATACCAACATCAAACAATATGCTGACTTGCACTAATTACTAATACAGTATTTTTTAGTGAAAATTTAATCAGTAAAAGTCCTCCCTACTTCTATAATTAGTGGCAAATCAATAAATCAATAGTGATTGTTGAAAAGCCAAGCGGATTCTACTGTTAGTCACCACTTATGTGTGTGTGTGTGTGTGTGTGTGTGTATGTATGTGTGTATATATATATATATATGTGTTTGTGTGTATATATATATATATAAGTATGTGTGTGTGTATATATATATATGTGTATATGTGTGTGTGAGTATATATATGTATGTGTGTGTGTATATATATATAGATGTGTGTGTGAGAGTATATATATGTATGTGTGTGTGTGTGTGTGTATATATATATAGATGTGTGTATATATATATGTGTGTGAATATATATGTGAGTGGGAGTGTATATTTATATATGTATGTGTATTTATAGATGTGTGTGTGTGTATGTATATATATATATACACGTGTGTATTTATAGATATCTGTGTGTATATATATATACGTCTGTATTTATAGATATGTGTGTGTGTATATATATATATATATATATATATATACACACACACACACGTGTATTTATAAAATTAACCTGTCTAAGACTAAAGTTCTAGTTTGTAGGAAGGAAAATAGGGCACTGGTCCCATCTGGGAAATGGCCATGCTCAGTGTGTAGGAAAGGAGTAGACAGAAACTCCATTTTATGTCCCAAATGCAAAGTATGGGTGCGTAAAAGATGTAGTGGGATCACAGGTAAGCTAACTAAGAATAGAGATTTTATATGTGGCTGGTGCTCAGGTGCAATAAGTAGCAGTAAGTGCCCACAGAATACTAACTCATTCCATTGCACAGATGGTTCTATAGAAATAGTGGACAGTTTCCGTTACCTGGGTGATAAAATCAGCAGTGGTGGAGGGTGCTCTGAAAGTACAGTAGCTAGAGTCAGAACGGGATGGAAAAAGTTCAGAGAGCTTATACCACTATTGGCCGCTAAAGGGTTCTCTCTAAAAATGAAAGGCAGGTTGTATGATGCCTGCATACGAACAACAATGTTACATGGCAGTGAGACTTGGGCATTGTGTGCAGAGGATATACGCAGACTGGAGAGGAATGAAGCTTGTATGCTCCGTTAGATGTGTAATAGTAATATACGTGAACGGCAAAGCATAAATGAACTAAGGGAGAAATTAGGAATAAGAGGGATCAGATGTTGTTTACTCGAGAGAAGACTACGTTGGTATGGTCACGTGATGCGCATGAAAGACGACAGCTGTATAAAAAAGTGCAGGGCATAAAAATAGATGGTAGCCACGGAGTAGGCAGACCCAGAAAAACCTGGGGCGACTTGATAAATTCCGACCTCACACACTTACACCTCTCCAAGACAATGTCACTGGACCGAGATCTTTGGCGCTACGCAGTAATACAGAAGACCCGCCTTGCCTAAGTACAAAGCGAAACCTACAGTCAGTAGGCACCTCTAACAAAAATACACCCCCACCCCATATCCACACCACCCCCTTAAATGTGAAGTTATGTTGGTACCACAACATCCAGTCCGAAATAAATGAGGTCGTGTAGGTGTCACGACAAAAGAACACACAGTCCACGCTGTAATGTGGCCGTGTAGGTAACACGGTAAAAACCTCCCAGTCCATACTTTGCAGTGGAATGATAGGGACCCCAGTCCCTATCATCTCATTTCTACAGCTGAGTAAACTGGAGCAATGTGAAATAAAGTGTCTTGCTCAAGGAAACAACACATCATCCGGTCTGAGAATTGAACTCACAACCTTTTGATTGCAAGTCCAATGCTCTAACCACTGAGCCATGTGCCTACATAATAAAAAAAAAATATATATATAGGAACGAGTAGGACCGCGACGGCTGAGCTCAAGCCATTTCGACGGCTAATTCTGGACTTAGATTTTGTCCAGAATTAGCCGTCGGGGTCCTACTCGTTCCTATTACCCACTCTACTACCCTAAGTATTGAGTACTTTGGTGCGTTATGGTCCACCTGGTTTCTTACCAAATTTGCTTCATTATATATATATATATATATATATATAAAGAAACAAAGACCAAAGCGGGTGTGGTAAGATACCAGGTAGACCATCATGTAGGTCAGTAATACTGATTAGTCATATCCTTGACATGACTAATCATGTAACATTTAACTTAATTTAATATTTTTCAGTTAGAAAGTCTTTTCCAAGGTCAAACACGATTTCCCGATTCCTGATTATGTAAGTAATGAATCACACTGCATCTGTGTATCAATTAATTTGAAGAGATTTAGTAATAACTTTCCCATTATTAAACTAGTGTTTGGTGGAACACACATTGCATCTGTGTTTCAATTAATTTGAAGAGATTTAGTAATAACTTTCCCATTATTAAACTAGTGTTTAGTGGAACACACACTGCATCTGTGTTTCAATTAATTTGAAGAGATTTAGTAATAACTTTCCCATTATTAAACTAGTGTTTGGTGGAACACACATTGCATCTGTGTTTCAATTAATTTGAAGAGATTTAGTAATAACTTTCCCATTATTAAACTAGTGTTTGGTGGAACACACATTGCATCTGTGTTTCAATTAATTTGAAGAGATTTAGTAATAACTTTCCCATTATTAAACTAGTGTTTGGTGGAACACACATTGCATCTGTGTTTCAATTAATTTGAAGAGATTTAGTAATAACTTTCCCATTATTAAACTAGTGTTTGGTGGAACATAACTTAACAAAGTCACAAGACAAAACTGTCAAATATTTAAATTAAGAGATCACAGCTCCGAAACTATGGGCATGTGGTTAGAATGTCTCGGGGAAGAATCTCTGGACAGATTTTACGGGCAAAACCAACTGGTAGGAGACCCAGGGGTAGACACCGACTGGCAGGAGACCCAGGGGTAGACACCAACTGGCAGGAGACCCAGGGGTAGACCCCGAGCGAGATGGTTGGATAACATCCATGAGCTTGGCTAGTCTTGTTTGGGGATCCAGCCGGGTCAGTTGGAGATGGTTGCTTCTGACAGGACCTGCAGGAGTGAGTGTTTGAGGACTCTGCTCCCATGAGGAGAAGGAGAAGAAAAAAGAAAGAAAAAGAAAAAGAAAAAGAAAAAGAACTATGAACACTTTAAAGTGAAGTTTTGTGTTTTTATGATGGAGTGAGAGGCAGTCGGAAGGGAGTTTGGTATCAAGAAAGCTGAGCTGGATCTCCTCCACTAAGATAGCAGTAGAGGATTTTGATAAAAATATAAAAAACTAATGTTTTACTGCCTAAATCCTACCTTGCCTGGAAACATCTGTTCTAGACAGTTCCTTCTTCTCTAATCTAAAACATTACTTGGTGTAATAACTACTTAATAACTTGGTGTAATAACTACTTAATAACTTGGTGTAATAACTACTTAATAACTTGGTGTAATAACTACTTAATAACTTGGTGTAATAGCTACTTAATAACTTGGTGTAATAGCTACTTAATAACTTGGTGTAATGACTACTTAATAACTTGGTGTAATAGCTACTTAATAATTTGGTGTAATGACTACTTAATAACTTGGTGTAATAACTACTTAATAACTTGGTGTAATAGCTACTTAATAACTTGGTGTAATAGCTACTTAATAACTTGGTGTAATAGCTACTTAATAACTTGGTGTAATGACTACTTAATAACTTGGTGTAATGACTACTTAATAACTTGGTGTAATAACTACTTAATAACTTGGTGTAATAACTACTTAATAACTTGGTGTAATAGCTACTTAATAACTTGGTGTAATAACTACTTAATAACTTGGTGTAATGACTACTTAATAACTTGGTGTAATGACTACTTAATAACTTGGTGTAATGACTACTTAATAACTTGGTGTAATGACTACTTAATAACTTGGTGTAATAGCTACTTAATAATTTGGTGTAATAGCTACTTAATAACTTGGTGTAATGACTACTTAATAACTTGGTGTAATGACTACTTAATAACTTGGTGTAATGACTACTTAATAACTTGGTGTAATGACTACTTAATAACTTGGTGTAATGACTACTTAATAACTTGGTGTAATAACTACTTAATAACTTGGTGTAATGACTACTTAATAACTTGGTGTAATGACTACTTAATAACTTGGTGTAATAGCTACTTAATAATTTGGTGTAATAGCTACTTAATAACTTGGTAATGACTACTTAATAACTTGGTGTAATGACTACTTAATAACTTGGTGTAATGACTACTTAATAACTTGGTGTAATGACTACTTAATAACTTGGTGTAATAACTACTTAATAACTTGGTGTAATGACTACTTAATAACTTGGTGTAATGACTACTTAATAACTTGGTGTAATGACTACTTAATAACTTGGTGTAATAACTACTTAATAACTTGGTGTAATGACTACTTAATAACTTGGTGTAATGACTACTTAATAACTTGGTGTAATAACTACTTAATAACTTGGTGTAATAACTACTTAATAACTTGGTGTAATGACTACTTAATAACTTGGTGTAATGACTACTTAATAACTTGGTGTAATAACTACTGAATAACTTGGTGTAATAACTACTGAATAACTTGGTGTAATAACTACTGAATAACTTGGTGTAATAACTACTGAATAACTTGGTGTAATAACTACTGAATAACTTGGTGTAATAACTACTGAATAACTTGGTGTAATAACTACTGAATAACTTGGTGTAATAACTACTTAATAACTTGGTGTAATAACTACTTAATAACTTGGTGTAATAACTACTTAATAACTTGGTGTAATAACTACTTAATAACTTGGTGTAATAACTACTTAATAACTTGGTGTAATAACTACTTAATAACTTGGTGTAATGACTACTTAATAACTTGGTGTAATGACTACTTAATAACTTGGTGTAATGACTACTTAATAACTTGGTGTAATGACTACTTAATAACTTGGTGTAATGACTACTTAATAACTTGGTGTAATGACTACTTAATAACTTGGTGTAATGACTACTTAATAACTTGTGTAATAACTACTTAATAACTTGGTGTAATAACTACTTAATAACTTGGTGTAATAACTACTTAATTACTTGGTGTAATAACTACTTAATTACTTGGTGTAATAACTACTTAATTACTTGGTGTAATAACTACTTAATTACTTGGTGTAATAACTACTTAATTACTTGGTGTAATAACTACTTAATTACTTGGTGTAATAACTACTTAATTACTTAGTGTAATAACTACTTAATAACTTGGTGTAATAGCTACTTAATAACTTGGTGTAATAGCTACTTAATAACTTGGTGTAATAGCTACTTAATAACTTGGTGTAATAGCTACTTAATAACTTGGTGTAATAACTACTTAATAACTTGGTGTAATAACTACTTAATAACTTGGTGTAATGACTACTTAATAACTTGGTGTAATGACTACTTAATAACTTGGTGTAATAACTACTTAATAACTTGGTGTAATAACTACTTAATAACTTGGTGTAATAACTACTTAATAACTTGGTGTAATGACTACTTAATAACTTGGTGTAATAACTAATTAACTTGGTGTAATGACTACTTAATAACTTGGTGTAATGACTACTTACAATAACCAGGAGACAAAATTACCTCAAGATTCTCTGTTAGGAAGTTAGGTGAATTTCTTTTAGGGTCAGTTGATGTATATTTGTAAAGAAGATAAAGTATTGTCTGACAACCCCCACACACACCCCACCTTCATGCTTTCTATGTCTAAGCCGAAAGTCTGTTTGTGGCCCCGAGGCTCATGAGGCTGGTGCTATTCCCAGTTTTTGTGGTGACAGAGTACAAGACTCCCCGGACAGGACACCAGTCTGCTGCAGGGTTAAAGTCTGTCTCATATCCAGAGGCTCACCAGGCCACTGATTATCCTGGTTTTCCATAGCCTTAAGTGACTGAAAGTACAAAACTATCCCCAGGACAGGACACCAGTCCATCACAGGGTTAAACCTCCAGCTATTGCTGCTGGTACTCATTTTCAGCTGAGTACACTGAAGCCATGTGAAATGAAGTGTTTTTCTCAAGAACACAACACACCACCCAGTCCAGGAATGGAACACACCACCCAGTCCAGGAATGGAACCCACAACATTATGATTGCAAGTCCAACAGCCTTACCACAAGGCCGTGTACCTTTACACCATGTTTTAGGTATTCAATATTCTAATCCACCAGTTACCATCTGCCAAAGTCTAAAATCTGTCTTTAGCTTTATTGTCTCTATTCATTACAGCCCCATTCTTATGTTTGTTACAATAAAGATCAAATAAAAAGAAATGTTCTCTCTATGTTGGTGAAATGACAATATATAAATGGACGTCAGATACAGAGGCTGGGTGTTGGTGAAATGACAATATATAAATGGACGTCAGATACAGGGGCTGGGTGTTGGTGAAATGACAATATATAAATGGACGTCAGATACAGGGGCTGGGTGTTGGTGAAATGACAATATATAAATGGACGTCAGATACAGGGGCTGGGTGTTGGTGAAATGACAACATATAAATGGACGTCAGATACAGGGGCTGGGTGTTGGTGAAATGACAATATATAAATGGACGTCAGATACAGAGGCTGGTTGTTTGTGAAATGACAATATATAAATGGACGTCAGATACAGGGGCTGGGTGTTGGTGAAATGACAACATATAAATGGACGTCAGATACAGGGGCTGGGTGTTGGTGAAATGACAATATATAAATGGACGTCAGATACAGGGGCTGGGTGTTGGTGAAATGACAATATATAAATGGACGTCAGATACAGAGGCTGGGTGTTGGTGAAATGACAATATATAAATGGACGTCAGATACAGGGGCTGGGTGTTGGTGAAATGACAATATATAAATGGACGTCAGATACAGGGGCTGGGTGTTGGTGAAATGACAATATATAAATGGACGTCAGATACAGGGGCTGGGTGTTGGTGAAATGACAACATATAAATGGACGTCAGATACAGGGGCTGGGTGTTGGTGAAATGACAATATATAAATGGACGTCAGATACAGGGGCTGGGTGTTGGTGAAATGACAATATATAAATGGACGTCAGATACAGGGGCTGGGTGTTGGTGAAATGACAATATATAAATGGACGTCAGATACAGAGGCTGGTTGTTTGTGAAATGACAATATATAAATGGACGTCAGATACAGGGGCTGGGTGTTGGTGAAATGACAACATATAAATGGACGTCAGATACAGGGGCTGGGTGTTGGTGAAATGACAATATATAAATGGACGTCAGATACAGGGGCTGGGTGTTGGTGAAATGACAATATATAAATGGACGTCAGATACAGGGGCTGGGTGTTGGTGAAATGACAATATATAAATGGACGTCAGATACAGGGGCTGGGTGTTGGTGAAATGACAATATATAAATGGACGTCAGATACAGGGGCTGGGTGTTGGTGAAATGACAATATATAAATGGACGTCAGATACAGAGGCTGGGTGTTGGTGAAATGACAACATATAAATGGACGTCAGATACAGGGGCTGGGTGTTGGTGAAATGACAATATATAAATGGACGTCAGATACAGGGGCTGGGTGTTGGTGAAATGACAACATATAAATGGACGTCAGATACAGGGGCTGGGTGTTGGTGAAATGACAATATATAAATGGACGTCAGATACAGAGGCTGGTTGTTTGTGAAATGACAATATATAAATGGACGTCAGATACAGGGGCTGGGTGTTGGTGAAATGACAATATATAAATGGACGTCAGATACAGGGGCTGGGTGTTGGTGAAATGACAATATATAAATGGACGTCAGATACAGGGGCTGGGTGTTGGTGAAATGACAATATATAAATGGACGTCAGATACAGGGGCTGGGTGTTGGTGAAATGACAACATATAAATGGACGTCAGATACAGGGGCTGGGTGTTGGTGAAATGACAACATATAAATGGACGTCAGATACAGGGGCTGGGTGTTGGTGAAATGACAATATCTAAATGGACGTCAGATACAGGGGCTGGGTGTTGGTGAAATAACAATATATAAATGGACGTCAGATACAGGGGCTGGTTGTTTGTGAAATGACAATATATAAATGGACGTCAGATACAGGGGCTGGTTGTTTGTGAAATGACAATATATAAATGGACGTCAGATACAGGGGCTGGGTGTTGGTGAAATGACAACATATAAATGGACGTCAGATACAGAGGCTGGGTGTTGGTGAAATGACAATATATAAATGGACGTCAGATACAGGGGCTGGGTGTTGGTGAAATGACAACATATAAATGGACGTCAGATACAGAGGCTGGGTGCAGGCACAAGCTTTAGTCTCACCAGGAAATACAATAGGCAGGTAAATACTAAAACACTTTCCCCCTGGGGAAGAATGCACCACCCAAGGAGAGGGATTAGTAGATTTTAGAGTATGAACTACACCAGGCATGTTAAACTGAGGGTCCTCCAAGGGCTGCATGGGTCACATGTTGTCTGAAGGCCACATGGGTCACATATGTTTTGTCTGAGGGCCACATGGGTCACATGTGTTGTCTGAGGGCCACATGGGTCACACGTGTTGTCTGAGGGCCACATGGGTCACATATGTGTTGTCTGAGGGCCACACGGGTCACGTGTTGTCTGAGGGCCACACGGGTCACACGTGTTGTCTGAGGGCCACATGGGTCACGTGTTGTTTGAGGGCCACATGGGTCACGTGTTGTATGAGGGCCACATGGGTCACACGTGTTGTCCGAGAGCCACATGGGTCACATATGTGTTGTCCGATAGCCTGGTGGGTCACATATGTGTTGTCCGATAGCCTGGTGGGTCACATATGTGTTGTCTGAGGGCCACATGGGTCACATATGTGTTGTCTGAGGGCCACATGGGTCACATATGTGTTGTATGAGGGCCACATGGGTCACGTGTGTTGTCCGAGGGCCACATGTCACATGTGTTGCCCGAGGGCCACGTGTCACATGTGTTGTCCGAGGGTCACGTGTCACATGTGTTGTCCGAGGACCACATGGGTCACATATGTGTTGTCCGAGGACCACATGGGTCACACATGTGTTGTCCGAGGGCCATACATGACAGCTAATTGCGCACACGACAACTAATTTTACAAACATAAAACGTGCTAGTACTGTAAAAACCTCTGTGCGGGCCGCTGGTGTGCTTGCAAAGGGCCGCATGTTTGACATGCCTCAACTAGATAACACACAGAAACCTGAAGCAATCTGGAGAGAAGGATATGGAAGCATTAAAGGGCCTTGAAATTGCCGAGTCGTTAGAACGTCGGATAGGAAGGACACCCAACTAGAGAAAATATGTCAATCAAAAGGTAAAGATGACTCTTCAGTTGTGTTCAAGGGCATGATGATCCCCCCCCCCTCCCCAGTGCAGGTGCCATGAAAAAATGCACCTAGTACAGTCAGTAGCGTGCGGGAACCTATATAAGCAAGATGAAGTCCTGTCCCATCTGTGATGTCCAGTCCAACCTTTGCTAGCAGGGAAAATGGATGTTAAATGATAAGATATATACTTGTATTTTACCCGATTTTTAAAGCTATTATTTGTAGTGAAGGCGGTGGATTGGCAACATCGGTAGAGGGTCGGCTGCCATGCTTTCCAGCATAGAGTTACGGCCCTTCATGGTTTGAGTTCAAATCCCGGCGAGGTTAACTTTGCCTTTCATCCTTACGGGGTCGATAAAATAAAGTACCAGTAATGCACTGGGATAATTGCTGGCCTTGTGCCAAAAGTAGAAACAATTATTACGGGGCTTGATAAAATAAAGTACCAGTAATGCACTGGGATAATTGCTGGCCTTGTGCCATAAGTAGAAACAATTATTTGCAGTGATCAACTGTTTTCACAGTTATTTTCTGCAATTCGTAATTCCCACATTTTCAACCTTCAAATCACTCAGAATACATTGAATAAAAACCAACCAATGCTTTCAGTATAAAGAAAAGCTACATTTACATCATCATCATCATCAGATGTCTGCTTTTCCTTGTTTATTTGGTAGACAAGGATGCAATTCAATTCAAGCACTCAACATTGTGTTATTTCTTCAAAATAAGGATGACTGAGTATATTTAGAATGAGGAAAATGTGAAGTTGTTGATGTTAAAGGGTCCTTTATTAATTGAGCCATTATACATATTTCAATGATGATCGTTATTTCATCAGACATTTCCGACGCACTTATTGGCGGAAGGGAGCGGACTAAAAAAGTTATGCTTTTGCTTTGGTTGTCCACACCCTTAATTAATAAAGGATTCTTTAACATCTACAACTTCACATTTTCCTCATTCTAAATATATATATATATATATATATATCGACCTTGTAAGGATGAAAAGCAAAGTTAACCTCGGCGGGATTTGAACTCAGACCATAAAGGGCCGTAACTCTATGCTGGAAAGCATGGCATCCGACCCTCTACTGATACTGCCAATCCAGCGCCTTCACTACAAATAATAACTTTAAAAATCGGGTAAAATACAAGTATATATCTTATCATTTAACTATATATATATAGTAATAATAATAAATTTGAAGACTAAAATCCAAAGAGGGCTCAATAAGGATAAATATATATCAAATATATAAGAACCCTAGAGCAAATATTTATTAAAATAACAGATTAAAGTTTAAGCAGCAATTCTTTGCTTAAACTTTAATCTGTTATTTTAATATATATATATATATATTACTTCAAAATATTAATAAATATAGACATTCATGTGATTATATTTGTTGTAATAATATTTTTATATCTTGAAGTAATATTAATAACTCCAGAAATCCTTTCTGTGGAGTGCTTCTAATCTATTGTGAAACTTTATTCATTGATTTATTCATTGAACCTTGTTTAACCTTTAAAAAAAAAAAATATATATATATAGGATAAATATCCCATAACTCCTTGTCTGAACACACACAGCGTGTCTAGGACACTTTTAAACCTGGTGGAGCCCAACCCTCTCCAGGTCTGAACACAGCCGACTTTTTCTATAGAGAAACAATCGACCCCAGTTCTGGACTGCTACTTTTTTTTATCAACCTCAAAAGGATGAAAGGCAACGTTGACTTCGGTGGGATTTGAGCTCAGAGCGCGCAATGAGGTGGGACGAATAACGTAAAGCAGTCTATCTGACATCTTAACGACTGCCAATTCATCTTATAATATATATCATCATCATCATCATCATCATCATCTTCGTTTAATGTCCATATTCCACGCTTGCATGGATTTGGGCGGGAGTTTTCCCACTTGAGGCAAGAGTGGTTGTCTTACTCGCATAGGACTGTCTGGCTGGTTTTCTACGGCTGGATGCCCTTCCTAACACCAACCACATTTACAGTGTGGAACTGGGAGGTTTTTACCGTGTTACCTACACGGCCACATTACAGCGTGGACTGTGTGTTTTTTTGTCGTGACACCTACACGACCTCATTTGTTTCGGCCTGGATGTTGTGACACCTACACGACCTCATTTGTTTCGGCCTGGATGGTGTGACACCTACACGACCTCATTTGTTTCGGCCTGGATGGTGTGACACCTACACGACCTCATTTGTTTCGGCCTGGATGTTGTGGTACCAACATAACTTTACATTGGAAGGGGTGGTGTGGATGGGGTGGGGGTAGTGGGACGGGGGTGTATTTGTTAGAGGTGCCTACTGACTGTAGTAGGTTTCACTTTGCACTTAGGTAAGGCGGGTCTTCTCTATTACTGTGTAGCGCCAAAGATCTCTGTCCAGTGACATTGTCTTGGAGAGGTGTATATATATATATAATCCTTGTGTGGATCTGGCTGATTCTACTTCTGCGGGTTCTTTCAGACACGGGTGTTTTGTCCGGAGCAAAATATATAAAATTTTATAAAATTTGCTCCAGACATAACACCCGTGTCTGAAAGAACCCGCAGAAGTAGAATCAGCCAGATCCATACAGGGACCATGACTCGAGCTACATGCCGGCGACACATTTGTAACACAAAATAAACTAAGTCCAGATGTATCCCTGATTTTTCGTTTTCTTTATAATATCTACACTCTACTCTGATGAATATCGAGTGCTAATTTTGGCATACCGCCTACGGAAGCTCCATAGCTACCACTATACACAACTATATATATATATATATATATATATATATATATATATATATAGATATATATATAATTCGTTTTTGAATTTGTTTCGCAAGATTTCTTACCTGAAAACATGTGTTGAAACAGATATTGTTATACTTTTAGTACAGACCAAAGGAGAGACACAAAATCAAAATCCAGTCACGGACGAAAGAGCTTTAACAATATATAAACACCCGTCTGGTTATCGAACCAACCAACCAGAAATTTATAATAAATTGAAGTAAAAACCAACAGGTGCATGTGTTTTTATTGGCAGCCTGACCCTCCCTAAGTATAACAATATATATCTCTTTATCGATCGACTTTCGTCAAATCGGAGCGAGGAAACAACGTTTTCGTCGGTCTTTCTAGTTGCTAGTACTATCTATTGGTCGCAACTCCAGGTAGAAGGAGCAACGTGAAATAAAGTGTCTTGCTCAAGGGCATAACGCATCGCCCGGTCCAGGAATCGAACTCACAATCTCAAGATTGTGAATCCAATTCTCTAACCACTCAGCCACACACCTTCACACAATATATATATATATATATATATATATATATATCATCATCATCATCATCATTTAATGTCCATCTTCCACGCTAGCATGGGTTTGGACGGGAATTTTCCCACTTGAGGCAAGAGTGGTTGTCTTGCTTGTATAGGACTGTTTGGCAGGTTTTCTACGGCTGGATGCCCTTCCTAACACCAACCACGTTTACAGTGTGGACTGGGAGATTTTTACCGTGTTACCTACACGGCCACATTACACCGTAGACTGTGTTTTTTTTTTGTCGTGACACCTACACGACCTCATTTATTTCGGACTAGATGTTGTAGCCATCCGCGGCCAAAATAAATAGGAGGAGTCGAAATATATATTTATATATATATATATATATATATATATATTATTATTGTCAATAATATAAAACATGAAATATATATATACAGATATGTTAATAAACATGTAAACATGTGTGGAAAATACAATACAAACTTTTGAAAAACCATGACTTACATCATTGCTCCATCTCCAAGGCTTTCTGCCAGAGCCCTACGCAAAGAATTGTCGACATCAAAGACTCCCCAAGTAGCTTGTAATACTGAGTCTAAAAGGCAGTCTCCAGCTGTACGGTTCCATAAGGCATGCAAACGGCTACTTAATCTCTCAGTTAGTTCCAAACTCCAGTTTATGATGGATTCTTCCACCTCCAATTCTGGTAGAAAGAAAAAAAAGAGAGAGAGTGAGTGAGTGAATGAGAGAGAGAGTGAGAGAGAGTGAATGAGAGAGAGTGAGAGGAAGGGGAGAAAGAGAGAGAGAGAGTGAATGAGAGAAAGTGAGAGATACAGTGAGTGAGTGAGAGAGAGAATGAGAGAGAGAGAGAGAGAGAGAGAGAGTTAGAGAGAGAGAAAGAGAGAGAGAGATAGAAAGAGAGAGAGAGATAGAAAGAGAGAGAAAGAGAGAGAGAGATAGAAAGAGAGAGAAAGAGATGTTATTTATATATCTCGAGTAAGAATTTATTGAAGAGAAAGAAAGACATGTATTTCTAATTTTGGAAAGGGGAGGGGAAAGTTAACTAAATCAACCCCAGCACATTACTGGTACTTTATTTTATCGACCCCGTAAGGATGAAAGGCAAAGTTAACCTCGGCGGGATTTGAACTCAGGCCATAAAGGGCCGTAACTCTTTGCTGCAAAGCATGGCGTCCGACCCTCTACCGATACTGCCAATCCACCACCTTGAAAGTATATAATGGTTTCCAATATAGGCACAAGGCTAGTAATTTGATGGGAAAGGGGAAAGTTGATTAAATCAACCCGTGTATTACTGGTATTTTATTTTATCGACCCTGTAAGGGTGAAAGGCAAAACTAACCTGGGCCAGATTTGAACCCAGAACATAAAGGGCCGTAACTCTATGCTGCAAAGCATGGCGTCTGGCGCTCCACCAAATAATAATAATAGATGAAATAAAACAGAACATATGAAGCTGAAACTATTTTTGTTCACAAGAGTTGGTCACTTTCATTTTGTTTCGATTGGCCAATGACATAAACCTGTCCCTTATGATCCTTGTATGTTAAGTAAGGGTTTAGGTAGGGCTTTGTTCAGCAATTCTTGTGGGTAGGGGGTGAACCATGTGACGGACATTATTAGGCATCGAAAGAGTAGTGAGATTAAAACTAGAAAGATGAATAGAGTTGGTGGAATGTTAGTGAACAGTATTGATTTTATGTGATATCTATAGCAGTGGGTCGCTTCCAATCAATATACTAAAGGAACCAACCATTGTGGCTAGCTGAAGCAACTACAGTATTTGGACTATTGCACTACAGCCCTGCCATTCTGCAAACAAAAGAAGAATGACTTTGATGGAACCCTATACCAAAAATAACACACCAATAATAACAGCAGTAGCAACAGCATGGATATCAGCAATAGCAAAAATAGTAGCAGCAACAACAGCAACAAAAACAATACCAACAACAACAGCAAAAACATCATGAACAACAACAACATTGAAATACAATCAATGAAAGCTGAATATTTCATAAATAACATAGTATAGAAATTTGATCATATATATATACATATATATATATACATATATATATATACATATATATATATATATATATATATATATATATGTGTGTAGATAAATATAGATATATTTATATTTAGATATTTATCTATCTATATAGCTATATCTATATTTATTTATATCTAGATATTTATCTGTATCTATATACATACATACATATATATATATATATATATATATATATATATATATATATATTTATCTGTATCTATATACATATATATATAGATAGATTTATATTTAGATATTTAACTATTTTTTTTACGTCTGCAGATATATATATATATATATATATATATATATATATATATATATATATATAATGAAGGAAACGTGGTAAGGAACCAGATTAACCATAACGCACCAAAGTACTCAATACTTAGGGTAGTAGAGTGGGTAATAGGAACAAGTATGACCCCGACGGCAGAGCTCAAGCTGTTTCGACGGCTAATTCGTCCAGAATTAGCCATCGAAACGGCTTGAGCTCTGCTGTCGGGGTCATACTTGTTCCTATATATATAGATAGATATATTTATTGACAAGATCGCAACCCTTGTCAAATCAGACTGAGGAAACAATGATTCCATTAGTCTTTCCAGTTGCTAATACTCTCTACCGGTCACAAGTCCAGGAAAACAGAGCAATGTGAAATAAAGTAACTTGCTCAAGGACATAACGCATCAAACTCACAACCTCACGATTGCGAATCCAATTCTCCAATGGAGGCACATGGCTTAGTGGTTAGAGCATTGGCCTTGCAATCGAAAGGTTGGGAGTTCAATTCTCAGACCGGGTGATGTGTTGTTTCCTTGAGCAAGACACTTTATTTCACATTGCTCCAGTTTACTCAGCTGTAGAAATGAGATGATAGGGACTGGGGTCCCTATCATTCCACTGCAAAGTGGTCGTGGAGGTGCCACGGCAAAAAAGCACCCAGCACTCACTGTAAATGAGGTTGGTGTTAGGAAGGGCATCCAGCTGTAGAAATCAAGCCAGAATCAGTTCCCGTCCCACCCTTGCAAGCAGGGAAAAGCGGACGTAAAATGAAATGAATGAAATGAAATATTCCATATTTGCCAGCCTATATCTTACGTTATATTTTGACGTTTATTTTTATGGATCAAATATTTGCGGTTTTTCACTCTTCCTTGGGGGCTCTAGGAATATAATCCCCGCAAATACCGGGGGACAACAGTATATGTAGTCAGATCTAGAGTCTCTGATGTGGCTGTCGGGGGATAGTCTAGCAGAACAGGTCAGATCTAGAGTCTCTGATGTGGCTGTCGGGGGATAGTCTAGCAGAACAGGTCACATCTAGAGTCTCTGATATGGCTGTCATAGGATAGTCTGACAGAACAGGTCACATCTAGAGTCTCTGATATGGCTGTCATAGGATAGTCTGACAGAACAGGTCACATCTAGAGTCTCTGATATGGCTGTCATAGGATAGTCTGACAGAACAGGTCACATCTAGAGTCTCTGATATGGCTGTCATAGGATAGTCTGACAGAACAGGTCACATCTAGAGTCTCTGATATGGCTGTCATAGGATAGTCTGACAGAACAGGTCACATCTAGAGTCTCTGATATGGCTGTCATAGGATAGTCTGACAGAACAGGTCACATCTAGAGTCTATGATATGGCTGTCATAGGATAGTCTGACAGAACAGGTCACATCTAGAGTCTCTGATATGGCTATCATAGGATAGTCTGACAGAACAGGTCACATCTAGAGTCTATGATATGGCTATCATAGGATAGTCTGACAGAACAGGTCACATCTAGAGTCTATGATATGGCTGTCATAGGATAGTCTGACAGAACAGGTCAGATCTAGAGTCTCTGATATGGCTGTCATAGAATAGTCTGACAGAACAGGTCACATCTAGAGTCTATGATATAGCTATCATAGGATAGTCTGACAGAACAGGTCAGATCTAGAGTCTCTGATATGGCTGTCATAGGATAGTCTGACAGAACAGGTCACATCTAGAGTCTCTGATATGGCTGTCATAGGATAGTCTATGATATGGCTATCATAGGATAGTCTGACAGAACAGGTCACATCTAGAGTCTATGATATGGCTGTCATAGGATAGTCTGACAGAACAGGTCACATCTAGAGTCTCTGATATGGCTATCATAGGATAGTCTGACAGAACAGGTCACATCTAGAGTCTCTGATATGGCTGTCATAGGATAGTCTGACAGAACAGGTCAGATCTAGAGACTCTGGTATGGCTGTCATAGGATAGTCTGACAGAACAGGTCAGATCTAGAGTCTATGATATAGCTGTCATAGGATAGTCTGACAGAACAGGTCAGATCTAGAGTCTCTTATATGGCTGTCATAGGATAGTCTAGCAGAACAGATCAGATCTAGAGTCTATGATATGGCTGTCATAGGATAGTCTGACAGAACAGGTCACATCTAGAGTCTCTGATATGGCTGTCATAGGATAGTCTGACAGAACAGGTCACATCTAGAGTCTCTGATATGGCTATCATAGGATAGTCTGACAGAACAGGTCAGATCTAGAGTCTCTGATATGGCTGTCATAGGATAGTCTAGCAGAACAGGTCAGATCTAGAGTCTCTGATATGGCTGTCATAGGATAGTCTAGCAGAACAGGTCAGATCTAGAGTCTCTGATATGGCTATCATAGGATAGTCTGACAGAACAGGTCAGATCTAGAGCCTCTGATATGGCTGTCATAGGATAGTCTAGCAGAACAGGTCAGATCTAGAGTCTCTGATATGGCTATCATAGGATAGTCTGACAGAACAGGTCAGATCTAGAGTCTCTGATATGGCTATCATAGGATAGTCTGACAGAACAGGTCAGATCTAGAGTCTATGATATGGCTGTCATAGGATAGTCTGACAGAACAGGTCACATCTAGAGTCTCTGATATGGCTGTCATAGGATAGTCTAGCAGAACAGGTCAGATCTAGAGTCTATGATATGGCTGTCATAGGATAGTCTGACAGAACAGGTCAGATCTAGAGTCTATGATATGGCTGTCATAGGATAGTCTGACAGAACAGGTCACATCTAGAGTCTCTGATATGGCTATCATAGGATAGTCTGACAGAACAGGTCACATCTAGAGTCTATGATATGGCTGTCATAGGATAGTCTGACAGAACAGGTCAGATCTAGAGTCTATGATATGGCTGTCATAGGATAGTCTGACAGAACAGGTAACATCTAGAGTCTCTGATATGGCTATCATAGGATAGTCTGACAGAACAGGTCACATCTAGAGTCTCTGATATGGCTATCATAGGATAGTCTGACAGAACAGGTCAAATCTAGAGTCTATGATATGGCTGTCATAGGATAGTCTGACAGAACAGGTAACATCTAGAGTCTCTGATATGGCTATCATAGGATAGTCTGACAGAACAGGTCAGATCTAGAGTCTATGATATGGCTGTCATAGGATAGTCTGACAGAACAGGTCACATCTAGTGTCTCTGATATGGCTATCATAGGATAGTCTGACAGAACAGGTCAGATCTAGAGTCTATGATATGGCTGTCATAGGATAGTCTGACAGAACAGGTCACATCTAGAGTCTCTGATATAGCTATCATAGGATAGTCTGACAGAACAGGTCACATCTAGAGTCTCTGATATGGCTGTCATAGGATAGTCTGACAGAACAGGTCACATCTAGAGTCTCTGATATGGCTGTCATAGGATAGTCTGACAGAACAGGTCACATCTAGAGTCTCTGATATGGCTGTCATAGGATAGTCTGACAGAACAGGTCACATCTAGAGTCTCTGATATGGCTGTCATAGGATAGTCTGACAGAACAGGTCACATCTAGAGTCTCTGATATGGCTGTCATAGGATAGTCTGACAGAACAGGTCACATCTAGAGTCTCTGATATGGCTGTCATAGGATAGTCTGACAGAACAGGTCACATCTAGAGTCTCTGATATGGCTATCATAGGATAGTCTGACAGAACAGGTCACATCTAGAGTCTCTGATATAGCTGTCATAGGATAGTCTGACAGAACAGGTCAGATCTAGAGTCTCTGATATGGCTATCATAGGATAGTCTGACAGAACAGGTCACATCTAGAGTCTCTGATATGGCTATCATAGGATAGTCTGACAGAACAGGTCACATCTAGAGTCTATGATATGGCTATCATAGGACAGTCTGACAGAACAGGTCAGATCTAGAGTCTATGATATGGCTGTCATAGGATAGTCTGACAGAACAGGTCACATCTAGAGTCTATGATATGGCTGTCATAGGATAGTCTGACAGAACAGGTCAGATCTAGAGTCTCTGATATGGCTGTCATAGGATAGTCTGACAGAACAGGTCACATCTAGAGTCTCTGATATGGCTATCATAGGATAGTCTGACAGAACAGGTCACATCTAGAGTCTCTGATATGGCTATCATAGGATAGTCTGACAGAACAGGTCACATCTAGAGTCTATGATATGGCTGTCATAGGATAGTCTGACAGAACAGGTCACATCTAGAGTCTATGATATGGCTGTCATAGGATAGTCTGACAGAACAGGTCAGATCTAGAGTCTCTGATATGGCTGTCATAGGATAGTCTGACAGAACAGGTCAGATCTAGAGACTCTGGTATAGCTGTCATAGGATAGTCTGACAGAACAGGTCACATCTAGAGTCTCTGATATGGCTATCATAGGATAGTCTGACAGAACAGGTCAGATCTAGAGTCTATAATATGGCTATCATAGGATAGTCTGACAGAACAGATCACATCTAGAGTCTCTGATATGGCTGTCATAGGACAGTCTGACAGAACAGGTCACATCTAGAGTCTCTGATATGGCTGTCATAGGACAGTCTGACAGAACAGGTCACATCTAGAGTCTCTGATATGGCTATCATAGGATAGTCTGACAGAACAGGTCAGATCTAGAGTCTATGATATGGCTGTCATAGGATAGTCTGACAGAACAGGTCAGATCTAGAGTCTATGATATGGCTATCATAGGATAGTCTGACAGAACAGGTCAGATCTAGAGTCTCTGATATGGCTATCATAGGATAGTCTGACAGAACAGGTCACATCTAGAGTCTCTGATATGGCTGTCATAGGATAGTCTGACAGAACAGGTCAGATCTAGAGTCTATGATATGGCTGTTATAGGATAGTCTGACAGAACAGGTCAGATCTAGAGTCTATGATATAGCTGTCATAGGATAGTCTGACAGAAAAGGTCAGATCTAGAGTCTATGATATAGCTGTCATAGGATAGTCTGACAGAACAGGTCAGATCTAGAGGAGTAAGCCATGTGACGATCATCAGTTTAATTAGATGACCTCGGTGTTGTGAACAACAGTGGCTTCACAGGTGACAGTTAATTCAACAATGGTTGACACAACTGCTTCAGTTAGTGGAGAAATCTATGATTATGTAGGCGTGGTGAGCCATTTAAGAAGGTGGAGGAGGGCAATAAGCTAGTGGAGATGAACAGTGGAATAAATAAATATTGCTGATAAAGGGGAAATACAAAAAAAAACAAGAAAACCCAGTGTAAATGTATGAAGGAGATCAATAAGGTAAGATTAGTGAAGTTATTGAACTGTTTGTTTTACTGGCAGCTCAGCAAACATAGAAATACAAATAGTTTGGATAAGTTAACAGAATTGTTGTTTTACAAGATGTGTGAGGGTTTCAATTGTCGAGTTGAAACACCTTTACCCCTTTAGCATTTAAACTGGCCATACACGGCCAGAATTCTTTCACCTCTTTCTGTTCAAACCAGCTGTAACTGGCCACTCATACTAATGTTAAGGTATTGTTCTCAAAATAAATAATATCAAAATCTCATAGATTTTGTATTATGTGAGATATTATGTAAGGTAAAGCATTTACCATGAAAATATAATAGTATATATAGAGTAATGTAAATGTTATGTGAGATATTATGTAAGGTAAAGCATTTACTGTGAAAATACAATAGTATATATAGAGTAATGTAAATGTTATGTGAGATATTATGTGAGGTAAAGACTTTACTGTGAAAATACAATAGTATATATAGAGTAATGTAAATGTTATGTGAAATATTATGTGAGGTAAAGCCTTTACTGTGAAAATACAATAGTATATATAGAGTAAGGTAAATGTTATGTGAGATATTATGTGAGGTAAAGCCTTTACTGTGAAAATACAATAGTATATATAGAGTAAGGTAAATGTTATGTGAGATATTATGTAAGGTAAAGCCTTTACTGTGAAAATACAATAGTATATATAGAGTAATGTAAATGTTATCGAGGTATTATGTGAGGTAAAGCCTTTACTGTGAAAATACAATAGTATATATAGAGTAATGTAAATGTTATGTGAGATATTATGTGAGGTAAAGCCTTTACTGTGAAAATACAATAGTATATATAGAGTAAGGTAAATGTTATGTGAGATATTATGTAAGGTAAAGCCTTTACTGTGAAAATACAATAGTATATATAGAGTAATGTAAATGTTATCGAGGTATTATGTGAGGTAAAGCCTTTACTGTGAAAATACAATAGTATATATAGAGTAATGTAAATGTTATGTGAGATATTATGTGAGGTAAAGCCTTTACTGTGAAAATACAATAGTATATATAGAGTAATGTAAATGTTATGTGAGATATTATGTGAGGTAAAGCCTTTACTGTGACAATACAATAGTATATATAGAGTAATGTAAATGTTATGTGAGATATTATTTGAGGTAAAACCTTTACTGTGAAAATACAATAGTATATAGAGAGTAATGTAAATGTTATGCGAGATATTATGTGAGGTAAAGCCTTTACTGTGACAATACAATAGTATATATAGAGTAATGTAAATGTTATGCGAGATATTATTTGAGGTAAAACCTTTACTGTGACAATACAATAGTATATATAGAGTAATGTAAATGTTATGTGAGATATTATGTGAGGTAAAGCCTTTACTGTGACAATACAATAGTATATATAGAGTAAGGTAAATGTTATGTGAGATATTATGTGAGGTAAAGCCTTTACTGTGACAATACAATAGTATATATAGAGTAATGTAAATGTTATGTGAGATATTATGTAAGGTAAAGGATTTACCATGAAAATATAATAGTATATATAGAGTAATGTAAATGTTATGTGAGATATTATGTAAGGTAAAGCCTTTACTGTGACAATACAATAGTATATATAGAGTAATGTAAATATTATATGAGATATTATGCGAGGTAAAGGCTTTACCGTGAAAATACAATAGTAAATATAGAGTAATGTAAATGCTAAAGGATTAATAAAATACTCGAAGCATTGATGAGAAAAACTACTGTACAGTTATGAAGTGTTCTCAAAGAAAGCCGGTTATGATATTGAGCTGTAGAAGTGTTAGACTAAGTAGTTTGATCAGATATTCAAATCTCTCATAAATAAAACATCCTTCTGTAGACAACTATAGAAATAGGCTTTTCTGCTGAATCTAATTGTTTAATTCATGCCAATACAGCAAAATGGATATAAAACCAAGAAGATGAAAGCATCTGAGCCACACAATAATAGTTTCTACTTTCAGCACAAGGCCAACAATTACTCTCAGTGTATTACTGGTACTTTATTTTATCAACCCCTCGTAAGGATGAAAGGTAAAATCTAATTGTTTAATTCATGCCAATACAGCAAAATGGATATAAAACCAAGAAGATGAAAGCATCTGAGCCACATAATAATTGCTTCTACTTTCAGCACAAGGCCAATAATTACTCTCAGTGTATTACTGGTACTTTATTTTATCAACCCCTCGTAAGGATGAAAGGTAAAATCTAATTGTTTAATTCATGCCAATACAGCAAAATGGATATAAAACCAAGAAGATGAAAGCATCTGAGCCACATAATAATTGCTTCTACTTTCAGCACAAGGCCAACAATTACTCTCAGTGTATTACTGGTACTTTATTTTATCAACCCCTCGTAAGGATGAAAGGTAAAATCTAATTGTTTAATTCATGCCAATACAGCAAAATGGATATAAAACCAAGAAGATGAAAGCATCTGAGCCACATAATTGCTTCTACTTTCAGCACAAGGCCAACAATTACTCCCAGTGTATTACTGGTACTTTATTTTATCAACCCCTCGTAAGGATGATCAACCCCTCGTAAGGATGAAAGGTAAAAGTTAACCTCGGTGGGATTTGAACTCAGACCATAAAGTGTCATAACTCGGTGCCGCTAAGCATAGTGTCTGATGCTCTACAGATTCTGCCAATCCACCAAAATAATCCTAATAATAGCAGATACACATTGGTGGTGGTGGTGTTGTGTAGTGGTGGTGTTGTGTAGTGGTGGTGTGGTGGTGGTGTGGTGTAGTGGTGTGGTGTAGTGGTGTAGTGGTGGTGTAGTGGTGTGGTGTAGTGTGAGGTGTGGTGGTGTTGTGTAGTGGTGTGGTGGTGGTGTAGTGTGGTGTGAGGTGTGGTGGTGTTGTGTAGTGGTGTGGTGGTGGTGTAGTGGTGTGGTGTGAGGTGTGGTGGTGGTGCAGTGTGGTGTGAGGTGTGGTGTGGTGTGGTGGTGGTGGTGCAGTGTGGTGTGAAGTGTGGTGGTGGTGGGTGGTGTGGAGTAGTAGTGGTGGTGTGGGGGTGTGGGGTGTGGTGGGGGTGTGAGGTGTGGTGGTGGTGTGAGGTGCTGTGGTGTGGTGGTGGTGTGGTGTGGTGGTGGTGGTGGTGTGAGGTGGTGTGGTGGTGGTGTAGTGTGGTGTGGTGGTGGTGTAGTGTGGTGTGAGGTGTGGTGGTGGTGTGGTGTGGTGGTGGTGGTGCAGTGTGGTGGTGGTGGTGCAGTGTGGTGGTGGTGGGTGGTGTGGAGTAGTAGTGGTGGTGGTGGTGTGGAGTAGTGGTGGTGGTGTGGGGGCTGAGGTGTGGTGGGTGAGGGGGGTGAGGTGTTGTGGTGTGGTGTAGTGGTGGTGTGGTGTGGTGTGGTGTAGTGGTGGTGGTGGTGGTGGTGTGAGGTGTGGTGTGGTGGTGGTGTGAGGTGTGGTGTGGTGGTGGTGGTGGTGGTGTGAGGTGTGGTGTGGTGGTGGTGTAGCGTGGTGTGAGGTGTGGTGGTGGTGTGGTGTAGTGGTGGTGGTGTGAGGTGTGGTGTAGTGGCACAGGCTGCCCTGGGGTCCCAGGGACAGAATGGAGAAATCAATGGCTCCAGGGGATAGTAAGGGAGATCTATAGAATTTGACAATACTAGAACAATACTACATATTCATTATTTAATTCCATATACTATAGACAATAATTCAAGATTAACCCATTACCATTTACATTACTCTATATATACTATTGTATTGTCACAGTAAAGGCTTTACCTCACATAATATCTCACATAACATTTACATTACTCTATATATACTATTGTATTGTCACAGTAAAGGCTTTACCTCACATAATATCTCACATAACATTTACATTACTCTATATATACTATTGTATTGTCACAGTAAAGGCTTTACCTCACATAATATCTCACATAACATTTACATTACTCTATATATACTATTGTATTGTCACAGTAAAGACTTTACCTCACATAATATCTCACATAACATTTACATTACTCTATATATACTATTGTATTGTCACAGTAAAGGCTTTACCTCACATAATATCTCACATAACATTTACATTACTCTATATATACTATTGTATTGTCACAGTAAAGACTTTACCTCACATAATATCTCACATAACATTTACATTACTCTATATATACTATTGTATTGTCACAGTAAAGGCTTTACCTCACATAATATCTCACATAACATTTACATTACTCTATATATACTATTGTATTGTCACAGTAAAGGCTTTACCTCACATAATATCTCACATAACATTTACATTACTCTATATATACTATTGTATTGTCACAGTAAAGGCTTTACCTCACATAATATCTCACATAACATTTACATTACTCTATATATACTATTGTATTGTCACAGTAAAGGCTTTACCTCACATAATATCTCACATAACATTTACATTACTCTATATATACTATTGTATTGTCACAGTAAAGACTTTACCTCACATAATATCTCACATAACATTTACATTACTCTATATATACTATTGTATTTTTACAGTAAAGGCTTTACCTCACATAATATCTCACATAACATTTACATTACTCTATATATACTATTGTATTGTCACAGTAAAGACTTTACCTCACATAATATCTCACACAACATTTACATTACTCTATATATACTATTGTATTTTCAGACTTTACCTCACATAATATTGAATCTATGAGATTTTGATATTTATTTGGAGAACAATACCTTAACATCATCAGTATGAGTGGCCAGTTATAGCCAGTTTGAACAGAAAGAAGTGAGACAAGTCTGGCTGGATATGGCTGGTTTAAATGCAAAAGTGTTAAACAAAACTCTTAGTCATACTCAATTGAGATTGTGTTATTGATGTTTAGCCAAAAGTCGGCCCTGATCCAGCAAACCTATAATGAAGGGCATCTCATCCTTGTCCATCCAGTACGATGCTACCTAAGTGATCTAATTAGCAGCAGAAGAGGGTGTCCTGAGAGCAAAGTAACTAGAATTAGGATAGGATGGAAAAGGTTTAGAGATTAAATACCTCTGTTGACAACAAAAGGTTTCTCTCTACAAATGAAAGGATGGCTGTATGATGCCTGTGTGTGAAGTGTGATGCTGCATAGTAGTGAAACTTGGGCAGTGTATGCAGATGGCATGTGGTGCTACATGGTAGTGAAACTTGGGCAGTGTATGCAGATGGCATGTGGTGCTACATGGTAGTGAAACTTGGGCAGTGTATGCAGATGGCATGTGGTGCTGCATGGTAGTGAAACATGAGCAGTGTATGCAGATGGTATGTGGTGCTGCATGGTAGTGAAACATGAGCAGTGTATGCAGATGACATGTGGTACTACATGGTAGTGAAACATGGGCAGTGTATGCAGATGGCATGTGGTGCTACATGGTAGTGAAACTTGGGCAGTGTATGCAGATGGCATGCGGTGCTACATGGTAGTGAAACATGGGCAGTGTATGCAGATGGCATGTGGTGCTACATGGTAGTGAAACATGGGCAGTGTATGCAGATGGCATGTGGTGCTGCATGGTAGTGAAACTTGGGCAGTGTATGCAGATGACATGTGGTACTACATGGTAGTGAAACATGGGCAGTGTATGCAGATGGCATGTGATGCTGCATGGTAGTGAAATTTGGGCAGTGTATGCAGATGGCATGTGATGCTGCATGGTAGTGAAACTTGGGCAGTGTATGCAGATGGCATGTGGTGCTACATGGTAGTGAAACATGGGCAGTGTATGCAGATGGCATGTGGTGCTACATGGTAGTGAAACTTGGGCAGTGTATGCAGATGGCATGTGATGCTGCATGGTAGTGAAACTTGGGCAGTGTATGCAGATGGCATGTGGTGCTACATGGTAGTGAAACATGGGCAGTGTATGCAGATGGCATGTGGTGCTACATGGTAGTGAAACTTGGGCAGTGTATGCAGATGGCATGTGGTGCTACATGGTAGTGAAACTTGGGCAGTGTATGCAGATGGCATGTGGTGCTACATGGTAGTGAAACATGGGCAGTGTATGCAGATGGCATGTGGTGCTACATGGTAGTGAAACTTGGGCAGTGTATGCAGATGGCATGTGGTGCTACATGGTAGTGAAACTTGGGCAGTGTATGCAGATGGCATGTGGTGCTACATGGTAGTGAAACATGGGCAGTGTATGCAGATGGCATGTGGTGCTACATGGTAGTGAAACTTGGGCAGTGTATGCAGATGGCATGTGGTGCTACATGGTAGTGAAACATGGGCAGTGTATGCAGATGGCATGCATGAACAGGTGAGAAATGAAGCAGCCATGCTTCATTAGATGTGCAATGTAAAGGTGTGTGAACAACAAAGCACATGAACTGAGAGAGAAACTAAGTATAAGAGGAATCAGATGTGTGGAAGAGAGAGGACTGTGTGGCTATGGATGATGATCACTGAGTGAGAAAGTACCAAGAACTCCAAGTAGGGGAAACACCAGAGTAGAGGTAAACCAAGGAAGGCCTGGGCAGAGGTTGTAAGAGCTGAGGGAAGCTGGAGTAGAGGTAGACCAAGGAAGACCTGGGCAGAGGTGGTGAGAGAAGCTGGAGTAGAGGTAGACCAAGGAAGACCTGGGCAGGGGTGGTGAGCGCTGATCTCAGATATCAGAAGCTCGCACAGGAGATGACAAAAAAATGTGACAAGTGGAGAGATGTTGTACTGGACACCTCCCACCCATGCAAGTGTGGAAAAGTGATAAAATGTTGATGATGGTGATGATGGATGTGATGATGATGATGGTGGTGGTGGTAATGATGGATGATGATGATGATGGATGTGATGGTGGTGATGTTGGATTGATGATGATGATGATGATGATGGTGGTGTGGTGATAATGGTGATGATGGTGATGATGGTGATAATGGTGGTGGTGATGGTGGTGATGGTGATGAAGACAACATTACCTTTAATGCATACTTATTATTCAATGTATCCTCCATTTTTTAAAAAGATAGCAAGACTTAACTGCTATTTCTAACAATGAGTTGTAACGTCACTGGTGCCAAGTTCTATCGGCCATTTCCTCTCCCTAGGTCAACATCAGTGGCGTGGAGAGCTGGAGACTGGTATGTATGGGGGACCATTGGCCTACCACAAACAACCTTGCCTAGACTTGTGTCTCAGCGGGGAAGTTTCTAGGTACAAATCCCTTGGTCATTCATGACTGAAGGGGGTCTTCACCCAGAGATATACACTATGTTTAATAAATAAACATTTTGAAAGTCTAGCTATGAACATGAGGTAATCTTCGGCTACAAGTGGCCGAAATAAAACAATAACAAGATTAAATGAAAGAAAAATAAAAAGAAAAGTGAGGAATCTTACCACTTTGTGCATTTTTATCAAGAAGTTCATCAAAAAGTTTGGAATGGATATGTCTTGGTAGATCTTCTATATCTGGAAGAGAGAAAGAAACAATGATATGTCTTGGTAGATCTTCTATATCTGGAAGAGAGAAAGAAACAGTGATATGTCTTGGTAGATCTTCTATAACTGGAAGAGAGAAAGAAACAGTGATATGTCTTGGTAGATCTTCTATATCTGGAAGAGAGAAAGAAACAGTGATATGTCTTGGTAGATCTTCTATATCTGGAAGAGAGAAAGAAACAGTGATATGTCTTGGTAGATCTTCTATATCTGGAAGAGAGAAAGAAACAGTGATATGTCTTGGTAGATCTTCTATATCTGGAAGAGAGAAAGAAACAGTGATATGTCTTGGTAGATCTTCTATATCTGGAAGAGAGAAAGAAACAGTGATATGTCTTGGTAGATCTTCTATATCTGGAAGAGAGAAAGAAACAGTGATATGTCTTGGTAGATCTTCTATATCTGGAAGAGAGAAAGAAACAGTGATATGTCTTGGTAGATCTTCTATATCTGGAAGAGAGAAAGAAACAGTGATATGTCTTGGTAGATCTTCTATATCTGGAAGAGAGAAAGAAACAGTGATATGTCTTGGTAGATCTTCTATAACTGGAAGAGAGAAAGAAACAGTGATATGTCTTGGTAGATCTTCTATATCTGGAAGAGAGAAAGAAACAGTGATATGTCTTGGTAGATCTTCTATATCTGGAAGAGAGAAAGAAACAGTGATATGTCTTGGTAGATCTTCTATATCTGGAAGAGAGAAAGAAACAGTGATATGTCTTGGTAGATCTTCTATATCTGGAAGAGAGAAAGAAACAGTGATATGTCTTGGTAGATCTTCTATATCTGGAAGAGAGAAAGAAACAGTGATATGTCTTGGTAGATCTTCTATAACTGGAAGAGAGAAAGAAACAGTGATATGTCTTGGTAGATCTTCTATATCTGGAAGAGAGAAAGAAACAGTGATATGTCTTGGTAGATCTTCTATATCTGGAAGAGAGAAAGAAACAGTGATATGTCTTGGTAGATCTTCTATAACTGGAAGAGAGAAAGAAACAGTGATATGTCTTGGTAGATCTTCTATATCTGGAAGAGAGAAAGAAACAGTGATATGTCTTGGTAGATCTTCTATATCTGGAAGAGAGAAAGAAACAGTGATATGTCTTGGTAGATCTTCTATAAATGGAAGAGAGAAAGAAACAGTGATATGTCTTGGTAGATCTTCTATATCTGGAAGAGAGAAAGAAACAGTGATATGTCTTGGTAGATCTTCTATATCTGGAAGAGAGAAAGAAACAGTGATATGTCTTGGTAGATCTTCTATATCTGGAAGAGAGAAAGAAACAGTGATATGTCTTGGTAGATCTTCTATATCTGGAAGAGAGAAAGAAACAGTGATATGTCTTGGTAGATCTTCTATATCTGGAAGAGAGAAAGAAACAGTGATATGTCTTGGTAGATCTTCTATAACTGGAAGAGAGAAGGAAACAACCAATATTCTACAGTCTACTGGTTGTTTAGTTCTGAAGTAAGACATCTTACTGCCTAGGTAAGACATATCACAAGCTTTAAGGTAAGATATATCATTACCTAAGACATATCAGCTGGTCTTCATCCCGTGAAGACATGTAGCCAAGTACTTACAGTGATAAAGTTGGATGAGAGGTTGACCTGAACAACTAAATCTCCAGCATGGCCACACTCAAATGACTTCAACCAATAAAAGAACAGACCTCAGCAGTAAAAGAAACATATTGGTCCATTCCCTTGTCTTTAGTTTGTATTGCATTAGCAATATAACCTTATTACATAAGCTGCTGTCTGATGATGTTGCATAGCCACGACTGCCATTGAAATACGTATTACAGCTTTATTAATAAAGGAATTATGAACATCTACATTGGACCTTCACTATTATCCTTATTGTATCTATAATCATCATTATATGTTTTCTTGAGTGAATAATAATAATAAAGGTTTCTACGTTAGGCACAAGGCCAGCAATTACCCAGTGTATTACTGGTACTTTATTTTATCGACCCCCGTAAGGATGAAAGGCAAAGTTAACCTCGGCTGGATTTGAACTCAGAATAGCAAGGGCCGTAACTCTATGCGTCAAAGCATGGCGTCCGACCCTCTACCAATACTGCCAATCCACCGCCCTATAATAATAATAATAATAATAATGGTTTCATATATATTAATATAATAAGTGTTTCTACTTTTGGCACAAGGCCAGCAATTATCCCGGTGTATTACTGGTACTTTATTTTATTGACCACGTAAGGATGAAAGGCAAAGTTAACCTCGGTGGGATATGAACTCAGACCATAAAGGGCCGTAACTCTGTGCTGCAAAGCATGGCGTCCAACCCTCTACCGATACTGCCAATATAAGAATAATGCTTTCTTTATTAACCACAAGGGTTGACATAAAGTAGACATTAAGGACGGTACAGGATGGTACAAATGGGCATTTCTGCGTGTAAAGAAAAAACAATAACAAAGGAGATAACAAAAAAGGAAACAAAGGAAAATTCCCCAATAGGGGGAGACTTCCGAGGGTCACTCGTGGAGAAAGCCCATTAAAAAAGCCACAGTGACCCTGACCATCAGGGCAAATGCTCTCTCCCAGTTTTCCACCTCCAATCTACAGGCACATACTCAGCGCAGGCCCATTCACTCAGGCCATGCTTTCTTCTTTCACCCATCTTTCAACAAATTGCTGGGAAGAGAGCACTTCCCTCTCCACCCTGATTTTTCTTTTCAGATGAAATTTGAAAAAGTTAATCAGGGCATCACCGAAGAGGAAAGTGCCCGTCTTCAACCCTTTAAGACGTATCCGTCAAACGAGCTCATTTATATATCTAAAGCAGAGAATGTCTGTCTGTCTGTCTGTCCCCCTAAAACTCGAGAAACACCCAACCGATTTTTTTCAAACTTTACACATGTAATACTTATGGTCGTATTTCAAATTTTCAATGCTCTAGGGACAGCATTAGGCGCCGGTTAGCGATCTCTCTCTCTTTCTTAGTCTGTCTTTGTAGATAGATACATAGCTATAACGTTGTGC
>OZ024759.1:10350767-10425767 GCA_964016885.1 Eledone cirrhosa | reverse complement strand
CCACTGCAAAGTGGTCGTGGAGGCGCCATGGCAAAAAAGCACCCAGCCCTCACTGTAAATGAGGTTGGTGTTAGGAAGGACATCCAGCTGTAGAAATCAAGCCAGAATCAGTTCCCGTCCCACCCTTGCAAGCAGGGAAAAGTGGACATTAAATGATGATGATGATATATATATATAAGGCTTCGGCTGCTATTTCTAGCTGTCGATAAGCTTATCCATGTCACTCCCATATAAAACCTGTGACTTCGTTTGCATCCAAAGATGTGGACCAGTTCTTATTGGATAAATACATTCAATGTTCAGAGAGTGGGATTGGCTCCGTGCAAAGCCTTTCGTCACTTAAAAAAGCTTCAAACACAGGCATCGCTTGATATGCGACATTTTTTGCGATGCATGGCATGGCTGGCCACAGGCAAGTCCCTAGAAGGACTAAAAAGCCACATCCGTGACACTCATGCTTAAGTATCATGTGATGGAATTACTCGAAATTGAGTTGCAGCCATTATGTATGTATGTATGTATGTTTATATATGTGTGTGTATATATATATTTGTGTGTGTGTGTGTGATGATGTTCTTATATGAGAACAGAACGGCTGACAATAATTCTACCTGCATGTGTTGTATATGAAACTCCTCTCTGACATTCCTAACCTGTGTTAATGTTTTACATTTTTACATTAAGCTTTGTACAACAACAACAACCACAGCAACAACACCAGCAACAACAACAACACCAGCACCAACAACAACAGTGCCTAGTGCTCATGGCTGCCAAGTAATTCATCTATTTGCCACAAAAGGCCTCTAGTGTTGGTATTCTCAAGATGTCACACACACACACACACTTCATACAAGTGTGTACACACACACAGACACACACATACATACACAAGTATACATCACAACACACGCAATCACAACACACGCAATCACAACACACGCAATCACAACACACGCAATCACAACACACGCAATCACAACACACGCAATCACAACACACACAATCACAACACACGCAATCACAACACACGCAATCACAACACACACATTTACACTACACACATATTCACAATATACACACATAGCCACACACACACTACACACACACACATTGAGAGCTCCATGAGGTGGGAGCTGCCCCACACCCTGTCACATGTTTGAAACCATCTTGTAAAGCCAGGACCCAATCTCAGAGAAGCTGATATCAAGATGGCTTTTATTTGGCTCTCATTTGGTTTTTGTTTCTTATTTCATTTTCAAAGGAAAACTTGAGATGAGGTAATAAAAGATGACCTTGCACAATTACACCTCACCAAGGCGATGACACAGGGCCGCGACCTCTGGCACTATGTAGTACTACAGAAGACCCGCCCTCCCATATGCTTGAGCAACACCTCCCTCTACTATCTCCCCTCCCATACACCTCCTTTGCTGTGTCCATCCCTCCCCTATCACCCATGTCCTCAATTTCCCCAGGCTTCTCTCTCTCACCCTCACTAGTTCCTGTCCCACACCTTGAAGTGCCCCTGACCCCTGGAGCTACGACAAAAGTGCGCAGCCCTCACTGTATAGTGGTCATGTAGGTGTCAAGACAATAGCACCCAGTCCACACTGTAAAGTGGTCATGTAGGTGTCATGACAAAAGCACCCAGTCCATTCTGTAAAGTGGTCATGTAGGTGTCAAGACAAAAGCACCCAGTCCACACTGTAAAGTGGTCATGTAGGTGTCACTACAAAAAGTACCCAGTCCACACTGTAAAGTGGTCATGTAGGAGTCATGACAAAAAGTACCCAGTCCACACTGTAAAGTGGTCATGTAGGTGTCATAACAAGAGCACCCAGTCCACACTGTAAAGTGGTCATGTAGGTGTCACGACAAAAAGTACCTAGTTCATATTGTAAAGTGGTCATGTAGGTGTCATAGCAAAAAGCACCCAGTCCACACTGTAAAGTAGTCATGTAGGAGTCATGACAAAAAGTACCCAGTCCACACTGTAAAGTGGTCATGTAGGTGTCACGACAATAGCACCCAGTCCACACTGTAAAGTGGTCACGGTAGGTGTCATGACAATAGCACCCAGTCCACACTGTAAAGTGGTCATGTAGGTGTCATGACAATATCACCTAGTCCATACTGTAAAGTGGTCATGTAGGTGTCATGACAAAAGCACCCAGCCCACACTGTAAAGTGGTCATGTAGGTGTCATGACAAAAGCACCCAGCCCACACTGTAAAGTGGTCATGTAGGTGTCATGACAAAAGCACCCAGTCCACACTGTAAAGTGGTCATGTAGGTGTCATGACAAAAGCACCCAGTCCACACTGTAAAGTGGTCATGTAGGTGTCATGACAATAGCACCCAGTCCATACTGTAAAGTGGTCATGTAGGTGTCACGACAATAGCACCGAGTCCACACTGTAAAGTGGTCATGTAGGTGTCATGACAAAAGCACCCAGTCCACACTGTAAAGTGGTCATGTAGGTGTCATGACAATAGCACCCAGTCCACACTGTAAAGTGGTCATGTAGGTGTCATGACAATAGCACCCAGTCCACACTGTAAAGTGGTCATGTAGGTGTCACGACAATAGCACCCAGTCCACACTGTAAAGTGGTCATGTAGGTGTCACGACAATAGCACCCAGTCCACACTGTAAAGTGGTCATGTAGGTGTCATGACAATAGCACCCAGTCCACACTGTAAAGTGGTCATGTAGGTGTCACGACAATAGCACCCAGTCCACACTGTAAAGTGGTCATGTAGGTGTCATGACAAAAGCACCCAGTCCATTCTGTAAAGTGGTCATGTAGGTGTCAAGACAAAAGCACCCAGTCCACACTGTAAAGTGGTCATGTAGGTGTCACTACAAAAAGTACCCAGTCCACACTGTAAAGTGGTCATGTACGAGTCATGACAAAAAGTACCCAGTCCACACTGTAAAGTGGTCATGTAGGTGTCATAACAAGAGCACCCAGTCCACACTGTAAAGTGGTCATGTAGGTGTCACGACAAAAAGTACCTAGTTCATATTGTAAAGTGGTCATGTAGGTGTCATAGCAAAAAGCACCCAGTCCACACTGTAAAGTAGTCATGTAGGAGTCATGACAAAAAGTACCCAGTCCACACTGTAAAGTGGTCATGTATGTGTCATGACAAAAAGTACCCAGTCCACACTGTAAAGTGGTCATGTAGGTGTCACGACAATAGCACCCAGTCCACACTGTAAAGTGGTCACGGTAGGTGTCATGACAATAGCACCCAGTCCACACTGTAAAGTGGTCATGTAGGTGTCATGACAATATCACCTAGTCCATACTGTAAAGTGGTCATGTAGGTGTCATGACAAAAGCACCCAGCCCACACTGTAAAGTGGTCATGTAGGTGTCATGACAAAAGCACCCAGCCCACACTGTAAAGTGGTCATGTAGGTGTCATGACAATAGCACCCAGTCCACACTGTAAAGTGGTCATGTAGGTGTCATGACAATAGCACCCAGTCCACACTGTAAAGTGGTCATGTAGGTGTCACGACAATAGCACCCAGTCCACACTGTAAAGTGGTCATGTAGGTGTCACGACAATAGCACCCAGTCCACACTGTAAAGTGGTCATGTAGGTGTCACGACAATAGCACCCAGTCCACACTGTAAAGTGGTCATGTAGGTGTCACGACAATAGCACCCAGTCCACACTGTAAAGTGGTCATGTAGGTGTCACGACAAAAAGCACCCAGTCCACACTGTAAAGTGGTCATGTAGGTGTCACGACAATAGCACCCAGTCCACACTGTAAAGTGGTCATGTAGGTGTCACGACAAAAAGCACCCAGTCCACACTGTAAAGTGGTCATGTAGGTGTCATGACAATAGCACCCAGTCCACACTGTAAAGTGGTCATGTAGGTGTCACAACAAAAAGCACCCAGTCCACACTGTAAAGTGGTCATGTAGGTGTCATGACAATAGTTTACAAACCCTACAATCTATATTTACTATCAATGAATGATAGTAAATATAGATTGTAGATACATCAACATTGTATTATTATCATCAAAAGGGTGATGGATTGGCAGAATCGGTAGAGCGTCGGACGCCATGCTTTGCAGCATAGAGTTATGGCCCTTTACATTCTGAGTTCAAATCCTGCCGAAGTTAACTTTGCCTTTCATCCTTACGGGGACGATAATATAAAGTACCAGTAATACACTAGGGTATTTGCTGGCCTTATGCCAAAAGTAGAAACAATTATTATTATTAGGGTGGTGTATTAGCAGTATCGGTAGAGGGTCAGACAACATGCTTTGTGGCATTTAGTTATGTCCCTTTACATTCTGAGTTCAAATCCTGTCAAAGTTAACTTTGCCTTTCACCCTCATGGGGTCAATAAAAGTACCAGTAATACAATGGAGTCAATTTAATCCCCAAAGACTGTTCACCTTCTGCCTAAATCAGACACCATTATTTAGGGATTTTCCATAAAGGGCGGTGAATTGGCAGCATCGGTAGAGGGTCGGACGCCATGCTTTGACGCATAGAGTTACGGCCCTTGCCATTCTGAGTTCAAATCCCACCGAGGTTAACTTTGCCTTTCATCCTTACGGGGTCGATAAAATAAAGTACCAGTAATGTACTGAGTAATTGCTGGCCTTGTGCCAATAGTAGAAACAATTATTTAGGGTTCTTCCCAACAGTTTAACATATTTGAAGTCCTTAACATAATCACTTCTCTAATCATCATCGCTTAACGTCCATTTGCCCGCTAGCACAGGTAGGAAGGGCAGTCCCTTAGTGAGAGATCAGGTGAGAGGACTTTGGTTCACATACACAGAACTGATATTACTTGGAAAAGGCAAAGGATTGGCAGAGTCATTAGAACGCTGGGTGTGCGTTGTGTCCTTCATTCTGACTCTCTACTCTCTGAGTTCAAATCTCACCGAGGTCAACTTTGCTTTTCATCCATTTGAGGTTGATAAAAAAAAGTAGCAGTCAAGTACTGGGGTCAATTCTTCCTCTATATCTTGTTCTCACTTCCTTTCTCTCTCTATACTTCTCTGAAAGAAATCTTCTATATTCAGACCTGGTGAGAGGAGGAGGAGATGGGCTTAGCCAGTTTAAAATGAACCAAGAAAAGCCGTATGTCAATACAATGCCCCCACAACTCCCCTGGGAGTTACGGGACTTGACGAAAGAAAGAATATTTATTCAGGTGAGGGACAGACAGACATGATTTTTACTATACTTAATGAGATTAACAAAAACACCATTCTAGCTACCTATCTTTGTTCTTCTTCACAGATTTTGTATTAACCCTTTAGCATTTAAACCGGCATATCCTGCCAGAATTTTCTCACCTCTTTCTGTTCAAATCGGACCTAACTAGCCACTTATACTGATGTTAAGGTATTCTTCTCAAAATAAATAATATCAAAATCTCATAGATTCGATATTATGTGACGTAATATGTAAAGCCTTTACTGCGAAAATACAATAGTGAATATAGAGTAATGTGAATGCTAAAGGGTTAAGATGAATAAGCAGTCTAAAGTCTGTTTCAAGCCCGAAGTTTCATCAGTCCAGTAGTTTTCCTGGTTTCTATAGTGTTAATAACAGAGTACAAGACTCCCCCTGGATAGGACACCAGTCCATCACAGGGTTAACGAACCCCCACCCATTGCTGCTGGTACTCATTTTCAGCGGAGTACACTGGATCAATGTGAAATGAAGTGTTTTGCTCAAAATCACAACACACAACCCAGCCCAGGAATTGAACTCCTATCATTATGATCCTAAGTCCAACACCCTTACCACAAGGCCACATACCTCCACAAGCAATTATGGAGTTTGTCATCAATTAACACTAATTTCAATATATATTCTAAATTATTAATCAGAGATTGATAATTCATATTCCAGCTTATCTAACAATAGTTTCTACATTTGGCACAAAGCCAATAATTTGAAGGGAAGTGGAAAAGTCTATTAAATCAACCTCAGTGTATTACTGGTACTTTATCTATATCACTAAAACAGAGAATGTCTGTTTGTCTGTTTGTCCAATCACTAAAACTCGAGAACCACCCAACCGAGTTTTTTCAAACTTTACACATGTAATACTTATGGTCCCGTGAGTGTTTTGAGCAAAACAAATCTCAAATTTTCAATGCCCTAGGGACCACATTAGGCGATTTAGCGATCTCTCTCTATAATTCTTAGTCTTTCTCTTTTTAGATAGATACATACATATAACGTTGCGCCCTTATAATATCTGTCTGTATGTCTGGCTGTCTGCATTACGTCATTATGACGCGGGGTGTGTGTGTGTGTGTGTGTGTGTGTATATGTATATATAGTGTGTATATATATATAGAGAGAGAGAGAGAGTGTAATGTTTTTCGAAATATTTACTTCTGTGTTCACAGATTTATTATTTTAGTTTCAGAAGATCCCGTTCAGGGTGAAAGCAGCGATTCTTTGCTTAAACTTTAATATATATAATTATATATTCGTGTACAGATATTTTTGCATACACATATAAACAAAAGTATTTATTTCGCGATAAAGTATTGATTTTCTTCGAACGGAAAAAAAACCCTGGTAATATACGACAAATTTTTTTTATAAGCAGAAAATGTAGACACCAACCCGAGGCCAAGGTATTCCGTACTTCTCTGTACCATTATATATATATTCGTGTACAGATATTTTTGCATACACAATAACAAAATATTAACAAATGTATTTACTTCACAAGGCTCAAGAAGGATAATCATCATCATCATCATTTTACGTCCACTTTTCCCTGCTTGCAAGGGTGGGACGGGAACTGATTCTGGCTTGATTTCTACAGCTGGATGCCCTTCCTAACACCAACCTCATTTACAGTGAGTGCTGGGTGATTTTTTTGCCGTCGCACCTCCACAACCACTTTGCAGTGGAATGATAGGGACCCTAGTCCCTATCATCTCATTTCTACAGCTGAGTAAACTGGAGCAATGTGAAATAAAGTGTCTTGCTCAAGGAAACAACACATCACCCGGTCTGAGAATTGAACTCACAACCTTTCGATTGCAAGGCCAATGCTCGAACCACTAAGCCATGTGCCTCCACATATATAAATATATATCAAATATATAACAACCCTAGAGCAAATCCTGAGCAACGCCGGGCCATTCTGCTAGTTTTATCATATGAAAGGTAAAACTAACCTCAGTGGGATTTGAACTCAGAACTCCAGCTTATTAATGGTATTTTCTTTATTTGGAGCCATTAAGATGAATGTTACTATACAATATATTACTAGCAGAGATAACTTACAAGAGATCCTATCAGGTTAAGTAGTGTATATACTCATATAAGCTCAGCCCCCCCCCCCATTTTATGTCCGAGAAATGAGCAAAAATCCAAACCTTCCGTAAAAGGTAACCCTTTAGCATTTACATTTCCAAAGTAGAACAGGTGTAATATTCACCTCCAAAGTGGAACAGGTGTAATATTCACCTCCAAAGTGGAACAGGTGTAATATTCCCCTCCAAAGTGAAACAGGTGTAATATTCACCACCAAAGTAGAACAGGTGTAATATTCACCGCCAAAGTGAAACAGGTGTAATATTCACCTCCAAAGTAGAACAGGTGTAATATTCACCTCCAAAGTAGAACAGGTGTAATATTCACCGCCAAAGTGAAACAGGTGTAATATTCACCTCCAAAGTAGAACAGGTGTAATATTCACCTCCAAAGTGAAACAGGTGTAATATTCACCACCAAAGTAGAACAGGTGTAATATTCACCGCCAAAGTGAAACAGGTGTAATATTCACCTCCAAAGTAGAACAGGTGTAATATTCCCCGCCAAAGTAGAACAGGTGTAATATTCCCCGCCAAAGTAGAACAGGTGTAATATTCACCACCAAAGTAAAACAGGTGTAATATTCACCGCCAAAGTAGAACAGGTGTAATATTCACCGCCAAAGTGAAACAGGTGTAATATTCACCTCCAAAGTGAAACAGGTGTAATATTCACCGCCAAAGTAGAACAGGTGTAATATTCACCGCCAAAGTGAAACAGGTGTAATATTCACCTCCAAAGTGAAACAGGTGTAATATTCACCTCCAAAGTGAAACAGGTGTAATATTCACCGCCAAAGTGAAGCAGGTGTAATATTCACCGCCAAAGTTGAACAGGTGTAATCCTTGTGACGTTAAACTCCGCCAGTTACAGACTGCACATCAACATGATATATTTCTCTCCACAAAGTTCGATCACCAGCAGCAGAGTTTAAAGAGCAAAGATCAAGTCCAGTCCATAAGTTCACATTATCAAGCCATCATTTTGGCTGCTGGCCTCTTCTTCTCTTACCAGCCAACCTTCCTTCCAGGCATAACCTACTCACACCACGAGTTGACCTTTTTATATGACCGTATAGTTTGAGTGCTCTTGACTTGACAATTGATGTAATTGGTCTAAGTCTGGTAATGTTAAGCAGCTCACTGATACAGACAAGGTCGCTGAGCCGCTTGCCAGTTATAAGTCTCATGATGTGGTTCTGGAATATAGAGAGCTTCTGAAGTGACCTTGTCATCCAATTAACACAGTCAAGACCATATAACACAACTGGTGGGATGTAAGTATCAAATGATAGGAAACTCGTTTTGATGTTGGTACTTCCTTGTTCTTGTTGAAAGCTGCCCAACCTAGAACAATTCGATATTGCACAGCAACCATTCCATTGTTTTTTTTTTTTACAGGTGTAATATCACCTCCAAAGTGAAACAGGTGTAATATTCACCCCCAGAACTTGACATTCAACAAAAGTGTAACCCTTTACCATTTACATTACTCTATATATACTATTGTATTTTCATGGTAAAGGCTTTACCTCACATAACATTTACATTACTCTATATATACTATTGTATTTTCACAGTAAAGGCTTTACCTCACATAATATCTCACATAACATTTACATTACTCTATATATACTATTGTATTGTCATGGTAAAGGCTTTACCTCACATAATATCTCACATAACATTTACATTACTCTATATATACTATTGTATTTTCACAGTAAAGGCTTTACCTCACATAACATTTACATTACTCTATATATACTATTGTATTTTCACAGTAAAGGCTTTACCTCACATAATATCTCACACAACATTTACATTACTCTATATATACTATTGTATTTTCATGGTAAAGGCTTTACCTCACATAATATCTCACATAACATTTACATTACTCTATATATACTATTGTATTTTCATGGTAAAGGCTTTACCTCACATAATATCTCACATAACATTTACATTACTCTATATATACTATTGTATTGTCATGGTAAAGGCTTTACCTCACATAATATCTCACATAACATTTACATTACTCTATATATACTATTGTATTTTCACAGTAAAGGCTTTACCTCACATAACATTTACATTACTCTATATATACTATTGTATTTTCACAGTAAAGGCTTTACCTCACATAATATCTCACATAACATTTACATTACTCTATATATACTATTGTATTGTCATGGTAAAGGCTTTACCTCACATAATATCTCACATAACATTTACATTACTCTATATATATTATTGTATTTTCACAGTAAAGGTTTTACCTCACATAATATCTCACATAACATCTCGTATACGAGAGACGTGTGTTGACGTGTGTGAACAAGCTCGGCTACCGAGTCGGATTTACTTACTCAAAAAGTGAGTTTTGATTAATTTTTTTATACTGTAATATACGTTAACCCCTTGCCTTGGTCGTCAAACTTTGAGTTTATTTATTTTCGCCCCTTTTTGGGGCGAATTTTCCAGTTAAAAATTTATTACGGCAAACTAATAGAAATGGACGGAATTTTCACATCTCATCCTAACGTGAAAGCCACGCCCCCTAAGAAAGGTGATACAGAGAAGCTAGAAGCACAAGGCTCTAAGTCTTCCCTCCTCACTTCTGCAAAAGAAACATGGAACACGGAATTAAAAGAAAAATTTGTAAAAATGGGTGAAAACCCAGAAAGTCACATAAACGCAGACAAAAACAACAACGACAATAACAGCAATAGTCACAACACCAACCAAGGAAAAAATAACGATAACACCAAACAAAGCGAACCCACTACTGGTGCCTCCTTTGCACAGGCGGTCCGGAAAACACAAACCTGCAAGCAACTGGACATTACAACTCTGAGAGAAAAGATGAAGGAAGCGAAACAGTATGTAACTTTCAAAGAAGGAGGAGACTTCACAATCACCTCCCCACAAGAAATCAAAAGAGACACGACGCTAAGAACGATATCTTTCAGAACAATTTCCAACATAACAAGGAAACCAACTCAATTATCCCAAAAAGAGATTGAGCTGGTCCTAAAAAATGTGTGGAGTGATATATCGTTCATACAAAAAGGGCCACTCTATGGGAATATAACGGTCCTAATGAAGGATCAATTGACGGCCAGGAAATACTCTGTGGCACCAATTGTTTCCAAGCTACATACATTTTTCCCCACATATTTAGGGAAAAGAACGCAGAAGATAAGGGTCTCCGGAATCCGGCCAAATGCATGCATTTCCTGGGTACTAACAGGATTTTTAGAAGACGAGGACGGAATCCTCTCAGTAGGAGAAGTCACCACAGACGTTTTCGGCGGTTTGAGCGTGGAGGTTCTGGTCCAAATGAGACCAGAACGAATAGCTAGAATACCACAGAGGGTGTCCCTCGATGGAGAAACATTTATATATATTTCAGCCGAGGGTAGGAGGCCCATATGTTACTACTGTTCAAGCAGGGGTCATCTAAGGGCTGCTTGTCCTCAATTGACAAAAAAAAAGGCTCTTTTGCCTACACCCCACACACCACCACCGCCACCACCACCACCACCACCACCACCACAACAACAACAAAAACAACACGGAAAAATAACACAAGACACGGCCCCACCCAAAACAACTCCCAAAACACACACAAATACAACAAAACCCCAAAATACACCACTACCCGACAGCACGGACGAGGACCCAGCGGAAACGGCACCTAGTGACGAAGAAGGGGAACCCTTCCAACCTGTAAAAAGGAAAAAAAGAAAGCACCACTCGAACATAAACGAAACAAACACACAACCACCAACAAAAACAAAACAAACAGAACAAACAAAATCCGCCCCACCCCAAAACATAACACATACAACAAAACGTAAGCACACACAAGAACAACAAACAAACACAACACAAATAAAACAGTATACATACATTAACACAAATAACAAAGAACTAGTAAAAACAATACACAAAGACCCTTTGGTGGAAACTGAAGGGCAATTCTTTGCAAGCGCGGCCAACAAACCGCATTTAAAAATGATAAGACTCCCAATGGACACCTATGCAAAACTAAGAGAGAACTTTCCTGAGGACGTGGGGAAAACATGTACTCGACCCTATAACCGCGTCCTCTTGAAACGTTTCCCCACCCACACCTCACCAAACACCCCCACTCCACCACAGAACAACACCCCACCAAACAACCCCTCCAATACGCCCATGGATATTGTGCAACCTGCTCTTCAGGAGCCGAACAGGTAGGTCCTTCCTCTTTTAACCAACATGGCTGATATAAGAGTTGGGTGTCTGAATGTACGTGGCCTGGGACTGTCTTGGAAACAAGGCAAACTTTTAAACGATCTCAGGTCGCATAGAATGGATGTAATGGCTATTTGCGAGTCCAGGATCAGCAGCGAGCACCAACTGGCGCCCCTCTTCGACGACTTTGAGATCTTCGCATCTCTCTGTCAACCGGGGGGTGGGGGTGGAGTTGTCGTTCTGCTGCGAAAACACCTGGGCCTCGCCATACAGAAGGTGCACCTGGACCCGGAGGGTCGACTGGTGGTTTTAGACGTCGGCAGTAGTGAAAGTGGAGCCCTTAGACTAATAGCTGTGTACGCCCCTTTTTGGGCAGCGCGGCCGGAATACTTCCAACGTCTGGAAACTTTTCTGGGAACGTCCCGCTCCTTGCTTTTAGTGGGGGACTGGAATGGTATCCTGGATGCACGTTGGGACTATGTAGGGGCATGTGCCAATAGAGGGGGGTGTAAAAGCCTCAAAAGGTTAATCGGCCGATTTGACCTGGCCGATAGATATCGACTAGATTTTCCGACTGTACCACTATGGACGTGGACCAATCGCAGTGGAACATCTAGGTCGTACCTAGATAGGGTCCTAGTTAGAGAGAACGATAGGGACACATTTAGCTGTCCAAAAATGTTCATGGTTGACTATTCGGATCACAAGTTAGTGACCTGCATAGCCAACCTTGATAGAACCCATAGACAGGGACCCGGTTACTGGAAGCTGAACTTGTCCTTACCAAGAAGCAAAGCTTACAGTAAACGGATTAGCACGTTAGTTAAGCAGAGTTTGACAGGGGCAATTGTCAACAACAGGTGGTGGAGCTCTCTTAAGAGAGCAATTAGAATAGAATCGATAGGTTTTAGTCAGGAATTAGCAAGGGATAGGAACAAGACGGAAAGGGAATTAGTAGATAGAGTAGAAGAGGCGATTAGGAGTGGCAATGTAGCCGGCGTGCTGGCATCAAGAATGGCCTTAGACCAGTTCTTTGAGGTGAAGCATGAAGGCTGCGTTGTCAGGAGTAAAATACGTGCTCTGGGTAATGAGGGAGCCAAAGCTGTGAGCTGGGCCCGAGTGACAGAGGCAAAAAGTGGGAACAAGTCCACGATTCGGTCTTTGAAGGACCAGGATGGGCGTGTGATCCTTGAACCTGGGCAGATGTGTGCGGCCTTTCAGCGGCACTTTGCACGACTGTTCGAGAGGGGCGGCGCGCCGGGTGAGACTATGGATTTCAATCCATACCTCGACGGTCTGCCGCGCCTCTCGGACGCGGAGGCGAAGTCCTGCGAAAGGACGATTTCAGCTGCTGAGATAGGGGCGGCGCTGAGCCAATGCGGCAAACGCAAATCCCCGGGTCTCGATGGCCTACCATACGAGCTATATGTAGCGATGCCGGACTTGTTCTCCGATATCCTCGAAGCGGTCTACTGCAACTGGCAGCAGAACGGGAGAATTCCCAGTTCTGTGACCAAGGGCGTAGTTACGCTGGTGAGGAAGGATGAGAACAAGGGGGATGACATAAGTAACTTCAGGCCCATAACTCTGCTAAATACAGAGTTAAAGATTTTGGCCAAGGTGTTAGCGAAGAGGTTGGCGCTTGTCGTTGGAAACCTGGTGGGAGAAGCGCAGACATGCGCAATCCCGTCCAGGTCCATTCACGACAATCTCCACCTTATGCGATACATCATAGAGAGGGTAGGGAATGAACCCGGCTTTGGTGGGGCCCTGATCAACTTGGATCAATCTAAAGCTTTCGATAGGGTTGACCATCGTTACCTGGATGCGGTGCTCGCGGCGGCAGGCTTCGGACCCGTTTTCAGGGGTTGGATTGCTGCGATGCACAGCAGCAACGTCTGCTCAAGGGTCAAGGTGAACGGCCACCTCTCGGAGCCGTTCCAAATCATGCGATCCATCCGACAGGGATGCCCTCTCTCCTCCCTACTGTATGTGCTGGCTCTTGAGCCACTACTGCGGAAGTTGGAGCGGTTGCAGGGCATCCCTTTGGAACCAGGATTGCAGAAAGCGGCGTCGGCCTACGCCGATGACGTGACAGTAATGGTGTCGAAAACCTCGCAAATCGGTGAGATCGGCACCTTACTGGAGGAATATGAAAGGTTTACAGGAGCCAAGCTGAACCGGGACAAGTCCGTCGGTTTGCAACTCGGAACATGGAGAGGCAAACCGATGCCCTCCAACGACGTCGTCGGACGCTGGACGGAGGGCCCGGTGAAGCTGCTTGGGGTCTGGTTCGGACCAGACCTCCAGGTGGAGAAAAACTGGAACGAGGTAACGGCCAGGGTGTTTGCACTCACCCAGAAGTGGGCCCAGTGCAAACTATCCCTGAAAGGTCGAGCGGAGGTGGCGAATACTTATATAGCATCCGTCATCTACTACCGCTTGACCGTCGTGCCTTGCCCAGTGAAAAGACTCGCCAAAATGGAGTGCGCGCTGTTCCAATTTCTTTGGAACAAGCGGACCCCATTGGTGAGGAGATCCATCTGCTGTCAACACCCTTCGAAAGGAGGGCTGGGGATGCCGTGGCTACAGATGCGTAAACACGCATTAAGGCTACGGCACCTCCAGGTATTCCTCACCGGTCAACCGGTGTGGGCCCCGTTTGTGAGGCGAGCCTTTCCCAGACTCGTCTCGCTCACCGAGCTGCAATCCTGGGTCAAGCAAAGACCGAGAAAAGTGGGCGACTGGCACATTGAATGTGCCCAGGCGCTCACGGCCCTCTGGAAAGCGGACCCGGCAATCAGTGGAGACTCCACCTCGACATTCTATAGAGGGTTGGTACGCAGCAGGTGCGACGATGCTCTCGGAGAAGCTCTAGGCATGGAGGAAGATGAACTGGCCAGTCTGTTCGGTAGGACGTTTGGCCCTGGACCGATGGACAACTTCCAAAAGTCCCTGGCTTGGCAGTGCTACCGAGGGGCTCTACCCGTTCGAGACAAGCTCCACAGGCATGGGAGCCTGGGTAGAGATCCTTTGAATAAGATCTGTCCGAGATGCGTGCATGATGACGAAACCGTTGCGCACGCATTCGTACACTGCCCAGGCATTGATGACCTGTGGGGCTATGTGGAACGACTACTGTCGAGGGTGGGACCAATCCGGTTGACCACCGAGTCCATTGTCACGATCAAACCGCCTCCCCCTTTCAAAAACGAAGGAGAGGCGGTTTTTCTCTGTGTGGTAGCCATGGCTAAAGAAGTTGTATGGTGGACGAGGCTGAAAGGGCTGAGGTCAGACACCTTTCTCTCCGGCCAACAACTGGTCCCCTTTTTCAAATACCATTTTAAAAGAAGGATCAGAATGGAGAGAGAGGTGCTCTACCCCAGCAAGTTTTATGAAAGGTGGGTGAAAGTAGGGAGAATGGCCAGAGTGAATGGGTCTTCTCTCTATATCAGCCTGTAGGTGAAAGAAGAGGAAAAAGAGGAGACGAGGGAAGCACCTACTCTTTGTGCTCCTGAGGAGAAGGGTTACACATTTTTTCCGGGGTGTGTGCGACCCATGTTAATGCCCCCTCCCTATTGAGGACTTCGTTTGTTGTTGTTATTTCATTGTTATATTTTTGTACTCGTTAATTATATGTAAACTTCCCCCCTTGTATCTGTCCCTACCTTTTGTGCCCTAGTGGCAAATAAAGAAACCACTCTATATATACTATTGTATTTTCACAGTAAAGGTTTTACCTCACATAATATCTCAGATAACATTTACATTACTCTATATATACTATTGTATTGTCACAGTAAAGGCTTTACCTCACATAATATCTCACATAACATTTACATTACTCTATATATACTATTGTATTTTCACAGTAAAGGTTTTACCTCACATAATATCTCGCATAACATTTACATTACTCTATATATACTATTGTATTTTCACAGTAAAGGTTTTACCTCACATAACATTTACATTACTCTATATATACTATTGTATTTTCACAGTAAAGGCTTTACCTCACATAATATCTCACATAACATTTACATTACTCTATATATACTATTGTATTGTTACGGTAAAGGCTTTACCTCACATAATATCTCATACCATTTACATTACTCTATATATACTATTGTATTTTCACAGTATAGGCTTTACCTCATATAATATCTCGCATGACATTTACATTACTCTATATATATTATTGTATTTTCACAGTAAAGGTTTTACCTCACATAATATCTCACATAACATTTACATTACTCTATATATACTATTGTATTTTCACAGTAAAGGTTTTACCTCACATAATATCTCACATAACATTTACATTACTCTATATATACTATTGTATTGTCACAGTAAAGACTTTACCTCACATAATATCTCACATAACATTTACATTACTCTATATATACTATTGTATTTTCACAGTAAAGGTTTTACCTCACATAATATCTCGCATAACATTTACATTACTCTATATATACTATTGTATTTTCACAGTAAAGGTTTTACCTCACATAATATCTCACATAACATTTACATTACTCTATATATACTATTGTATTTTCACAGTAAAGGCTTTACCTCACATAATATCTCACATAACATTTACATTACTCTATATATACTATTATATTGTCACAGTAAAGGCTTTACCTTACATAATATCTCACATAACATTTACATTACTCTATATATACTATTGTATTGTCACGGTAAAGGCTTTACCTCACATAATATCTCATAACATTTACATTACTCTATATATACTATTGTATTGTCACAGTAAAGGTTTTACCTCACATAATATCTCACATTACTCTATATATACTATTGTATTGTAACAGTAAAGGCTTTACCTCACATAATATCTCACATAACATTTACATTACTCTATATATACTATTGTATTGTCACAGTAAAGGCTTTACCTCACATAATATCTCACATAACATTTACATTACTCTATATATACTATTGTATCGTAACAGTAAAGGCTTTACCTCACATAATATCTCACATAACATTTAAATTACTCTATATATACTATTGTATTGTCACAGTAAAGGCTTTACCTCACATAATATCTCACATCACATTTAAATTACTCTATATATACTACTGTATTGTCACAGTAAAGGCTTTACCTCACATAACATTTAAATTACTCTATATATACTATTGTATTGTAACAGTAAAGGCTTTACCTCACATAATATCTCACATAACATTTAAATTACTCTATATATACTATTGTATTGTAACAGTAAAGGCTTTACCTCACATAATATCTCACATAACATTTAAATTACTCTATATATACTATTGTATTGTAACAGTAAAGGCTTTACCTCACATAATATCTCACATAACATTTAAATTACTCTATATATACTATTGTATTGTCACAGTAAAGGCTTTACCTCACATAATATCTCACATAACATTTACATTACTCTATATATACTATTGTATTGTCACAGTAAAGGTTTTACCTCACATAGTATCTCACATATCAAATCTATGAGATTTTGTTATTTATTTATTTTGAGAACAATATCAGTATGAACAACCGGTTACAGCTGGTTTGAACAGAAAGAGGTGAGAGAGTTCTGGTCAGATACGGCTGGTTTAAATGTTAAAGGGTTAAAATAAAATGACCTCTTGCCCACAATATAGTCGATGGAATGGAATCAATTGGAGAACCACAATTTCAACAAACCAAGGAAATTACACTTTGGTAACTGGTTACCCTGGTAACTGATAGTCCCATGTGTTGAAGTAACTGGTTACCTAGGTGATTGACAGTAAAAGGTGTTTACATAATTGGTTACCTAGGTAACACATGGGCAGTCCCAGATGATAAAAATATTTATTGCCTAGGTAACTGATTGCTTCTGACAGATAATTGAAAGAAGCAGAGAGGGGGGAGGGGGGTGAGAAGTGACAGAGGGGGAGGAGAGGAAGAGAGAGGTAGGGAGGGTGACATAGAGGGAGGGAGGGTGACAGAGAGAGAGAGAGGGAGAGAGACATCTATAAAGGCACCTTTGATACACCACACAAGGACATGTGTACTAAGACAGGGGTCAAGCTAGTGCAGCATTCTAAGTAGGTGGTGTTATGTGAAAACAATAGGAGGGGGAGAGAGAGGGGGAGAGAGAGGGGGAGAGAGATAGGGAAAGAGATAGAGAGAGAGAGGGTTAATTATATTCCCAAAACTTACCTATCACACACACACACACACATACATACAAATACACACACACACAAAGAGACAGGCAAAGACACATACACAAACATACAAATACACACACACACACACACACACACACTCAAAGACACACACAGATACACACGAAGACAGAGACGCACACACACAGATGTTACACAGCCACAGCCACACACTAGAGTGCAGGGCAGAGCTTCTATTAGTAACATTTCAATGGTCACCTCCGGAAGTTGAAGGTCAGTCTACTGGTCATTAACTGGTCATTAAGTGGGCCAGAGTGTATCATCACATCTAAATAAAGGTGACAGGTAAACATGGACCACACCACACCACACTGCACTACACTGCACTGCACCACACTGCACCACACCACACCACACCGCACTGCACTACACCACACTGCACTACACCACACTACACTACACCACACTACACTACACCACACCACACCGCACCACACTGCACTGCACCACACTGCACCACACTGCACTACACTACACCACACTGCACTACACCGCACTACACTACACCACACCACACTGCACTATACTGCACTACACCACACTGCACTACACCACACTACACCGCACTACACTACACTACACCGCACCACACTGCACTGCACCACACTGCACCACACTGCACTACACTACACCACACTGCACTACACCGCACTACACTACACCACACCACACTGCACCACACTGCACTACACCACACCACACTGCACCACACTGCACTACACTACACCACACTGCACTACACCGCACTACACTACACCACACCACACCGCACCACACTGCACTGCACCACACTGCACTACACTACACCACACTGCACTGCAACACTACACCACACCACACCACACTACACTACACCACACTGCACTACACCACACCACACCGCACCACACTGCACTACACCACACTGCACTGCACCGCAACACCACACCACACCGCACTGCACTGCACTACACCACACTGCACTACACTACACCACACCGCACTACACCACACCACACTGCACTACACCACACCGCACTGCACTACACTACACCACACCGCACTGCACTACACCACACTGCACTACACTACACCGCACCACACTACACCACACCACACCGCACTGCACCGCACCACTACACTACACCACACCACACTGCACTACACTACACCACACCGCACTACACACCACACCACACTACACTACACCACACTACACCACACTGCACTACACCACACCGCACTGCACTACACACCACACCACACTACACTACACCGCACTACACTACACCACACCACACCGCACCGCACCACTACACCACACCACACTGCACTACACCACACCACACCGCACTGCACTACACTACACCACACCACACCGCACTGCACTACACACCGCACTACACCACACCGCACTGCACTACACCACACTGCACCGCACCACTACACTACACCACACCACACTGCACTACACCACACCACACCGCACTGCACTACACCACACCACACCACACCACACTGCACTACACCACACCACACCGCACTGCACTACACCACACTGCACTACACTACACCACACTGCACTACACTACACCACACCACACCGCACTGCACTACACCACACCGCACTACACTACACCACACCGCACTGCACTACACCACACTGCACCGCACTACACTACACCACACCACACCGCACTGCACTACACCACACTGCACTACACCACACCACACCGCACTGCACTACACACCACACCGCACTACACTACACCACACCACACCGCACTGCACTACACCACACTGCACCGCACTACACTACACTACACCGCACTGCACTACACCACACTGCACTACACCACACTGCACCGCACTACACTACACTACACCGCACTGCACTACACCACCCTGCACTACACCACACTGCACTGCACTACACCACACCACACCGCACTGCACCACACCACCACACTACATCACACACCACACTACACCACACCGCACCACACCACACCACACCACACCACACGACACCATACCAAACTACACCACTACACTACACACCACCACACCACACCCCACCCCACCCCACTACACTACACCGCACCACACTACACCACACACCACCACACCACACCACACCACACCACACCGCACTACACCACCACACTACACCACATCACACACCACACTACACTATACCGCACCACACCACACCACCACACTACACTCCACCACACCACACTACACACCATACCAAACTACACCACACTACACTACACACCACACCACACCACACCACACCGCACCCCACCCCACCACACCACACTACACCGCACCACACTACACCACACACCACCACACCACACCACACCACACCACACCACACCGCACTACACCACCACACTACACCACATCACACACCACACTACACTATACCGCACCACACCACACCACCACACTACACTCCACCACACCACACCACACTACACACCATACCAAACTACACCACACTACACTACACACCACACCACACCACACCACACCGCACCCCACCGCACCACACTACACCACACACCACCACACCACACCACACCACACCACACCACACACCACCACACCACACCACACCACACCACACTACACACCACACCATACCGCACTACACTATACCACACCACACCACACCATACCACACCACACCACACCACACGATAGTTGGATAACATCCATAAGCTTGGCTGATCACACTTGGCAATCCAGCTGGATCAGTTGGAGAGGGTTGCTTCTGACAGGACTCTCTGGAAGCTGTCTGAGGAGTCTGCCCCCAAAAACCTTCCCAAATGGGTGAAGATTACCTCTTTATATACACACACATATATATATATATAGATATATATATATCTATATATATATCTATATATATATATATATATATATATAACAAAGAAATTGTCGTAAGGAACCAGATGGACCGTAACGCACCAGAGTACTCAATACTTAGGGTAGTAGAGTGGGAAATAGGAAAAAGTATGACCCCAACCAGAGCTCAAGCCGTTTCGACGGCTATTTCTGGACGGCTATTTGTCCAGAAATAGCCGTCGAAATGGCTTGAGCTCTCCCGTCGGGGTCATACTTTTTCCTATATATATAGTAATAATAATAAATGTGAAGACTAACATCCAAAGAGGGCTCGATAAGGATAAATATATATCAAATATATAAGAACCGTAGAGCAAATATTTATTAAAATATTCTGAAACTCTTTTCAGAAGATCCCGTTAAGGGTGAAAGCAGCGATTCTTTGCTTAACATTTAATCTGTTATTTTAATTAATATATATATATACATATTTACAATGTCAATACCCATCACAAAAAAGCCACTATCGGGCTAATTTCTTTAGTCAAAATATGACATAAGCTTCTATTTCTACTTAATGCTTACAATGTTATGGCATCCTTATGGGGTTAATAAAATAAAGTACCAGTAATGCACTGGGACAATTTCTGGCCTTGTACCAAAAGTAGAAAATTATTATCAGTAAAAAAAACCACATCATCATCATCAGAAACATATGGTTGAGCTGTAGCCACTCTAACCCTTTACCATTTAAACCGGCCAATATATACTATTATATTTTCACAGTAAAGGCTTTACCTCACATAACATTTACATTACTCTATATATACTATTGTATTTTCACAGTAAAGGCTTTACCTCACATAATACCTCACATAACATTTACATTACTCTATATATACTATTGTATTGTCACAGTAAAGGCTTTACCTCACATAATATCTCACATAACATTTACATTACTCTATATATACTATTGTATTGTCACAGTAAAGGCTTTACCTCACATAACATTTACATTACTCTATATATACTATTGTATTGTCACAGTAAAGGCTTTACCTCACATAATATCTCACATAACATTTACATTACTCTATATATACTATTGTATTTTCACAGTAAAGGCTTTACCTCACATATTATCTCACATAACATTTACATTACTATATATATACTATTGTATTTTCACAGTAAAGGCTTTACCTCACATAACATTTACATTACTCTATATATACTATTGTATTTTCACAGTAAAGGCTTTACCTCACATAATATCTCACATAACATTTACATTACTCTATATATACTATTGTATTGTCACAGTAAAGGCTTTACCTCACATAATACCTCACATAACATTTACATTACTCTATATATACTATTGTATTGTCACAGTAAAGACTTTACCTCACATAATATCTCACATAACATTTACATTACTCTATATATACTATTGTATTTTCACAGTAAAGGCTTTACCTCACATAATATCTCACATAACATTTACATTACTCTATATATACTATTGTATTTTCACAGTAAAGGCTTTACCTCACATAATATCTCACATAACATTTACATTACTCTATATATACTATTGTATTTTCACAGTAAAGGCTTTACCTCACATAATATCTCACATAACATTTACATTACTCTATATATACTATTGTATTTTCACAGTAAAGGCTTTACCTCACATAATATTTCACATAACATTTACATTACTCTATATATACTATTGTATTTTCACAGTAAAGGCTTTACCTCACATAATATCTCACATAACATTTACATTACTCTATATATACTATTGTATTTTCACAGTAAAGGCTTTACCTCACATAATATCTCACATAACATTTACATTACTCTATATATACTATTGTATTGTCACAGTAAAGGCTTTACCTCACATAATATCTCACATAACATTTACATTACTCTATATATGCTATTGTATTGTCACAGTAAAGGCTTTACCTCACATAATACCTCACATAACATTTACATTACTCTATATATGCTATTGTATTGTCACAGTAAAGGCTTTACCTCACATAATATCTCGCATAACATTTACATTACTCTATATATACTATTGTATTGTCACAGTAAAGGCTTTACCTCACATAATATCTCACATAACATTTACATTACTCTATATATACTATTGTATTTTCACAGTAAAGGCTTTACCTCACATAATATCTCACATAACATTTATATTACTCTATATATACTATTGTATTTTCACAGTAAAGGCTTTACCTCACATAATATCTCACATAACATTTACATTACTCTATATATACTATTGTATTTTCACAGTAAAGGCTTTACCTCACATAATATCTCACATAACATTTACATTACTCTATATATACTATTGTATTTTCACAGTAAAGGCTTTACCTCACATAATATCTCACATAACATTTACATTACTCTATATATACTATTGTATTGTCACAGTAAAGGCTTTACCTCACATAATATCTCACATAACATTTACATTACTCTATATATGCTATTGTATTGTCACAGTAAAGGCTTTACCTCACATAATACCTCACATAACATTTACATTACTCTATATATGCTATTGTATTGTCACAGTAAAGGCTTTACCTCACATAATATCTCGCATAACATTTACATTACTCTATATATACTATTGTATTGTCACAGTAAAGGCTTTACCTCACATAATATCTCACATAACATTTACATTACTCTATATATACTATTGTATTTTCACAGTAAAGGCTTTACCTCACATAATATCTCACATAACATATACATTACTCTATATATACTATTGTATTTTCACAGTAAAGGCTTTACCTCTCATAATATCTCACATAACATTTACATTACTCTATATATACTATTAGAGGGGAGGGTGCTCAAGGATATCATTTGTTGAAAGGTGTATTTAGAAAAATATATTTACATACACACACTTACATCTGGTGAATGGAAAGATGTTGTACTGAGAAGGACCTGTCCAACCCATGCCAGGAACACAATCAGGGGAGAGATGCTCTACTGAGAAGGACCTTTCCAACCCATGCCAGGAACACAACCAGGGGAGAGATGCTGTACTGAGAAGGACCTGTCCAACCCATGCCAGGAACACAATCAGGGGAGAGATGCTCTACTGAGAAGGACCTGTCCAACCCATGTCAGGAACACAACTAGGGGAGAGATGCTCTACTGAGAAGGACCTGTCCAACCCATGCCAGGAACACAATCAGGGGAGAGATGCTCTACTGAGAAGGACCTGTCCAACCCATGTCAGGAACACAACCAGGGGAGAGATGCTCTACTGAGAAGGACCTGCCCAACCCATGCCAGGAACACAACCAGGGGAGAGATGCTGTACTGAGAAGGACCTGTCCAACCCATGTCAGGAACACAACCAGGGGAGAGATGCTCTACTGAGAAGGACCTGTCCAACCCATGCCAGTAACACAACCAGGGGAAAGATGTTGTACTGAGAAGGACCTGTCCAACCCATGCCAGGAACACAACCAGGGGAGAGATGCTGTACTGAGAAGGACCTGTCCAACCCATGCCTGGAACACAATCAGGGGAGAGATGCTGTACTGAGAAGGATCTGTCCAACCCATGTCAGGAACACAACCAGGGGAGAGATGCTGTGCTGAGAAGGACCTGTCCAACACATGTCAGGAACACAATCAGGGGAGAGATGCTGTGCTGAGAAGGACCTGTCCAGCCCATGCCTGGAACACAATCAGGGGAGAGATGCTGTGCTGAGAAGGACCTGTCCAGCCCATGCCTGGAACACAATCAGGCGAGAGATGCTGTACTGAGAAGGACCTGTCCAACCCATGCCTGGAACACAATCAGGGGAGAGATGCTGTGCTGAGAAGGACCTGTCCAACCCATGCCAGGAACACAACCAGGGGAGAGATGCTGTACTGAGAAGGACCTGTCCAACCCATGCCAGGAACACAATCAGGGGAGAGATGCTCTACTGAGAAGGACCTGTCCAACCCATGCCAGGAACACAACCAGGGGAGAGATGCTGTACTGAGAAGGACCTGTCCAACCCATGCCAGGAACACAATCAGGGGAGAGATGCTCTACTGAGAAGGACCTGTCCAACCCATGTCAGGAACACAACCAGGGGAGAGATGCTCTACTGAGAAGGACCTGTCCAACCCATGTCAGGAACACAATCAGGGGAGAGATGCTCTACTGAGAAGGACCTGTCCAACCCATGTCAGGAACACAATCAGGGGAGAGATGCTCTACTGAGAAGGACCTGTCCAACCCATGCCAGGAACACAACCAGGGGAGAGATGCTGTACTGAGAAGGACCTGCCCAACCCATGCCAGGAACACAACCAGGGGAGAGATGCTGTACTGAGAAAGACCTGTCCAACCCATGCCAGGAACACAACCAGGGGAGAGATGCTGTACTGAGAAGGACCTGTCCAACCCATGCCAGGAACACACTCAGGGGAGAGATGCTGTACTGATAAGGACCTGTCCAACCCATGTCAGGAACACAATCAGGGGAGAGATGCTGTACTGAGAAGGACCTGTCCAACCCATGCCAGGAACACAACCAGGAGAGATGCTGTACTGAGAAGGACCTGTCCAACCCATGCCAGGAACACAATCAGGAGAGAGATGCTGTACTGAGAAGGACCTGTCCAACCCATGTCAGGAACACAACCAGGAGAGAGATGCTGTGCTGAGAAGGACCTGTCCAACCCATGCCAGGAACACACTCAGGGGAGAGATGCTGTACTGATAAGGACCTGTCCAACCCATGCCTGGAACACAACCAGGAGAGATGCTGTACTGAGAAGGACCTGTCGAATCCCTGCCAGGAACACAATCAGGGGAGAGATGCTGTACTGAGAAGGACCTGTCCAACCCATGCCAGGAACACAATCAGGGGAGAGATGCTGTACTGAGAAGGACCTGTCCAACCCATGCGAGGAACACACTCAGGGGAGAGATGCTGTACTGATAAGGACCTGTCGAATCCATGCCAGGAACACAACCAGGGGAGAGATGCTCTACTGAGAAGGACCTGTCCAACCCATGCCAGGAACACACTCAGGGGAGAGATGCTGTACTGATAAGGACCTGTCGAATCCATGCCAGGAACACAATCAGGGGAGAGATGCTGTACTGAGAAGGACCTGTCCAACCCATGCCAGGAACACAACCAGGGGAGAGATGCTGTACTGAGAAGGACCTGTCCAACCCATGTCAGGAACACAACCAGGGGAGAGATGCTCTACTGAGAAGGACCTGTCCAACCCATGCCAGTAACACAACCAGGGGAGAGATGCTGTACTGAGAAGGACCTGTCCAACCCATGCCTGGAACACAATCAGGGGAGAGATGTTGTACTGAGAAGGACCTGTCCAACCCATGCCAGGAACACAACCAGGGGAGAGATGCTGTACTGAGAAGGACCTGTCCAACCCATGCCTGGAACACAATCAGGGGAGAGATGCTGTACTGAGAAGGATCTGTCCAACCCATGTCAGGAACACAACCAGGGGAGAGATGCTGTACTGAGAAGGACCTGTCCAACCCATGTCAGGAACACAATCAGGGGAGAGATGCTGTGCTGAGAAGGACCTGTCCAACCCATGTCAGGAACACAATCAGGGGAGAGATGCTGTGCTGAGAAGGACCTGTCCAGCCCATGCCTGGAACACAATCAGGGGAGAGATGCTGTACTGAGAAGGACCTGTCCAGCCCATGCCTGGAACACAATCAGGGGAGAGATGCTGTACTGAGAAGGACCTGTCCAACCCATGCCAGGAACACAATCAGGGGAGAGATGCTGTACTGAGGACTTGTCCAATGATGATAATATATACAGACACACGTGGGTGTGTATAGGTGTGTAAATAGAGAGGGGAGGAGACAAATAGACAACAATGTAAATAAGGAGAGAGAGGGGGGCAGACATAACGATGTGGAGAGAGAGAGAGAGAGAGAGAGAAACACACTACAATGTAGAGTGGGAGAGAGAGAAACACACTATGATGTGGAGAGAGAGAGGGAGAGAAAGAGAGAGGGAGAGAAAGAGAAAGGGAGAGAAAGAGAGAGAAAGAGAGAGAAATAGAAAGGGAGAGAAAGAGAGAGAGAAACACACTACGATGTGGAGAGAGAGAGAGAGAGAGAGAGAGAGAGAGAGAGAGAGAGAGAGAGAGAGAAACACACTACGATGTGGAGAGAGAGAGAGAGAGAGAGAGAGAGAAACACACTACGATGTGGAGAGAGAGAGAGGACGTAAATGAAAGTGTCGTATGTTGAAAGCTTGGTAAATATAGAAAGTAGTAAGACAATCTGTTGTGATCCTCACTGGAACTGGAAGGAGACCAACTATGTAACACAAATACTTTATACTACATGTTGGCCCACTGCCTAAATATTGAACAAGGAGGAACAACACAGGCCCTCCTCCCTTTAACCCTTTAGCATTTAATCCAACCATATCCGGTCAGAATTCTCTCACCTCTTTCTGTTTAAACCAGCCATAACTGGCCACTCATACTTATGTTAAGGTATTGCTCTCAAAATAAATAATATCAAAATCTCATAGATTTGATATCATGTGAGATTTTATGTGAGGTAAAGCCTTTACCATGAAAATACAATAGTCTATATAGAGTAATGTGAATGCTATGAGATTTTATGTGAGGTAAAGCCTTTACCATGAAAATACAATAGTATATATAGAGTAATGTAAATGTTATGTGAGGTATTGTGTGAGATAAAGCCTTTACTGTGAAAATACAATAGTATATATAGAGTAATGTAAATGTTATGTGAGATATTGTGTGAGATAAAGCCTTTACCATGAAAATACAATAGTATATATAGAGTAATGTAAATGTTATGTGAGATATTGTGTGAGGTAAAGCCTTTACTGTGAAAATACAATAGTATATATAGAGTAATGTAAATGTTATGTGAGATATTGTGTGAGATAAAGCCTTTACCATGAAAATACAATAGTATATATAGAGTAATGTAAATGTTATGTGAGGTATTGTGTGAGATAAAGCCTTTACTGTGAAAATACAATAGTATATATAGAGTAATGTAAATGTTATGTGAGATATTGTGTGAGATAAAGCCTTTACTGTGAAAATACAATAGTATATATAGAGTAATGTAAATGTTATGTGAGATATTGTGTGAGATAAAGCCTTTACTGTGAAAATACAATAGTATATATAGAGTAATGTAAATGTTATGTGAGATATTGTGAGATAAAACCTTTACTGTGACAATACAATAGTATATATAGAGTAATGTAAATGTTATGTGAGATAAAGCCTTTACTGTGAAAATACAATAGTATATATAGAGTAATGTAAATGTTATGTGAGATATTGTGAGATAAAGCCTTTACTGTGACAATACAATAGTATATATAGAGTAATGTAAATGTTATGTGAGATATTATGTGAGGTAAAGCCTTTACTGTGACAATACAATAGTATATATAGAGTAACGTAAATGTTATGTGAGATATTATGTGAGATAAAGCCTTTACTGTGACAATACAATAGTATATATAGAGTAATGTAAATGTTATGTGAGATATTATGTGAGGTAAAGCCTTTACTGTGACAATACAATAGTATATATAGAGTAATGTAAATGTTATGTGAGATATTATGTGAGGTAAAGCCTTTACTGTGACAATACAATAGTATATATAGAGTAATGTAAATGTTAAAGGGTTACATTTTTTTAATTAAAAAAAAAATATATATATATTTGAAAACCAAAGGCAATGTCTTTCATTAGAAATATTGTAATGAAAGGGTTCAATACAACCCAGGGCCTTCTCACACTTGTTGGAGGAACCTATCCCCGGTTGACCTCCATTGCTTTCCGTCTGGTGTTGGTCATGTCTTCAGGGGTGTAGCCATACACCACACTTGGCCAATTGCAGGTTGGTGAGACTATTTAACCCCTAGTTGGAGTGGATGGCCGTTGACTTTGAGGAGTTCATCTGTCCCTTTTAACAGCTCTTGTTCTTTATGTTGCTGGGGTTCCACTTGGCTTCCTCACCAGAGTAGGGTCTTGTGGGGGAGCCAGTTTAGTCGCTGACCTCTTGACCATGTAGCAGGCTGTACTGGGTTACATGGTAGCAGTAGCAGGCCTGACGTTACCATGTAGCAGGTTGTACTGAGTTACATGGTACCAGTAGCAGGCCTGACCTGACCATGTAGCAGGCTGTACTGGCTTACATGGTACCAGTAGCAGGCCTGACCTGACCATGTAGCAGGCTGTACTGGCTTACATGGTACCAGTAGCAGGCCTGACCTGACCATGTAGCAGGCTGTACTGGCTTACATGGTACCAGTAGCAGGCCTGACCTGACCATGTAGCAGGCTGTACTGGCTTACATGGTACCAGTAGCAGGCCTGACCTGACCATGTAGCAGGCTGTACTGGGTTACATGGTACCAGTAGCAGGCCTGACCTGACCATGTAGCAGGCTGTACTGGCTTACATGGTACCAGTAGCAGGCCTGACCTGACCATGTAGCAGGCTGTACTGGCTTACATAGTACCAGTAGCAGGCCCGACCTGACCATGTAGCAGGTTGTACTGGGTTACATGGTACCAGTAGCAGGCCTGACCATGTAGCAGGTTGTACTGAGTTACATGGTAGCAGTAGCAGTCCTGCCCTGACCATGTAGCAGGTTGTACTGGGTTACATGGTAGCAGTAGCAGTCCTGCCCTGACCATGTAGCAGGCTGTACTGGGTTACATGGTACCAGAAGCAGGCCTGACCATGTAGCAGGTTGTACTGGGTTACATGGTACCAGTAGCAGGCCTGACCATGTAGCAGGTTGTACTGGGTTACATGGTACCAGTAGCAGGCCTGACCTGACCATGTAGCAAGTTGTACTGGGTTACATGGTTACAGTAGCAGGCCTGACCTGACCATGTAGCAGGTTGTACTGGATTACATGGTACCAGTAGCAGGCCTGACCTGACCATGTAGCAGGTTGTACTGGATTACATGGTACCAGTAGCAGGCCTGACCTGACCATGTAGCAGGTTGTACTGGGTTACATGGTACCAGTAGCAGACAGAGGCCTGACCTAACCATGTAAAAAAAATAAAAGGGTTATGAAAATTATGCAGTCATTTTTTTTCATATAACTAGAATTTTTTCCATACATTGACGCGCATGCATATATATGTGTATATGTGTGTATATGTGTATATGCATACATTTATATGTATGAGTATATAAATATAAACACACAAACACAGACACATTTATGAAAATATACTCAGACATACATTCACAGAAACACACACACACATACATTTACACAAACACACACACATACACAGCGTAGTTTTTTTCACCATCCCCTTCCTTCTATTTACACACACACATACATTCACAGAGGCAGCAGATGTAAAAAGAGAGGAGTAGTATGAGGTAGTCAAACTACTCCTTTCTCTTTACATGTGACAGAATCACAGAAATTTATATCTAGATTAGTAGAATGGCATAGTAGTGCAGGTGTCGACCTAAACTGTTTACAACGGTTATTGCCATTCACGCTTGAATTAGTTTGACTTTGTTTATGTTACTTATGCGCTGCAAATAACAACCAAAAATATGTCTCAATTACTGAACGATTTGCTTTGCATCAGCATGTAATAGGTACGTGGCTTAGTGGTAAGGGTGTTGGACTTATATCATGGGTTCAATTCCTGGGCTGGGTTGTGTGTTCATCATCATCAATTCACGTCCGCTTTTCCCTGCTTGCAAGGGTGGGACGGGAACTGATTGTGGCTTGATTTCTACAGCTGGATGCCCTTCCTAACACCAACCTCATGTACAGTGAGTGCTGGGTGCTTTTTTGCCGTGGGACCTCCACGACCACTTTACAGTGGAATGATAGGGAACCCCAGTCCCTATCATCTCATTTCTACAGCTGAGTAAACTGGAGCAATGTGAAATAAAGTGTCTTGCTCAAGGAAACAACACATCACCCGGTCTGAGAATTGAACTCACAACCTTTCGGTTGCAAGGCCAATGCTCTAACCACTAAGCCATGTGCCTCCATGTGGAACAAAACACTTCATTTCATGTAGCTCCAGTATACTTAGCTAAAAATGAGTACCAGCAATAGCTGGGAGTTTAACCCTGCGATGGACTGACGTCCTGTCCAGGGGGACTGTCACGAAGTCTCAGGAACTGAACACCACAGAAACCAGAATAAACACCGGCCTGATGACATTGACTGAAGAAGGAAGGGGTGATTACGTCGACTGAGGAAGGAGGGGGTGATGACATTGACTGAGGAAGGAAGGGGTGATAACGTCGACTGAGGAAGGAGGGGGGGGGGGGGGGTGATAACGTCGACTGAGGAAGGAAGGGGGGATAACGTCGACTGAGGAAGGAAGGGCTGGTTATAAACTGAGGAGGAATAACGTGCATTATAGCTATTGGATTGGCAGTATCGATAGAACGTTGGACACCTTGCTTTGTGGCAGAGAGTTACGGCCCTTTATGTTCTGAGTTCAAATCCCGCCAAGGTTAACTTTGCCTTTCATCCTTACGAGGTTGATAAAATAAAGTACCAGTCATGCACTGGGGTCAATTTAATTGACTTTCCCCTCCCCTTCAAGTTGCTGGCCTTGTGCCTAAAGTAGAAATCGTTATAGCCGTTAGAATTACTCTAAAGATGTTTTCCAAGGTTTATAACTGACACAGAGATTCTAAAAATATGTTGTTTATTTACAATAGCTAAAATGTTTATTGCGGAGAGAACTATAAACAAAAAATAATTACATAGTGTGTAATAAAAAAAGATGAAAGCAAAAGAAAATAAAGGAATATGAGTTGATGACTAATATTGTTTTAATTTGTTGGTTAGTAGAGGAGATAATTCTGGAATGCTTTGGTCTTATTTTGATGTCAGAATCTATTCTGACAGTCATAGAACAATATGTTGTTTAGAAAACAACAGAAGACTAGAACGACATTATTTAACAGTGAGGTTAGTTTTAGTAGATTTAACCCTCTAGCATTCATATTACTCTATATATATACTATTATAGTTTCACAGTAAAGGCTTTACCTCACATAATCTCACATAACATTTACATTACTCTATATATACTATTGTATTGTCACAGTAAAGGCTTTACCTCACATAATATCTCACATAACATTTATATATACTATTGTATTTTCACAGTAAAGGCTTTACCTCACATAATATCTCGCATAACATTCACATTACTCTATATATACTATTGTATTTTCACAGTAAAGGCTTTACCTCACATAATATCTCACATAACATTCACATTACTCTATATTTACTATTATATTTTCACAGTAAAAGCTTTACCTCACATAACATTCACATTACTCTATATTTACTATTATAATTTCACAGTAAAGGCTTTACCTCACATAATACCTCACATAACATTCACATTACTCTATATTTACTATTGTATTGTCACAGTAAAGTCTTTACCTCACATAATATCTCACATAACATTTACATTACTCTATATATACTATTGTATTTTCATAGTAAATGCTTTATCTTCCATAATTATCTCACATAATATCGAACCTATCAGATTTTGATATTATGTATTTTGAGAACAATACCTTAACATCAGTATGAGTGACCAGTTACAGCCAGTTTGAACAGAACGAGGTGAGAGAAGTCTGGCTGGATATGGCTGGTTTAAATGCTAAATAGTTAATGCAATAGACATTAAAGAGTTAGCTAGAAATACCTATATATGTATATAGTGTACCCCAACATTCACAGCCCTGGTATTCACTGAATTTTCCTCAGAAAGGTTAGCTCTGCCTTTCATCCTTACAGAGGTCAATAAAATAAAGTACCAGTAATGCACTGGGGTTGATTTAATCAACTTTCCCCTCCCCTGAAATTGCTGGCCTTGTGCCTATATAAGAAATCATTATATAGAGGGCGGTGGATTGGCAGTATCGGTAGGGGGTCGGACGCCATGCTTTGAAGCATAGAGTTACTTCCCTTTATGATCAGAGTTCAAATCCCGTCGAGGTTAACTTTGCCTTTCATCCTTACGGGGTCGATAAAATAAAGTACCAGTAATTCACTGGGATAATTGCTGGCTTTGTGCCAAAAGTAGAAACAATTATTTTGAGGGGGAAAAATTAGCATTAATTGGTAGAGCATCGGACATTATGGTTTGTGACATATGTTCTGAGTTCAAATCCCATCCAGGTTGATGATGTAAAGGGCCAGTAATATACTGGCGTTGGTTTAATTGACTTTTCTTCCCCTCTGAAATTATTGGCCTGGTGTCTAAGTCAGAGAATATTAAATATTCTAACAAATACTGGAATAAAACACAAGATTTCCAGGTGTTACTGGAAAATAACTCTTTAGTCACTAGCGTTTCTTATCAGACCAAATTACTGCCTTTGGTAATTAACTCAACACCTGACAACACAGGTAAAGATGGTACTTTGGTAATTAGCTCAACACCTGGCAACACAGGTAAAGATGGTACTTTGGTAATTAGCTCAACACCTGACAACACAGGTAAAGATGGTACTTTGGTAATTAGCTCAACACCTGACAACACAGGTAAAGATGGTACTTTGGTAATTAGCTCAACACTTGACAACACAGGTAAAGATGGTACTTTGGTAATTAGCTCAACACCTGACAACACAGGTAAAGATGGTACTTTCATAATTAACTCAACACCTGACAACACAGGTAAAGATGGTACTTTGGTAATTAGCTCAACACCTGACAACACAGGTAAAGATGGTACTTTGGTAATTAGCTCAACACCTGACAACACAGGTAAAGATGGTACTTTGGTAATTAGCTCAACACCTGACAACACAGGTAAAGATGGTACTTTGGTAATTAGCTCAACACCTGACAACACAGGTAAAGATGGTACTTTGGTAATTAGCTCAACACCTGACAACACAGGTAAAGATGGTACTTTGGTAATTAGCTCAACACCTGGCAACACAGGTAAAGATGGTACTTTGGTAATTAGCTCAACACCTGACAACACAGGTAAAGATGGTACTTTGGTAATTAGCTCAACACCTGACAACACAGGTAAAGATGGTACTTTGGTAATTAGCTCAACACTTGACAACACAGGTAAAGATGGTACTTTGGTAATTAGCTCAACACCTGACAACACAGGTAAAGATGGTACTTTCGTAATTAGCTCAACACCTGACAACACAGGTAAAGATGGTACTTTGGTAATTAGCTCAACACCTGACAACACAGGTAAAGATGGTACTTTGGTAATTAGCTCAACACCTGACAACACAGGTAAAGATGGTACTTTGGTAATTAGCTCAACACCTGACAACACAGGTAAAGATGGTACTTTGGTAATTAGCTCAACACCTGACAACACAGGTAAAGATGGTACTTTGGTAATTAGCTCAACACCTGACAACACAGGTAAAGATGGTACTTTGGTAATTAGCTCAACACCTGACAACACAGGTAAAGATGGTACTTTGGTAATTAGCTCAACACCTGACAACACAGGTAAAGATGGTACTTTGGTAATTAGCTCAACACCTGGCAACACAGGTAAAGATGGTACTTTGGTAATTAGCCCAACACCTGACAACACAGGTAAAGATGGTACTTTGGTAATTAGCCCAACACCTGGCAACACAGGTAAAGCTGGTACTTTGGTAATTAGCCCAACACCTGGCAACACAGGTAAAGCTGGTACTTTGGTAATTAGCTCAACACCTGACAACACAGGTAAAGATGGTACTTTCGTAATTAGCTCAACACCTGGCAACACAGGTAAAGATGGTACTTTTGTAATTAGCCCAACACCTGGCAACACAGGTAAAGATGGTACTTTGGTAATTAGCTCAACACTTGACAACACAGGTAAAGATGGTACTTTGGTAATTAGCCCAACACCTGGCAACACAGGTAAAGATGGTACTTTGGTAATTAGCTCAACACCTGACAACACAGGTAAAGATGATACTTTCGTAATTAGCTCAACACCTGACAACACAGGTAAAGATGGTACTTTGGTAATTAACTCAACACCTGACAACACAGGTAAAGATGGTACTTTTGTAATTAGCTCAACACCTGACAACACAGGTAAAGATGGTACTTTTGTAATTAGCTCAACACCTGGCAACACAGGTAAAGATGGTACTTTGGTAATTAGCTCAACACCTGACAACACAGGTAAAGATGGTACTTTTGTAATTAGCTCAACACCTGACAACACAGGTAAAGATGGTACTTTCGTAATTAGCTCAACACCTGGCAACACAGGTAAAGATGGTACTTTGGTAATTAGCTCAACACCTGGCAACACAGGTAAAGATGGTACTTTGGTAATTAACTCAACACCTGACAACACAGGTAAAGATGGTACTTTGGTAATTAGCTCAACACCTGGCAACACAGGTAAAGATGGTACTTTGGTAATTAGCTCAACACCTGACAACACAGGTAAAGATGGTACTTTGGTAATTAGCTCAACACCTGACAACACAGGTAAAGATGGTACTTTTGTAATTAGCTCAACACCTGGCAACACAGGTAAAGATGGTACTTTGGTAATTAGCTCAACACCTGGCAACACAGGTAAAGATGGTACTTTGGTAATTAGCTCAACACTTGACAACACAGGTAAAGATGGTACTTTGGTAATTAGCTCAACACCTGACAACACAGGTAAAGATGGTACTTTGGTAATTAACTCAACACCTGGCAACACAGGTAAAGATGGTACTTTTGTAATTAGCTCAACACCTGACAACACAGGTAAAGATGGTACTTTGGTAATTAACTCAACACCTGACAACACAGGTAAAGATGGTACTTTAGTAATTAGCTCAACACTTGACAACACAGGTAAAGATGGTACTTTGGTAATTAGCTCAACACCTGACAACACAGGTAAAGATGGTACTTTGGTAATTAGCTCAACACCTGGCAACACAGGTAAAGATGGTACTTTGGTAATTAGCTCAACACTTGACAACACAGGTAAAGATGGTACTTTGGTAATTAGCTCAACACCTGACAACACAGGTAAAGATGGTACTTTGGTAATTAGCTCAACACTTGACAACACAGGTAAAGATGGTACTTTGGTAATTAGCTCAACACTTGACAACACAGGTAAAGATGGTACTTTGGTAATTAGCTCAACACCTGACAACACAGGTAAAGATGGTACTTTGGTAATTAGCTCAACACCTGACAACACAGGTAAAGATGGTACTTTTGTAATTAGCTCAACACCTGACAACACAGGTAAAGATGGTACTTTGGTAATTAGCTCAACACCTGACAACACAGGTAAAGATGGTACTTTCGTAATTAACTCAACACCTGACAACACAGGTAAAGATGGTACTTTGGTAATTAACCCAACACCTGACAACACAGGTAAAGATGGTACTTTGGTAATTAGCTCAACACCTGACAACACAGGTAAAGATGGTACTTTGGTAATTAGCTCAACACCTGACAACACAGGTAAAGATGGTACTTTGGTAATTAGCTCAACACCTGACAACACAGGTAAAGATGGTACTTTGGTAATTAACTCAACACTTGACAACACAGGTAAAGATGGTACTTTGGTAATTAGCTCAACACCTGACAACACAGGTAAAGATGGTACTTTCGTAATTAGCTCAACACTTGACAACACAGGTAAAGATGGTACTTTGGTAATTAGCTCAACACCTGACAACACAGGTAAAGATGGTACTTTCGTAATTAGCTCAACACTTGACAACACAGGTAAAGATGGTACTTTCGTAATTAGCTCAACACCTGACAACACAGGTAAAGATGGTACTTTCGTAATTAACTCAACACCTGACAACACAGGTAAAGATGGTACTTTGGTAATTAGCTCAACACCTGACAACACAGGTAAAGATGGTACTTTGGTAATTAGCTCAACACCTGACAACACAGGTAAAGATGGTACTTTGGTAATTAGCTCAACACCTGGCAACACAGGTAAAGATGGTACTTTGGTAATTAGCCCAACACCTGACAACACAGGTAAAGATGGTACTTTGGTAATTAGCTCAACACCTGGCAACACAGGTAAAGATGGTACTTTGGTAATTAGCTCAACACCTGACAACACAGGTAAAGATGGTACTTTGGTAATTAGCTCAACACCTGACAACACAGGTAAAGATGGTACTTTTGTCATTAGCTCAACACCTGACAACACAGGTAAAGATGGTACTTTGGTAATTAGCTCAACACCTGACAACACAGGTAAAGATGGTACTTTCGTAATTAACTCAACACCTGACAACACAGGTAAAGATGGTACTTTGGTAATTAACCCAACACCTGACAACACAGGTAAAGATGGTACTTTGGTAATTAGCTCAACACCTGACAACACAGGTAAAGATGGTACTTTGGTAATTAGCTCAACACCTGACAACACAGGTAAAGATGGTACTTTGGTAATTAGCTCAACACCTGACAACACAGGTAAAGATGGTACTTTGGTAATTAACTCAACACTTGACAACACAGGTAAAGATGGTACTTTGGTAATTAGCTCAACACCTGACAACACAGGTAAAGATGGTACTTTCGTAATTAGCTCAACACTTGACAACACAGGTAAAGATGGTACTTTGGTAATTAGCTCAACACCTGACAACACAGGTAAAGATGGTACTTTCGTAATTAGCTCAACACTTGACAACACAGGTAAAGATGGTACTTTGGTAATTAGCTCAACACCTGACAACACAGGTAAAGATGGTACTTTCGTAATTAACTCAACACCTGACAACACAGGTAAAGATGGTACTTTGGTAATTAGCTCAACACCTGACAACACAGGTAAAGATGGTACTTTGGTAATTAGCTCAACACCTGACAACACAGGTAAAGATGGTACTTTCGTAATTAACTCAACATCTGACAACACAGGTAAAGATGGTACTTTCGTAATTAGCTCAACACCTGACAACACCGGTAAAGATGGTACTTTGGTAATTAACTCAACACCTGATGACACAGGTAAAGTTAGTACATTGGTAATTAACTCAACACAGGTAAAGACATTACTTTGGTAATTAACTCAACATCTGACTACACACAAGTAGTTAAAGATTTTACCTTGGTAATTAGTTCAATACAGGTGAATAAATTTCTATCTTCAGTAATTACCTCAACATATGATACAGAAGTAAAAGATTTTACCTTGGTAATTAACTCAATTCCTGCTGACAGTGTAAATTAACACCTGACAACAAAGGTAAAGATTTTACCCTGGTAATTAACTCAATTCCTGCTGACACAGTGTTAACACCTGACAACCATGGTAAAGATTTTACCTTGGTAATCAACTCAATTCCTGATAACACAGTGTTAATTAACACCTGACAACAAAGGTAAAGATTTTACCTTGGTAATCAACTCAACACTTGAATACACAGGCAAAAATATTTGTTAATTAACACATGACAACAAAGGTAAAGATTTTACCTTCATAATTAAACTCAACATAATTAAACTTGTTAATTAACACATGGTATTTTACCTTGATAATTAACTCAACACACTGACACAAAGGTTGATAATTAGCTCAATACAAGTACTCAGGTAGTTAAACATTTCTTTGTAATTAACTCAACACCTGACTACACAGGTAAACATTTCCCTTTGTTAATTAACTCAACACCTCACTACACAGGTAAACATTTCCTTTTGTATTTAACACCTGACTACACACAGGTAGTTAAAGATTTTAGCTTGGTTAATTAACTCAACATGAAGACAGGTAAAAACGTAACTGTTAATTAACTCAACATGAAGACACAGGTAAAAACGTAACTTAATTAACTCAACATGAAGACAGGTAAAAACCTAACTTTGTTAATTAACTCAACATGAAGATACAGGTAAAATGTAATTTTGTTAACTCAACATGAAGACAGGTAAAAACGTAACTTTGTTAATTAACTCAACAATGAAGATACAGGTAAAATGTAACTTTGTTAACTTGAAAATACAGGTAAAATGTAACTTTGTTAACTCAACATGAAGATACAGGTAAATATGTAATCTTGTTAATTAACTCAACTCATTAGTACAGAGGTAGTTAAGGATTTCATAAATATTCAAAATGATCCAATACTACCCCTACACTGAAAACAGACATTTCAATTTCAGAACAGAAATCAAATAAAAACAGTACTCAATACACAACATAGAGTTACATTGAATATTCAAATGTCTTTTGTGGTCAGAAAAGGAAGGGAAAGGTAAGGGTTTTAGTGTCACAGAAGAATGGGGGAGGGGAGGGTAAAAATATCAATGAAAGATCAATAATAGAAACAATAGAGAATAAATTTGAGGACTACTTACCACTAGGCAAGGCAAAAGTTGCGTACTCAGTGAAAAAATAACATTGGAAATCTCCTTTCCGTTGTCTTAGATATGTTGAGATTTCTCTGCGAATATCTGCTGCTAAATCGGGGCTTGAGTGGGATGGAAGACGTTTCACCACTTTTGATGCCATATCGGTAGCTGTTAGTAAGACTGCAAGCATATCCTCACGTTGGAACCGAATGGCTAAATGCACTAAGGTGTAGCCTACCTCAAATGCACTGGGTCTGTTCAAAAATGTGACTTCATCTTGACTTAACTGCCGAGCAGGGTTACCACCAGAAGCTAAATATGCTTCAACAGTGTCCGAGTCCCCATCAACAACGCCTATACATGTGTTTAGCCAAGACCAATCTTTATCCCGTAAACGTGTTCGGAAAAGACGCAGACGTCTTTCTTCAGTCCATTTTTCAGGTTCATTGGAAGCAAATGGTAATGCTGCAGTTGCTCCCACCTGCTGCTGTAGTTGTTGTGATTGTGGTGGTTGTGCTTGTTGCTGTACTTGTTGTTGTTGCTGTTGTTGCTGCTGTAGTTGCTCATGAGAGTCACTTTTATGTATATAAATGGACGAATAGTTTGCTTTTGTTTGTGTTGAATCTGAAATCTCTACAGACGAAGAAATGTTCAGATTAGACGATGAGCCCCCCTCTGGTGTGGCCTTGCTAGCTCCACAGATAACACACTTGAGAGATTTGGGCCAGTTATCAAATGTACAAGATTTACAGGTCCATTTACTAAGGGAACGTGTAAGGGCAGAAGACACTGACCGATTTTTGTCATTGTAAAAATCTTTGGCAGTGTCAGGAGAATTTGGTGAGTTACGCTTAGCCATGTTGTTGCCACATGGTGATTCCATGTTTATAGACAGGACCTGACCATGTCCTTTAGATGGGTTAGTCTTACTGATATACGTGGTGTTTGGTGACTGCTTCCGTAGCATCAAACACTGTGTGCATTTTACTGCGCGGGGCCAATTTAGGTAGGTGCAAAGATGGCATGCCCACTTCTCAGTCCAAGGAGCAACGATGGAAGGACTTTTCTTACAAGTCATGTCATTTTGTGTTGGGCTTGTCGGGATTAAATTCGAAGAACTACTGTTGCTTGATGCAGAATTCATCATTGAGGCCATCTTGTATATATCCTGCTCATTATTTAATGCATCATCTGTAATTAGCTGCGGCGTTCGAGATGCACAGCATAAAGTGCACTTTTTAGCAGCAGGAAAATTTTCATATGTACAGTAGTCACAAGCCCATTTCTCTAACTTGTTCATTTTCCTCATGTGGTCACAATGTACTGAAATATAAGAAAACAGAGAAAACAAAATTACAAACTGTTCAAAGTGACAACAAACTTAGGGAACAACAAAAACACAGAAGCTTCCATCGTCACTACTCCCCACCCTAACCCTGTATCTATCCAAGATCAACACCCAACAAACACTCCTGAATTTACAACCTCTATTGTCACCAAGAAGGGGTACATTGTTAGAGTCGTTACAACATCAGATAGAATCCTTTATGGTATCTGTTCTGGCTCTCTCAGTTCAAATCCCGCCAAGGTCAACTTCGCTTTTCATTCTTTCGAGGTCGATAAAAAAAGTACCAGTGTAGTACTGGGGCTGATTCTTCCTCTATATCTCTTTCTCACTTTCTATCTCTCTCTGGAAGAAAACTGCTGTACTCAGGACCCTGGAGAGGGACAGGCGCCGCTAGGCTTAAAAATGCTCAAGAAACACTTGTATGTCAATACAGCGCCCCTACGATATCAGTCGCTACGGGACCATTCATACATACATTGTCACCAAGCTTCTCAGATTCCAAAATTTACATTCAGACCAGCTAGTATGGGGGGGGGGGGAAATAGGGGTGTATATATGAGTAGTAATATAACTAGGGCAGAGGAAATCTCTCATCAAGCAGAAATATTACCGTATATGCCGGTGTACAAGTTGATCCAGCACATAGGTTGACCCCTAAAATTCTGAGGTGTAATTCAGGTTTAAGCCTATAAATGCCGGCTAAGACAACCCCCAAAAATAAGGCCGTTGCAGGGGAAATAATAAAAAAAATTTAATGGCGTGCTAAAGACTAAGACACTTCTAAAACACTTCAGCCACGAGTGAGTTCTAACTCGCAGAGTAACCTGTTCACATTTTTTATTCAGCGGACAAGTCAACCCCTGGTTTTGGAGAGATATTGTTAGGCTCCAAATGTCGACTTGTACGCCAGCATATATGGTAAGTTCAGGGGTCGGGGGGGGGGGGGGAGTATAATACCAAAACTCAGGCAACAAGCCTGAAGAAGAACTTGCAATACAATAGATGAGCAATATATCATCATCATCAAAGGTGTTTTACAGCTATTTATCCATGCTTGCATGGGTTGGATGGGTCTTTTCCAGAACAGACTCCTTCCACTCATTGTGGTCCTTCATCATCCCATCTATGGGAGCTTCAGTGATTTGAGGTCACCTCTCACTACCTCTGGCCAGATTTTCCTTCGTCATTGTCTAATGAGGTTCTTTCCTATGAGAATTTCTTGCCAATTCTTCACTCAACAATCATCCTCCATACACATCACATGTCCATACCAGTGCAGTCATCTCTCCTGCACCAATACATCTCATTACTCCTATACCAAACTTTTCTCTTTCATCTATGCTTTGTTGTCTATGTATATTAACACTGCACATCCATTGAATCATTCTCACTTCAACCTCCCATAATAGCACTTCCAGTGACACTGATGTTAAATGCATCAGTGTTATTTCAGACACACTTTCCTCCCAGACATCTTGGTTTTCTCCGGCACACTGCTTTGTAATGCAGAACACCTCTCAACTTTGATCCTCACATCGCAAGACATTGGGCAAAATACCTACTTTGAGCTTCTTTCTGTGCTAAGTACACCTGTTGCCTAGCTTTTCTTTTAGTTACCTGATAACAATCTTTCATGCCTGCCCCCTGTTTTTAAGTCTTTCCACACCTGTCTCTTGGCTTTAATAATTCTAACCTTTGTCTTATTCCACCACCAGGTTCTCCTCTATTTGGCTGATGCTTTGCTCTAGCCACAAGTCTCATCAGTAACCTGTCGCAGGTTCTTCTTCTTTACCCACTTATTCTTGGGAGCGTCGTGGGGCCAGAGTCCTCAAACACTCCCTCCAGCAGGTCCTGTCTGAAGCAACCATCTCCAACTGAACCAACTGGATCCCCATGTTTGGTCAGCCAAGCTCATGGATGCTATCCAACCATATTGCTTGGGGTCTTCTCCCGGGTCTCCTGCCTGTTTGTTTCGCCCGTAAAATGTCCAGCAATTCTTTCCTAAGAAATTCTGTCGCAGGTTGTCTTATAGAAATGTCCATTTGCCTTCTATGTTGTACCTAACACCTACTCCCTCTTGTCACATGCATCAAGTAGGCATTTTCTGAACCTATATTCTAAACAGAGAGGTCTTTTAGCTTCCATATTCTCCTCCTTCAAATTTTCCTGCATTTCTTGTTCTGTCTTGTGCTTATGTCACTAATAACTAAGTTATGTTGTTGGTGCATCCTTCTCCAGGGAAGGACTTGGTAATCCTAACCATTAGGCTATCCCATTTTCTAAAAAGTAAAAATAAATCTGGCTTATGTGTTTACCTAATTAGTACGTGATCATGTAGCCAGCCAGTTTCCACATGTTAGTATAGCAAATAATCTATTTATATCATAGAATTCCAGAAGCCTTGCTCCCTTTTTATTTCTCAAACCATAACCATAGCCACCATGTACTCAAGTGTAACCAACCTTGTGCTGCTTTGTTCATTGGAGCAGTCGGCTAAGATGATGTGGTCTCTGTCTTCTCTAACTACAATTGTCTGTAGGAGATCCCCATAGAAATGGTCCTTTTGTTCTTTACTTAGACCTGACTGTGGTGCATATGATAATTGTCAATCTACTGCCTATCACTATTCTGAGCTTCATAATTCTATTACTTTAACTACTTTGATTACCTTATCTATCCACTACTCAACTAGTAGAATGCCTATCCCACCCATCTGATCCTCACTTGCTATCCAGAGAAGCTTATATCTGTGTTGTTTACTAGTGAGTAGTCTTGCTGAGACCTCCCACCCCCATCCATCCAATCTCTTTAGTACAACATACATCCACTCATCTCCTCTCAAGTAACTCCACAATTTCTCCAAATCTACTTCTCAGAGTGGCAGCACTGAGATGTTTTACCTGGCCTTGCTGATTAGCTCATCCTTTCATAGTAGTATTCTGTACCTGAAATGGAAAAAATGTGTGTGCAACTGCTTGATGACAGTTGAGGGTCTCTCTCTCACACATGGCTGACATTGTCACCCCAACTACCATGTACAACACTGACAGAATGAGTAATCTTTTCTTCTTCTCCTCCCATTTATTCCTGAGAGGGTCATAGGAGGCAGAGTCCTCAAACACTCCCTTCAGAGGGTCTTGTCAGAAGCAACCGTCTCCAACTGATCTGGCTGGATTCCCAAGCAAGACCAACCAAGTTCATGGATCTTATCCAACCATCTTCCTCGGGGTCTACCCCTGGGTCTCCTACCCATTGCTTTTTGCCTGTAAAATCTGTCCAGCAGTTCCTTCCTGAGACATTCTAACCACATGCCCATAGCATCAGGTCTGCGATCTCTCAATTCAGAGAAGTAGTGGCTGTATCTGGAGTGATCTCTGAGCTATAAATCTGCCCAGTGATTCTTTCCTGAGACATTCTAACCTCATGCCCATAGCATCAGGGCTGTGATCTCTTAATTTGGAGAAGTCGTTGCTCTATCTGAAGTGATCTCTGAGCTGTAAATCTGTCCAGTGATTCTTTCCCCGAGACATTCTAACCTCATGTCCATAGTATCAGAGCTGTGATCTCTCAATTCAGAGAAGTAGCAGCTCTACCTGGTGTGACTCTCTGATCTCTGAGCTATAAATCTGTCCAGTGATTCTTTCCCCCGAGACATTCTAACCACATGCCCATAGCATCAGGGCTGTGATCTCTCAATTCAGAGAAGTAGCAGCTCTACCTGGTGTGACTCTCTGATCTCTGAGCTATAAATCTGTCCAGTGATTCTTTCCCCAAGACATTCTAACCTCATGTCCATAGTATCAGAGCTGTGATCTCTCAATTCAGAGAAGTAGCAGCTCTACCTGGTGTGACTCTCTGATCTCTGAGCTGTAAATCTGTCCAGTGATTCTTTCCCCGAGACATTCTAACCTCATGTCCATAGTATCAGAGCTGTGATCTCTCAATTCAGAGAAGTAGCAGCTCTACCTGGTGTGACTCTCTGATCTCTGAGCTATAAATCTGTCCAGTGATTCTTTCCCCCGAGACATTCTAACCACATGCCCATAACATCAGGGCTGTGATCTCTCAATTCAGAGAAGTAGCAGCTCTACCTGGTGTGACTCTCTGATCTCTGAGCTATAAATCTGTCCAGTGATTCTTTCCCCAAGACATTCTAACCTCATGTCCATAGTATCAGAGCTGTGATCTCTCAATTCAGAGAAGTAGCAGCTCTACCTGGTGTGACTCTCTGATCTCTGAGCTATAAATCTGTCCAGTGATTCTTTCCCCGAGACATTCTAACCTCATGCCCATAGCATCAGGGCTGTGATCTCTCAATTCAGAGAAGTAGCAGCTCTACCTGGTGTGACTCTCTGATCTCTGAGCTATAAATCTGTCCAGTGATTCTTTCCCCAAGACATTCTAACCTCATGTCCATAGTATCAGAGCTGTGATCTCTCAATTCAGAGAAGTAGCAGCTCTACCTGGTGTGACTCTCTGATCTCTGAGCTATAAATCTGTCCAGTGATTCTTTCCCCGAGACATTCTAACCTCATGCCCATAGCATCAGGGCTGTGATCTCTCAATTCAGAGAAGTAACAGCTCTACCTGGAGTGACTCTCTGATCTCCAAACAAGGTACTCTATCGCATAACATTACTCCAAAGTCCCTTCAGAGAAACCCCATTTCAGCCACTTGTATTCACTATTGAGGAGTAATATATTTATTTAAGAATGAATTATCAGCTAATATAAAGAAATAATGGTATAAATTGTTGTTGGTTTGTTTTTTAGACATAAACTCTATATAAACCGTTATATATGAATAATTAGTCTCATGAGAGCAGAAGTAAACAAGGAATAAATGAATTGCGGAAAACACTGAATAATTCATATTTGGAAGTATTGTATATACTCAGACATAAGCCGAGGAATATGTGACAAAAACAATAAATCAACAGTAGAAGCGAGTCTGCTTATATTCAGGGTCAGCTTATATTCGGGGTCAGCTTATATTCGGGGTCAGCTTATATTCGGGGTCAACATTTTTACAATGTTCACCAACTTCAAATTCTACGTGAATAAGGTTTAGATTTTTGCCCATTTCTCAGACATAAAATAGTGGTTGGCTTATATTGAAGTATATATTATAGTAATTGTATTTAAATGTTATAACCAATGCAAGCATAAGTCTTAAAGGACTGGGGCCCCTATCATTAAAACAGCCAATTAAAGGGCTGGGGCCCCTATCATTAAAATACCCAAGAAACCTTCCAGGAGATTGAATCTCATGAAGTCAGTTCAAGCTACATAGGTGGGGTGTAATAATTATGATGGAGATAACATAACAGTTAACAGCTGTAACAGTTAACAGTTGTAACAATTATAACAGTTATAACAGCTGTAACAGTTATAACAGTTGTGACAGCTATGACAGTTATGACAGCTGTGACAGTTATAACAGCTATGACAGCTGTGACAGTTATAACAGCTATGACAGTTATAACAGCTGTGACAGTTATAACAGCTGTGACAGTTATAACAACTATAACAGTTATGACAGCTATAGCAGTTAACAGCTGTAACAGTTTTAACAATTATAACAGCTATAACAGCTGTAACAGTTAACAGCTGTTACAGTTGTAACAATTATAACAGTTATAACAGTTGTAACAGCTATAACAATTGTGTGTTATAACAGTTAACAGTTATACCAGTTGTGACAGTTATAACAGCTATGACAGTTATGACAGCTGTGACAGTTATGACAGTTGTGACAGTTATAACTGCTGTGACAGCTGTGACAGTTATAACAGTTGTGACAGTTATAACAACTATAACAGTTGTGACAGCTATAGCAGTTAACAGCTGTAACAGTTTTAACAATTATAACAGATAACACAGTTATAATAGTAAACACAGTTAAGTTGTAACAGTTAACACAGCTTTAACAGTTAACTCAGCTTTAACAGTTAACTCAGCTTTAACAGTTAACTCAGCTTTAACAGTTAACACAGCTTTAACAGTTAACACAGCTTTAACAGTTAACTCAGCTTTAACAGTTAACACAGCTTTAACAGTTAACTCAGCTTTAACAGTTAACTCAGCTTTAACAGTTAACTCAGCTTTAACAGTTAACACAGCTTTAACAGTTAACTCAGCTTTAACAGTTAACTCAGCTTTAACAGTTAACTCAGCTTTAACAGTTAACTCAGCTTTAACAGTTAGCACAGTTTTAACAGTTAATATAGTTTTAACAGAGTAATATCAGTTAACAGAATAATAACAGTTAACAGAATAATAACAGTTAAGACATATGTACCAGTTAACGGTTTTAACAGTTAACACACTTATCTCATAACAGATATTGACAAAAAAACAGAAAATATTAGTGTGTTTCACCAGAAGATATTACTCAACATATACTGAGTGAGTGGCAGGATCTGTGAGTGAGTGCCATTATCTCTGAGTGAGCCTCAACATATACTGAGTGAGTGCCAGGATCTGTGAGTGAACCTCAACATACTGAGTGAGTGCCATGATCTGTGAGTGAGTCTCAACATAGTGAGTGCCAGGATCTGCACCCACCTGAAAATATGGACCTCATACACCCACCACCTCGAGCTGTTGGTTATCTATATATCTAAAACAGAATGTCTGTCCGACTCCCTAAAACTCGAGAACCACCCAACCGATTGTTTTCAAACTTTACACATGTAATACTTATGGTCCCGTGAGTGTTTATCAATTAACACTAATTTCAATATATATTCTAAATTATTAATCAGAGATTGATAATTCATATTCCACAAAGCCAATAATTTGAAGGGAAGTGGATATGTCTATTAAATCGACCTCAGTGTATTACTGGTACTTTATCTATATTACTAAAACAGAGAATGTCTGTTTGTCTGTCTGTCCAATCACTAAAACTCGAGAACCACCCAACCGAGTTTTTTCAAACTTTACACATGTAATACTTATGGTCCCGTGAGTGCTTTGAGCAAAACAAATTTAAAATTTTCAATGCCCTAGGGACCGCATTAGGAGATTTAGCGATCTCTCTCTATAATTCTTAGTCTTTCTTTTTACATAGATACATAGATATAACGTTGTGCCCTTATAATATCTGTCTATGTCTGGCTGTCTGCATTACGACATTATGACACGGGGTGTGTGTGTGTAAATATGTATATATAGTGTGTGTGTGTGTGTGTGTATATATATATATATATAGTGTGTAATGTTTTTCGAAATATTTACTTCTGCGTTCACAGATTGATTTTTTTAGTTTCAGAAGATTCCGTTAAGGGTGAAAGCAGCGATTCTTTGCTTAAACTTTAATCTGTTATTTTAATATATATATATATATATAATTATATATTTGTGTACAGATATTTTTGCATACACAATAACAATATAAACAAACGTATTTATTTCATGAGGCTCAATAGGGATAAATATATATCAAATATATAAGAACTCTAGAGCAAATCCCGAGCAACGCCGGGCCATTCTACGAGTAATAACTAAGAGACATCATATAACTGCAGTTGTTTCATAAGCAAGAAGAAGATGAAGAATATCATTTAGTGATATCGGAATAAGACAACAGAAAATACAGGAACATCTTGGAGGAGGAGAGTATGGACGCTAAAGGAGCTCCTTGTTTAGAATATAGGTTCAGAAAAACCCAATGTGATACATAGGACCTAGAAGACAATTGGAAGTTTCTACAAGACAACTTACGGGAGTGAGCTGAAAAATTCATAGGCTGATTATGAAGGAGTGATGCTAAAGCTGTGAAATCTTGCATGCATTAATTTAAAATCTTCAATAACTCCTTTGTTTCTTTCCAGGTAAACTGACATCTGACTGTTCAAAGAAGACTTCAAAAGAAACGAGTAATGACTTCTCTTGAAAATGGGTAAAATTTGGCATTGTGGTGTTATCAAGTACCTGCAGAAAAAGGGTTTTGTCCCCAAGGACCATACTGAAATGGTTGCTACTTTAGGGGATGACACTCCAGCTTTATAAACAGTACAAAAGTAGGCAGCTGAATTTATGAAGGAAAGGGAGAGTCTTGAAGATGACCTATGGTCTGGACATCCTACAAATGCCATCACCGAGGAAAACATTGACCTTGTTCACCACATGGTGATGGATGACAGGCAATTGACTATAAATCAAATAACCAATGCTATTGACATATCCCATGAGAGAGTTGAAAATATTCTGCACAATGAACCTGGTATGATGCAGCTTTCTGCTCGATGGGTGCCACATCTGATACCTGATGAAAAGCGCATCAGGCTGATCACATGACAGGGAAAATCTGACGTTGTTTGAGACAGATCCAACTGATTTCCTTTAATGTTTTCCTAACCCAGGATGAATGTTGGGTTCATTAGTTTGAGCCAGAAACAAAGAGTTAATCCATACAGTGAAAACAGGTTACTGATGTGACTTGTGCTTTTTAGAGGAATACAGCTCAAACTATGTATATCCCATTGTTGTACTTCCATTCCATAGAGTTTACCATTTATTCTCATCATCGTTTGAACCATTATATTTCAGACATGCTGAAGACTTCTTTTGTCATAAATGAGCCTCAAACATTCTTTGCTTTTCTCAGGACTTTATTACTGAAGCAATGACAAAAGAATCTCTCAGCATGTCTGAAATATAATCGTTGAAATGATAAGGTTGAGTATAAATGGTAAACTGTATGTAATATGGAATGGAGTTGAAATAATAACAATAGAAACATGTATAGTTTGAGCTGTATTCCTCTATGCCCTCCCCAAGTTTTTGGAGGGAAATGACGAAGACTGAAAATGCGTAGCACAGTGGTAAGGAAGGGTATGGAACATGTATAGTTTGAGCTGTATTCCTCTACTTTTAACTTATCAAATAAAACCAGAAAAGCCCAATAAAGCCCGACACTAATAAAACAAATGATGTACATCAATTAAATAAATAGATTATAGTTCAACTTATAGATATCATGTGAGAGAGTGACACAATAGAAAACTAGTAGAATGAAAACAAAACTTTACTACAGTATCAAATTATGAATGAACTCTCATTCAACTCACTGACTCATGTTCCCCTCTCATTCTTTATACTATATTCTATTCTCTATATATGTGAAGGTGCATGGCTTAGTGGTTAGAGCATTGGGGTTGCAATCATGAGGTTGTGTGTTTGAATCTCGGACCAGGTGGTGTGTTGTGTTCTTGAGCAAGACACTTTATTTCATGCCACTCCAGTTCACTCGGCTGTAGAAATGAGTTACTACGTCTCTGGTGCCAAGCTGTATCAGCCATTGCCTCCCTTGGACAATATTGGTGGTGTAGAGAGAGGAAATTGGTACGCAGAGACAACTGCTGGTCTTCCACAAACAACCTTGCTTCGACTTGTGCCTTGGAAGAGAACTTTCTAGGTGCAAATCCCATGGTTATTCATGATCGAAGGGGATCCTGGCCACTATCCTAATTTCTTGTACAACTTCCGATCATAATGTCATTGGTTCGATTCCTGGACTAAGTGCCATGTTGTGTTTTTGAGCAAAACACTCCATTTCATGTTGCTCCAGTATACTCAACTGAAATAGCTGAGGGTTTCACCCTGTGATGGATTGGAGTTCTGTCCTGAGGGGAGTCATGTACTCTGTTACTTCATACCATGGAAACCGGGATAAGCCTCAGCCTGGTGAACCTCCGGGCTTGAGACAACCATTGACCCTGCGATGGACTGGTGACCTATCCAGGGGGAGTCATGTACTCTCTGTTACTTCATGCCATGGAAACCGGGATAAGCCTCAGCCTGGTGAACCTGCGGGCTTGAGACAGCCATTAACCCTGCGATGGACTGGTGACCTATCCAGGGGAGTCTTGTACTTTCAGGATAAGCACTGGCCTGATGAGTGTCCAAGTTTGAGACAGACTTTAGATCCTATTTATTGCTTTTCTTTTGAGAAAATCTGATTTTACATTGACTTATCTGTTGTGCACACACTCCCACTGTAAAGGACGGAGGGGAGGAAGATAGTTAAATACCAGGAGTTGGCCGTTTCCTTGACAGCTTCCTTTTCATGATGGCTGCTGTTGAGAACTCTGAAACTCTGCTGCTCTCCTCGGTCTCCGAACTGCTGCTTTCCTCTGCAAAACCAAGACGTGTGCATCCCAGATGAGGAAGGAGTCCCAGTGAGGTGGAGTGGCTGGTGCAGCAGATGTTGCTGGCTATTCTCTGTGACAATGCTTTATGCATATCGCAGCTGGAATATACCACTTAGATTGGAATACAGAGGCAGCCCCTCCCACCACCACCACCACTATCATCATTGTTTAGCGTCCATGTCCCACACCAGCATCGGTAGGACTTACTTTCACTATTTACATTTTTTCCTGTCTTTTGGTTTTTTTTTTTCCTTTTTGTTTTTTTAATATGCAAATGTCGATGAATTGGGAATTTCTGTCTTTTAATTTTAAAATAATTTCATTAAATTTCCGTAACAGGCTATCTGCTTACGGCACTGTGGTGGTGGTGGGGGGACCCTGAATATCCCTGTATAACTAATAGTGGACTAGGTGAGACTCTATAAATAAGAACTGAAGTGAACTGTCAGGGGAACTGTGTATACGGAATTTTGTTGTAGTCTCTCGTTGGTAGGAATTACACCTGGTCAATACCTTGGGTGTTAAACCTCGTTTCCTACAAATATACAAACAGGTGTGTCACGCCATCACAACAGGTGTGTCACAGCATCACAACAGGTGTGTCACAGCATCACAACAGGTGTGTCACAGCATCACAACAGGTGTGTCACAGCATCACAACAGGTGTGTCACAGCATCACAACAGGTGTGTCACAGCATCACAACAGGTGTGTCACAGCATCACAACAGGTGTGTCACGCCATCACAACAGGTGTGTCACGCCATCACAACAGGTGTGTCACACCATCACAACAGGTGTGTCACACCATCACAACAGGTGTGTCACACCATCGCAACAGGTGTGTCACGCCATCGCAACAGGTGTGTCACGCCATCGCAACAGGTGTGTCACGCCATCGCAACAGGTGTGTCACGCCATCGCAACAGGTGTGTCACGCCATCACAACAGGTGTGTCACGCCATCGCAACAGGTGTGTCACGCCATCCAAACAGGTGTGTCACGCCATCACAACAGGTGTGTCACACCATCACAACAGGTGTGTCACAGCATCACAACAGGTGTGTCACAGCATCACAACAGGTGTGTCACAGCATCACAACAGGTGTGTCACGCCATCACAACAGGTGTGTCACGCCATCACAACAGGTGTGTCACGCCATCACAACAGGTGTGTCACGCCATCACAACAGGTGTGTCACACCATCACAACAGGTGTGTCACACCATCGCAACAGGTGTGTCACACCATCGCAACAGGTGTGTCACGCCATCGCAACAGGTGTGTCACGCCATCGCAACAGGTGTGTCACGCCATCGCAACAGGTGTGTCACGCCATCACAACAGGTGTGTCACGCCATCACAACAGGTGTGTCACGCCATCACAACAGGTGTGTCACAGCATCACAACAGGTGTGTCACAGCATCACAACAGGTGTGTCACAGCATCACAACAGGTGTGTCACAGCATCACAACAGGTGTGTCACAGCATCACAACAGGTGTGTCACAGCATCACAACAGGTGTGTCACAGCATCACAACAGGTGTGTCACGCCATCACAACAGGTGTGTCACGCCATCACAACAGGTGTGTCACGCCATCACAACAGGTGTGTCACGCCATCACAACAGGTGTGTCACAGCATCACAACAGGTGTGTCACAGCATCACAACAGGTGTGTCACGCCATCACAACAGGTGTGTCACGCCATCACAACAGGTGTGTCACGCCATCACAACAGGTGTGTCACACCATCACAACAGGTGTGTCACACCATCACAACAGGTGTGTCACAGCATCACAACAGGTGTGTCACAGCATCACAACAGGTGTCACACCATCACAACAGGTGTGTCACACCACAACAGGTGTGTCACACCATCACAACAGGTGTGTCACAGCATCACAACAGGTGTGTCACACCATCACAACAGGTGTGTCACAGCATCACAACAGGTGTGTCACACCATCACAACAGGTGTGTCACACCATCACAACAGGTGTGTCACGCCATCACAACAGGTGTGTCACACCATCACAACAGGTGTGTCACACCATCACAACAGGTGTGTCACACCATCACAACAAGTGTGTCACACCATTACAACAGGTGTGTCACACCATCACAACAGGTGTGTCACACCATCACAACAGGTGTGTCACACCATCACAACAGGTGTGTCACACCATCACAACAGGTGTGTCACAGCATCACAACAGGTGTGTCACAGCATCACAACAGGTGTGTCATACCATCACAACAGGTGTGTCACAGCATGACAACAGGTGTGTCACACCATCACAACAGGTGTGTCACACCATTACAACAGGTGTGTCACGCCATCACAACAGGTGTGTCACAGCATCACAACAGGTGTGTCACACCATCACAACAGGTGTGTCACACCATTATAACAGGAACTAAACAGAAGTACAGCATATATAGATCTATGGAGAACACCTGATCATTTGATCGACTGTCTTTATATCATGGGCTACCTGTAGTAGGGCTGATAGCCTGGGGTTATACAACAACAACACCACCAACAACGACACCAACAACACCACCACCAACACCACCACCACCAACAACACCAACAACACCACCACCACCACCACCACCAACAACAACAACACCACCAACAACAACAACACCAACACCACCACCAACAACAACACCACCACCACCAACACCACCAACAACAACAACACCACCACCAACACCAACAACAACAAAACCAACACCACCACCACCACCACCAACACTACCAACAACAACACCACCACCACCACCAATAACACCAACAACAACACCAACACCACCACCACCACCAACAACACCACCACCAACACCAACACCACCAACACCACCACCAACAACACCAACACCAACACCACCAACAACAACACCACCAACACCACCAACAACACCAACACCACCAACACCACCACCAACACCAACACCAATAACACCAACAACACCACCAACAACACCACCAACAACAACACCACCAAGTTGAAATACTCACCACACTTGATAGAAGACAGAAACAGCACCAATGACTAAGAAGCCCAAGTTGGGCAGTCTACTTTTCTAAGACTTTCTAAATCACTTTCCACATCATGTTTTCATCTCTGCCATGTGTTACATTGTGTAAAAGTTACCGGCCTTTCTCAACAGCCATCTAAAACAAACAACAACAACAATAATGATTTTTATTTAGGCACAATTTTGGGAGGGGGGCAAGTCAATTAAATCAACCCCAGACATAATAAATGTTTCTACTTTTGGCACAAAGCCAGCAATTACCCCTAGTGCAGTGCTGGTGCTATCTTTTATTGACCCCATAAGGATGAAAGGCAAAGTTAACCTCAGCGGGATTTGAACTCAGAACGTAAAGGGACGTTACTATCTGCAAAGCATGGCGTGCGACACTCTACCGATATCGTCAATCAAGTTACGTATATTACTAAATCCCTCTAAATTCCAGATTATTTTAAGCCTTTAGCATTTAAACCGGCCATATCCGGCCAGAATTCTCTCACCTCTTTCTGTTCAAACTGGCCTTAACTAACCACTCATACTGACGTTAAAGTATTGTTCTCAAAATAAATAATGGTTTCTACTTTTGGCACAAGGCCAGCAATTGCCCAGTGTATTACTGGTACTTTATTTTATCGACCCCGTAAGGATGAAAGGCAAAGTTAACCTCGGCGGGATTCAATATTATGTGAGGTAATTGTGTGAGGTAAAGCCTTTACTGTGAAAATACAATAGTATATATAGAGTAATGTAAATGTTATGTGAGGTAAAGCCTTTACTGTGAAAATACAATAGTATATATAGAGTAATGTAAATGTTATGTGAGATATTATGTGAGGTAAAGCCTTTACTGTGACAATACAATAGTATATATAGAGTAATGTAAATGTTATGTGAGATATTATGAGGTAAAGCCTTTACTGTGAAAATACAATAGTATATATAGAGTAATGTAAATGTTATGTGAGATATTATGTGAGGTAAAGCCTCTACTGTGAAAATACAATAGTATATATAGAGTAATGTAAATGTTATGTGAGATATTATGTGAGGTAAAGCCTTTACTGTGAAAATACAATAGTATATATAGAGTAATGTAAATGTTATGTGAGATATTATGTGAGGTAAAGCCTTTACTGTGAAAATACAATAGTATATATAGAGTAATGTAAATGTTATGTGAGATATTATGTGAGGTAAAGCCTTTACTGTGACAATACAATAGTATATATAGAGTAATGTAAATGTTCTGTGAGATATTATGTGAGGTAAAGCCTTTACTGTGAAAATACAATAGTATATATAGAGTAATGTAAATGTTATGCGAGATATTATGTAAGGTAAAGCATTTACCATGAAAATACAATAGTATATATAGAGTAATGTAAATGTTATGTCAGATATTATGTGAGGTAAAGCATTTACTGTGAAAATACAATAGTATATATATAGAGTAATGTAAATGTTATGTGAGATATTATGTGAGGTAAAGCTTTTACTGTGACAATACAATAGTATATATAGAGTAATGTAAATGGTATGTGAGATATTATGTGAGGTAAAGCCTTTACTGTGAAAATACAATAGTATATATAGAGTAATGTAAATGTTAGGTCAGATATTATGTGAGGTAAAGCCTTTACTGTGACAATACAATAGTATATATAGAGTAATGTAAATGTTATGTGAGATATTATGTGAGGTAAAGCTTTTACTGTGACAATACAATAGTATATATAGAGTAATGTAAATGTTATGTCAGATATTATGTGAGGTAAAGCCTTTACTGTGAAAATACAATAGTATATATATAGAGTAATGTAAATGTTATGTGAGATATAATGTGAGGTAAAGCCTTTACTGTGAAAATACAATAGTATATATAGAGTAATGTAAATGGTAAAGGGTTAAAACTTATTTGTAACAGACTGGCTGTCTCTTTCATCAGAAATATGGTAATGAAAGTGTTAAGATGTTTATATTTATCTTAAACCTTCCATCACCAGCTTAATAATCGTTTCTATTTTAGGCAGAAGACCAACAATTTGCAAAGGAGGGGTAAGTTGATTAAATCAACCCCAATGCATTACTGGTACTTTATTTCATCTACCCCGTAAGGGAAAGTTAACCTTGGCGCAGGATTATTATAATATGATGGTTTCTGATTTAGGCACAATTTTGGAGAAAGTCAATTAATATTGAACCTATGAGATTTTGATATTTCATTTGAGAACAATACCTTAACATCAGTATGAGCAGCTGGTTATGGCCAGTTTGAACAGAAAGAGGTGAGAGAATTCTGGCCAAATTCGGCCAGTTTAAATGTTAAAGGGTTAAATCCATCCCCAGTGTATTACTGGTATTCTATTTTATCAACCCCGTCAGAATGAAAGGCAAAGTTAACCTCGGCGCGATTATTATTATAATAATGGTTTCTACTTTAGGCACAAGGCCAGCAATTACCCAGTATATTACTGGTACTTTATTTTATCGACCCCTGTAAGGATGAAAGGCAAAGTCTACCTCGGCGGGATTGGTTTCTGATTTAGGTCCATGGCCAACAATTTGGGGGAAGGGAAAGTCGATTAAATTGATCCCAGTTCATTACCGGTACGTGATTTCATTGACTCCAGAAGGATGAAAGGCAAAGCTAACCTCAGTGGGGTACGAACTCAGAAGGTAAACAGCCATAACTCTATGCCACAAAGCATGTTATCCGACGCTCTACCAATACTGACGATCCACCACCCTAATAACAACAACAACAATAATAATTATTGTTTATACTTTAGGCACAAGGCGACAATTACCCAGTGCATTACTGGTACTTTATTTTATCTACCACGTAAGGATGAAAGGCAAAGTTTACCTCAGCGGGATTTGAACTCAGAATGGCAAGGGCTGTAACTCTATGCGTCAAAGCATGGCGTCTGACCCTCTACCGATACTGCCAATCCACAACAATAATAATAATGTTCTTCAGCTTGAGATAGTCACCTTATTTGATGTCTTTACAAGCACACACACAGATATTTACACTTGTTACAAATGTGAAAGTCAACAACTAGATGAACCCTTTAATGTTCAAACCGGCCAAAACCGGCCAGAATTCTCTACCTCTTTCTGTTGAAACTGGCTGTAACTGGTCACTCAAACTGATGTTAAGGTATTGTTCTCAAAATAAATACTTTCAAAATCTCATAGATTCGATATTATGTGAGATAATTGTGGAGGCACATGGCTTAGTGGTTAGAGTATTGGCCTTGCAATCGAAAGGTTGTGAGTTCAATTCTCAGATTGGGTGATGTGTTGTTTCCTTGAGCAAGACACTTTATTTCACATTGCTCCAGTTTACTCAGCTGTAGAAATGAGATGATAGGGACTGGGGCCCCTATCATTCCACTGCAAAGTGGTCGTGGAGGTGCCACGGCAAAAAAGCACCCAGCACTCACTGTAAATGAGGTTGGTGTTAGGAGGGGCATCCAGCTGTAGAAATCAAGCCAGAATCAGTTCCCGTCCCACCCTTGCAAGCAGGGAAACGCGGACGTAAAATGATGATGATGAATTATGTGAGATAAAGCCTTTACCATGAAAATATAATAGTATATATAGAGTAATGTAAATGCTAAAGGGTTAACCCTTTAGCATTTACATTACTCTACCAAAAATTTGAAAAAAAATAACGAAAGATGCAACAGTCGGCCTCCAGGACACATGGTAGATTTTTTTAGACTTATTTCAGGAAAAAAATAGCATCTTCGACGCTGGGAAATACGGTAGGTATTTCTAGCCAACTTTTTAATACCTCTTGCATTAACCCTTTAGTATTTAAACCGGCTGTAACTGGCCACTCATACTTACATTAAGGTATTGTTCTCAAAATAAATATCAAAATCTCATAGATTTGATATTATGTGAGGTAAAGTCTTTACCATGAAAATACAATAGTAAATATAGAGTAATGTAAATGGTAAAGGGTTAACGAAGTTCTTAAAAGAATGCTGATGATGCCACACCACAAGCACTTGACTAGATTTACCATTCCATCCAACCATGGAAAAGCAGGCATAAAACGATGATGGTGAATGAGGAACCAATACAGGGTGTAAAAGATAATTCTATTTTCTATGACTTAATATTTCAGAGATGTATCATCATCATCATCATCATCATCACCCTTTATCCGGCTGGATCCTCAAGAGACACCAGCCGAGTTCATGGATGTTGTCCAACCATCTTGCTCAGGCTCTACCTCTGCATCTTCTACTCATTGGCTTTGCCTATAAAATCTGTCCAGCAATTCTTTCCTGAGACATTCCAACCACATATCCATAATACAGAAGCTGTGATCTTTTGATGCTGAGAAGTAGCAGTTCTACCAGGAGTGACTCCCTCATCGCTGAGCTATGTACCCTATCAAATATGTTACCCCAAACACCTTTCAGAGGAGCCTCATTTCAGCCACTTGTAGTAAGGATCATATTCTTTCAGTCATTACTGAAAATTCATGACCATAGGCAAGGATAGGCATGAATACTGAATTGAAGATAGCAAATTTGGCTTTTACATTTATCTCTTGTCTCCTTATGACCACTTAATTCAGCCTTCTGCTTTTCATCAATTCTGAAAACAGCCCAGAGATACTTGAACTTTTCTACCTGCTTCTGAGGAACTCCATTGAGTGCACTGTACAGGCTTACTTGAAATGATATCTGTCTTCACAGCATTAACCTCTGTGTTCAGATAAATGATGCTAAATCAAAACCATTGAATGTGGGGGTCAGACTGACTCTGCCAAGGTTGTGTATTGTCACTTCTCCTCTTTATAATCTTCATTAACACACTACTGACTACTACTACTACTACTTTGACGCTAAACTCCGCCATTTGCAGACTGCACATCAACATGAGATATTTTTCTCAACAAAGTTCGATCATCAACAGTAGAGTTTAAAGAGCAAAGATCAAGTCCAGTCCATAAGTTGACATTATCAAGCCATCATTTTGGCTGCCGGCCTCTGCTTCTCTTACCAGCCAACCTTCCTTCCAGGCATAACCTACTCACACCTCGAGTTGATCTTTTTATATGACCATATAGTTTGAGTACTCTTGACTTGACAATTGATGTAATGTTGGACTTCTATAGTTTCTCAGCCGCCTCCTTCCTCAGTCATCACATAGATGTGTGTGTATGTTATAATTATTTTTTCTAAGTGTGTCTATATATATGTATGTGTAGATGGGCATTTTTGTAATTCTATTGGCTATGTATCTTTCTAAATAAACACACACAAACACATATACACCCACACAAATATTATATTATATATAATTTCCACAAACACACATATACATACACACAAACACTCACATAATCATAATAGCCAATGTGTGTAGCCAATTCGATTTACATATAGTCACACACAGGTGTAGCAAATGTTAGACGCTACTTTCTGTAGTTTGTCATGGATGTTATCCAACCGTCTTGCTCGGAGTACACCTATGGGTCTACTCCCAATTGGTTTTGCCTGTAAAATCTGTCTCATGATTCTTTCCTGAGACATTCTAACCACATGCCCATAGTATAGGAGCTGTGATCTCTCAATTCGGAGAAGTAGTGTGGCTCTACCTGGAGTGCCTCTTTGATCTCCAAGCTACAAATCTGTCCTGTGATTCTTTCCTGAGACATTCTAACCACACGCTCACAGTATAGGAGCTGTGATCTCTCAATTCGGAGAAGTAGTGTGGCTCTACCTGGAGTGCCTCTTTGATCTCCAAGCTACAAATCTGTCCTGTGATTCTTTCCTGAGACATTCTAACCACACGCTCACAGTATAGGAGCTGTGATCTCTCAATTCGGAGAAGTAGTGTGGCTCTACCTGGAGTGCCTCTTTGATCTCCAAGCTACAAATCTGTCCAGTGATTCTGAGAAGTAGCGGCTCTACCTGGAATGACTCTTTTGTTTTAACTTAAGAATTTAAAAATTACTTTCAAGCATTGTGTTCTTCTGTTTGCTGTAGTACCGGTGAGTAGCGGGGGGATGATAGCAATAACCATACAACAAATTGAAATAACCTGCTTGTTTATTAAAATTATTAGAATATTTTTCTCATAATAGACCCAACACTGTTAGATGAGTTAATTTTTTAATTACCTTCCACAAAATCATTAATGTATAAATGAGGTGATCAGCCATGCTGAAATTAATAACTAATGAACAATGCCTTCTGTCTCTACTTTTCTCCTGTCCAACTCTAATTAATATCAATGTTTAGAAGAGATGAATTATGCCAAGTCAAGCCTTGACACTGATTCTAAATATACAACATGAATAAGGAACATTTTTACTCTTTTAATATCAAACCACATAGCACTATCCCTGGTTCTATAATACAAAACTTTATATTTATCTATAAACCTTCCAGCATAATTTTATGTAAGAATATTTAACCCTTTAACATTTACATTACTCTATATTTACTATTATATTTTCATGGTGAAGGCTTTACCTCACATAATATCGAATCTATGAGATATTGATATTATTTATTTTGAGAACAATACCTTAACATTTATGGCCAGTTTGAACAGAAAGAGGTGAGAGATTCTGGCCAGATACAGCTGGTTTAAATGCTAATGGGTTAAGTAATATCCCAAACTTCCAAACTCCAGCTTAATAATGTGAAAGATATTACTAAATCCCTTGATTTTTTAAAAATAGACATGCAGCGTCTTTCATTAGGATTATGGTCAGGAAAGGGTTAATTTTAGATAAGAACCTTCACTAAGTTATGTTCCAAACACTAACCTCATAATGTGAAAGTTAGTTATATTACTAAATCCCTCCAAATTTTTGATTACTTTCAAAATAAGGTAAGAAAAAGGTTAAATCAACATACATAGTACTGAGTGAGTTAATGAAATGTTTTAATTAAATTTAATAAGGGATAAGCTTAATTTGATAAGGGATAGCCTCTTGACTAATATGAGAAAGTTTAACCCGCTAACATTTACATTACTCTATATTTACTATTCTATTTTCATGGTAAAGGCTTAAGCACACATAATTATCACACATAATATCGAAGCTTTGAGATTTTGATGTTATTTATTTTGAGAACAATACCTTAACATAAGTATGAGTGGTCAGTGGTCAGTTACAGCCAGTTTGAACAGAAAAAGGTGAGAAAATTCTGGCTGGATATGGCCGGTTTAAATGCTAAAGAGTTTTTAAAAAATCCATCCACATAACATGTCTTTGAATCCAACTGCTGGCTATACACTAAATGTTTTTGATATTGGCATTTTTATTCTTGAAACCTTGTGAGGTTGATAAACTTTATTTTTATTCTCTGTAAATCTGAGAGTATATGGATTATGGGTAATATATATGGTGTAGTTAATTGTTTAACCCTCTAGCATTTACATTGTTCTATACAGCCGGTTTAAATGCTAAAGGGTTAATGCAGGAGGCATTAAAAGGTTAGCTAGAAATACCTGCCGTATTTCCCAGCGCCGAAGACGCTTCATCCTCAATGACACCCTAATTTTGACAACCCCAAAAAATAAAAATAAAAAATAACCTTCGGCCTCCAGGACGCATGGTAGATTTTTTGAGACTTATGTAGGTACGAGTGGCCAGTTACAGCTGGTTTAAACAGAAAGAGGTGAGAGAATTCTGGCCAGATACGGCTGGTTTAAATACTAAAAGGTCAATGGTTAGGATGTAAGATTGTAACTTTGATTCTTGTATTGTGTTCTTGAGCAAGACACTTTATTTCACATTGCTCCAGTACACTCAGCTAAGATGAGTACCAGCAGTAGCTGGGGAGTTAAACTTGTAATAGACAAGCATCCTGTCCAGGGAGAGTGTTGTACTCTCAGTGGCTTAGCACCAAGGAAACCAGCAATAGCACCAGCTGGATGTATGTTCGGATTACAAAAGAGTAAATAACTTGATAAATATATTTTTTTAGTATGGTAACTAAACTTATTAAAACCTCCTGGATTTATCATTACCAAGAAATCCTAGAGGAAGACAGAGAAAAACCTGGGCAGAGGTGGTAAGAGCTGACATCAAATCACTGAGAATCACAGATAATAAGACAAAGAATCACATGTGGAGAGATGCTGTGGTGAAAAGGACCTGTCCAACCCATGCATGTGTGGAAAAACGGACATAAAAACAATGATGATGATTGGCAATAGAGTATCTTAAGCTCCCTAGTTCTTAGTATATGATTTAACCCTTTACCATTTACATTACTCTATATATACTATTGTATTTTCACAGTAAAGGCTTTACCTCACATACCATTTACATTACTCTATATATACTATTGTATTTTCACAGTAAAGGCTTTACCTCACACAATATCTCACATAACATTTACATTACTCTATATATACTATTGTATTGCCACAGTAAAGGCTTTACCTCACATAATATCTCATAACATTTACATTACTCTATATATACTATTGTATTTTCACAGTAAAGGCTTTACCTCACAATATCTCACATAACATTTACATTACTCTATATATACTATTGTATTTTCGCAGTAAAGGCTTTACCTCACATAATACCTCACATACCATTTACATTACTCTATATATACTATTGTATTTTCACAGTAAAGGCTTTACCTCACACAATATCTCACATAACATTTACATTACTCTATATATACTATTGTATTGCCACAGTAAAGGCTTTACCTCACATAATATCTCATAACATTTACATTACTCTATATATACTATTGTATTGTCACAGTAAAGGCTTTACCTCACATAATATCTCACATAACATTTACATTACTCTATATATACTATTGTATTGCCACAGTAAAGGCTTTACCTCACATAATATCTCATAACATTTACATTACTCTATATATACTATTGTATTGTCACAGTAAAGGCTTTACCTCACATAATATCTCACATAACATTTACATTACTCTATATATACTATTGTATTGTCACAGTAAATGATTTACTTCACATAATATCTCATAACATTTACATTACTCTATATATACTATCGTATTGTCACAGTAAAGACTTTACCTCACATAATATCTCACATAACATTTACATTACTCTATATATACTATTGTATTTTCACAGTAAAGGCTTTACATCACATAATATCTCACATAACATTTACATTACTCTATATATACTATTGTATTGTCACAGTAAAGGCTTTACCTCACATAATATCGAATCTATGAGATTTTGAGATTTATTTAGAGAACAATACCTTAACATCAGTATGAGCAGCCTGGCTAGATATGGCTGGTTTAAATGGTAAAGGGTTAAAAAGGAAGAAAGTTTGTGTTTATTTCATAGTGACGTGTATCCAGTTCCACCAACACCACCATCACCACCAGTAACACCACACCTACAACCTCCACCACTACCATCACACTTACAATCAACACCACCACCACCAACAACTGCACCTACAACCACCACACCTACAACCACCACACCTATAACCACCACCACCACCACACCTACAACCACCCCCACCACACCTATAACCACCACCACCACCACACCTACAACCACCCCCACCACACCTATAACCACCACCACCACCACACCTACAACCACCCCCACAACCACCACACCTACAACCACCACCACCACACGTACAACCACCCTCACACCTACAACCACCACACCTACAACCACCACCACACCTACAACCACCACACCTACAACCACCACACCTACAACACCACCACCACCACCAGCAACACCACCACCACCACCAGCAACACCACCACCTCAACAATCACCACCACAACAATCACCAGCAACACCACCACCACCAGCAACACCACCCAAAACTGGTTATGCGATATATAGCCCTATACTTGTGGATTCTCTGGGAGAGGGAGAGATTCTGGCATGGTGCCCAGCCACATGCGAAGAACACTAAATCTAGTTCAAAAGCATTCCTCAGTGAAAGAAGTCCTCACGTGAAAACTAATATTCACAGAGATGTTACTCCATGTTACATAATATTGTGTGTTTGTGTGTGTGTTGTATGTTACATAACATTCTAATATACTAGCATGTATTGTGGTTATGAGGTTAGAATGTCTCAGGAAAGAATCACTGGACAGATTTGTAGCTTGGAGATCAGAGAGTCACTCCCAGTAGAGCTGCTACTTCTCTGAATTGAGAGATCACAGCTCTGATACTATGGACATGAGGTTAGAATGTCTCAGCAAAGAATCACTGGACAGATTTGTAGCTTGGAGATCAGAGAGTCACTCCAGTTAGAGCTGCTACTTCTCTGAATTGAGAGATCACAGCTCTGATACTATGGACATGAGGTTAGAATGTCTCAGGAAAGAATCACTGGGCAGATTTGTAGCTTGGAGATCAGAGAGTCACTCCCAGTAGAGCTGCTACTTCTCTGAATTGAGAGATCACAGCTCTGATACTATGGACATGAGGTTAGAATGTCTCAGGAAAGAATCACTGGACAGATTTTTGGGAATCAGAGAGTCACTCCCAGTAGAGCTGCTACTTCTCTGAATTGAGAGATCACAGCTCTGATACTATGGACATGAGGTTAGAATGTCTCAGGAAAGAATCACTGGGCAGATTTGTAGCTTGGAGATCAGAGAGTCACTCCCAGTAGAGCTGCTACTTCTCTGAATTGAGAGATCACAGCTCTGATACTATGGACTTGAGGTTAGAATGTCTCAGGAAAGAATCACTGGACAGATTTGTAGCTTGGAGATCAGAGAGTCACTCCCAGTAGAGCTGCTACTTCTCTGAATTGAGAGATCACAGCTCTGATACTATGGACATGAGGTTAGAATGTCTCAGGAAAGAATCACTAGACAGATTTGTAGCTTGGAGATCAGAGAGTCACTCCCAGTAGAGCTGCTACTTCTCTGAATTGAGAGATCACAGCTCTGATACTATGGACATGAGGTTAGAATGTCTCAGGAAAGAATCACTGGACAAATTTGTAGCTTGGAGATCAGAGAGTCACTCCCAGTAGAGCTGCTACTTCTCTGAATTGAGAGATCACAGCTCTGATACTATGGACATGTGGTTAGAATGTCTCAGGAAAGAATCACTGGACAGATTTGTAGCTTGGAGATCAGAGAGTCACTCCCAGTAGAGCTGCTACTTCTCTGAATTGAGAGATCACAGCTCCGATACTATGGACATGAGGTTAGAATGTCTCAGGAAAGAATCACTGGGCAGATTTGTAGCTTGGAGATCAGAGAGTCACTCCCAGTAGAGCTGCTACTTCTCTGAATTGAGAGATCACAGCTCCGATACTATGGACATGAGGTTAGAATGTCTCAGGAAAGAATCACTGGGCAGATTTGTAGCTTGGAGATCAGAGAGTCACTCCCAGTAGAGCTGCTACTTCTCTGAATTGAGAGATCACAGCTCTGATACTATGGACATGTGGTTAGAATGTCTCAGGAAAGAATCACTGGACAGATTTGTAGCTAGAGATCAGAGAGTCACTCCCAGTAGAGCTGCTACTTCTCTGAATTGAGAGATCACAGCTCTGATACTATGGACATGTGGTTAGAATGTCTCAGGAAAGAATCACTGGACAGATTTGTAGCTTGGAGATCAGAGAGTCACTCCCAGTAGAGCTGCTACTTCTCTGAATTGAGAGATCACAGCTCTGATACTATGGACATGAGGTTAGAATGTCTCAGCAAAGAATCACTGGACACATTTGTAGCTTGGAGATCAGAGAGTCACTCCCAGTAGAGCTGCTACTTCTCTGAATTGAGAGATCACAGCCCTGATACTATGGACATGTGGTTAGAATGTCTCAGGAAAGAATCACTGGGCAGATTTGTAGCTTGGAGATCAGAGAGTCACTCCCAGTAGAGCTGCTACTTCTCTGAATTGAGAGATCACAGCTCTGATACTATGGACATGAGGTTAGAATGTCTCAGGAAAGAATCACTAGACAGATTTTACAGGCAAAACCAACAGACAGGAGACCCAGGAGTAGACCCTGAGCAAGAAGGATAACATCCATGAACTTGGCTGGTCTTGCTTGGGAATGCAGGCAGATCAATTGGAGTTGGTTGCTTCTGACAGGACCTGCTGGAGTGAGGACATTGCCCCCCACAAACCTCTCAGGAAGAAGTATTGTCACTGGTATAAGTTATAAGTTCTATATTTTATATAGCATTACTGAGTATCGGTAGAGCGTCGGACGCCACGCTTTGCAGCATAGAGTTACGGCCCTTTACGGTCGGAGTTCAAATCCTGCTGAGGCTAACTTTGCCTTTCATCCTCTTGAGGTCGATAAATTAAAAATACCAGTAATACACTGGGATATTTGCTGGCCTTGTGCCAAAAGTACAAAACAATTATATATAGTGTCAGGTCTTCAATAATCCCCCACCACCCCACCCACAGCTTATTGAATTTTGAGAGAGAGAGAGAGAGAGGGGGGAGATAGGGGGGAGAAAGGGATGGAGAGAGAGAGAGGGGGGAGATAGGGAGAGAGAGAGGGGGTGGGGGGAGATAGGGAGAGAGAGAGAACAGGTAAAGCCACTTCAGTTTGAAAGAAATGTACTTTTAGAATTATTTCAGTTGAACAACTTTTGGATTTAGATTAACACCACCACCACCACAACACTATAACACCCCCACCACAACACTATAACAACACCACCACAACACTATAACACCACCACCACCACCACCACAACACTATAACACCCCCACCACAACACTATAACACCACCACCACCACCACCACAACACTATAACACCCCCACCACAACACTATAACACCCCCACCACCACCACAACACTATAACAACACCACCACCACAACACTATAACAACACCACCACCACCACAACACTATAACAACACCACCACAACACTATAACAACACCACCACCACCACAACACTATAACACCCCCACCACCACAACACTATAACAACACCACCACCACCACAACACTATAACACCACCACCACCACCACAACACTATAACAACACCACCACCACCACAACACTATAACACCCCCACCACCACCACAACACTATAACACCCCCACCACCACCACAACACTATAACACCCCCACCACCACCACAACACTATAACACCCCCACCACAACACTATAACACCCCCACCACCACCACAACACTATAACAACAACACCACCACCACCACAACACTATAACACCCCCACCACAACACTATAACACCCCCACCACCACCACAACACTATAACAACACCACCACAACACTATAACACCCCCACCACCACCACAACACTATAACAACAATACCACCACCACCACAACACTATAACACCCCCACCACCACCACAACACTATAACACCCCCACCACCACCACAACACTACAACACCCCCACCACAACACTATAACAACAATACCACCACCACAACACTATAACACCCCCACCACCACCACAACACTATAACACCACCACCACCACCACCACAACACTATAACACCCCCACCACCACCACAACACTATAACACCACCACCACCACCACAACACTATAACACCCCCACCACCACCACAACACTATAACAACAATACCACCACCACAACACTATAACACCCCCACCACCACCACAACACTATAACACCCCCACCACCACCACAACACTATAACACCACCACCACAACACTATAACAACAATACCACCACCACAACACTATAACACCCCCACCACCACCACAACACTATAACACCCCCACCACCACCACAACACTATAACACCCCCACCACCACCACAACACTATAGCAACAACACCACCACCACCACAACACTATAACACCCCCACCACCACCACAACACTATAACACCACCACCACCACAACACTATAACACCCCCACCACCACCACAACACTATAACACCACCACCACCACCACAACACTATAACACCCCCACCACCACCACAACACTATAACACCCCCACCACCACCACAACACTATAACAACAATACCACCACCACCACAACACTATAACACCCCCACCACCACCACAACACTATAACACCCCCACCACCACCACAACACTATAACAACAATACCACCACCACCACCACAACACTATAACACCCCCACCACCACCACCACAACACTATAACACCCCCACCACCACCACAACACTACAACAACACCCCCACCACAACACTATAACAACAATACCACCACCACCACAACACTATAACAACACCCCCACCACAACACTACAACAACACCACCACCACAACACTATAACAACACCCCCACCACAACACTATAACAATACCACCACCACCACAACACCACCACAACACTATAACAACACCCCCACCACAACACTACAACAACACCACCACCACCACCACAACACTATAACAACACCCCCACCACCACAACACTACAACAACACCACCACCACCACAACACTATAACAACAACACCACTACCACCACAACACTATAACAACACCACCACCACAACACTATAACAACAATACCACCACCACCACAACACTACAACAACACCACCCCCACCACAACACTATAACAACAATACCACCACAACACTATAACAACAATACCACCACCACCACAACACCACCACAACAACACTATAACACCACCACCACCACAACACTATAACAACAACACCACTACCACCACAACACTATAACAACACCCCCACCACAACACTATAACAACAATACCACCACCACCACAACACTACAACACCACCACAACACTATAACACCACCACAACAACACTACAACAACACCACCACCACAACACTATAACAACACCACCACAACACTACAACAACACCACCACAACACTACAACACCACCACAACACTATAACAACACCCCCACCACAACACTATAACAACAACACCACCACCACCACTACAACAACACCACCACCACAACACTATAACAACACCACCACTACACCACCACAACAGTATGGCCACAATAATGTAGAACAGAATCAATTATATTTTAATAATTAATGAAGCAATTCTGTAAATTTCAAATCCTAAATTATCATCAAATGAGTAACCTTGACAACCTCCGTGGTGTTGGTGATCTACATGATAAACGAGCACCAAGTACACTCTGTATAGTGGTTGGTGATTGACAGCTTTTCTACAGCTGGATGTCCATCATAATGGTCAGGAAGACACTTGAGCTTTGCCAGAGATATGACAACCTCTCTAGTGTTGGAGATCTATTTGATAAACACCCAGTACACTCTGTAGAGTGGTTAGTTATAGAAAGAACATCCAGCTGTAGAAAACCTTCTAAAGAAAGGGTTAGGAAAATTCTTCAGCTTTACCAAAGACATAACAGTGTTGGTGTCACGATAAAATTCACTCAGTAGAGCGCAGAATCATATATCAGTCTCCCAGCCCACCTGGTGGTCAGAAACGGCTGCGCTTGAAGACTGACCTGTGTGTCACATGTCACATGTCCAGCCCTTGCTAGCAGGGAAAACGGATGTTAAACAATGATGATGATAGATATTTTTATGTTGTCTAAGGTTATCGCTGCTATCATAATTACAGGTAATTATCTATATACTACTAAAACTCTGGGATTGAGTGCTTGCCTGTAATTTGATACAGCCAAACGGCAACGGAAGTTGCCCCTGAAATGGGAATACAAATGCGACTGACCCAGGTTCCGCTGCACGTCGGGCTGAGGGGGCCAAACTCCTCAAATACCGGTCGCTCTCCGACAGGTTTGCAGTTGTACCCTTGTACCAGTGGAGACTTCTGGTGTCCTCGGCGGCCCTAAGGCTACCTCCCTACTCACCACCATAGGCGCCGGGGCTGTGGGGAGACAAGCCGATTATATTACAAATTCTGTTGAATATTCTTAAATACGTTTACTTGAGAAACAAACAACTTTTTGTACGACGAGGAATTATCAATTGGTCAATGGAATAAAACAAGTTTCGCATAAATCGGAGCATGGGTTCCCGAGATAGAGGGACTTTTCAGGTACCTTCATAAATAGAGAGAAAGAGATAGTGATCGTGAAAGAGTAGATAGAAAGATACGCCCAATATATATATATATATATATATATATATACATATATACACACACATACATATATATATATATACACATACACACACACACATACATATACACACACACACACACACACATACATACACACACACACACATACATATATACACACACATACATATATATATACACACATATATATACATATATACACACACACATACACATACACATACACACCCACCCACATATATACACCCACACCCACACACCCATATATATACACACACACACCCACACATATATATACACACACACCCACACACATATATATACACACACACCCACACACATATATATACACACACACCCACACATATATATACACACACCCACACACATATATATACACACACACCCACACACATATATACACACACACCCACACACATATATATACACACACACCCACACACACATACACACACACACACACACACACATATATACACACACACACATATACACACACACACACATATACACACACACACACACACACATATATATACACATATATATACACACACGCACATATATACACACACACACATATATATATACACACACCCACACACATATACACACACACACCCACACACACACACATATATATACACACACACCCACACATATATATATACACACACACCCCCACACACATATATATATATATATATACACACACACCCACACACACATATATATATATACGAAAATGAAGACGATTTAGAGTTGAATGATATAGATGATAACTGGACCTGGTGGTGGAACAGCACAGTAGATAGGGCCATTAGAGACAAAAGACTAGCAAGAAAGGCTTGGAAAAACGGTGGGAGTAGAGAAGGATACACAGCCGCTAAGAGAGAAGATAGACGTCAGGTGTACTTAGCACGCAGGGAGGCTGAGAGTAGGAGGTTTGCCAATGTTCTGCAACGGGAAGATCAGAGGCGTGTGGTGTTCCACATTGCAAGGCAATGTGTCAATGCAAATCAGGATGCTGTTGGAGATAAATGTGTCCGGAATGATGCCGGTGTACTTAGTGTCACGAATGATCAGAAAAAGGAGGCCTGGACATGTCATTACGAGAGACTGATGAATGTGGAGAACAAATGGGAGAGAGAGAGAAATTGCCCTCAGTAGATCAGACAGAGGGACCAGCTATTGAGATTAACGAATATAGTGTACACGAGGCAATTAAGGAAATGAAGAATGGTAAGGCTGCTGGACCGTCGGGGATAGTTGCTGAAATGCTGAAGGCATCAAGGTACGTAGGTACTAAACTGGTTGCACGCATCATCAATCAGGCTATATATGGTGGTGTCATACCCAAAGACTGGTATAGCAGTATTCTCATAAATTGCTACAAAGGTAAAGGGGATGCTCTGGAGAGGAGCAATTATAGGGGTATACAACTGATGGATCAGGTTATGAAAGTGGCAGAGAAAATATTAGCGCAACTGATTAGAGAAAGGGTCAAATTAGATGAGATGCAGTTTGGTTTTGTGCCTGGGAAAAGTACAACTGATTCCCTCTTCTTAGTGAGGCAACTGCAAGAGAGGTTCTTAGAGAAGAATAAGTCACTATACTTAGCTTTTGTTGACCTAGAGAAGGCCTTTGATAGGGTACCCCGATCTGTCATCTGGTGGTCCCTAAGGAAACTAGGTGTAGAAGAATGGCTTGTGAGGACAGTGCAACCTATGTACAGGGGTGCTGTCAGTAAAGGAAGAATAGGAATGGAGTTTAGTGAGGAATTCCAGATACAAGTAGGTGTACATCAGGGTTCGGTCCTCAGCCCGCTCTTGTTCATTATAGTCCTCCAAGCCATAACAGAGGAGTTTAAGACTGGCTGTCCATGGGAACTTCTCTATGCTGACGATCTGGTTCTTATAGCAGAATCAGTAGAGGAGCTAGAGAATAAATTCTGGCTATGGAAACAGCAGTTGGAATCAAGAGGACTGAGAGTGAACCCAGCTAAGACAAAAGTGTTGATAAGTAGAAGAGAGGACAATACTCTGATTCCATCAGGGAAATGGCCATGTTCGATATGTAGGAAAGGAACTGGCACAAATTCCATAAAATGTACGCAATGCAGATCTTGGGTACACAAGAGATGTAGTGGGATAGCAAGCAAACTAACAGGTAGGGAGAAATACGTATGCAGTAGATGTACAGGGAAAGTTGGCAGTAATAATCGCAGTGATAGACACATTTTTCCAATGCAGGTGGGTTCTATAGAAGGGGTTGATAGCTTCCGGTTCCTAGGTGATCAGATTAGCATGGGAGGGGGATGTTCCGAGGCCACAGTATCTAGAATAAGCATGGGTTGGAAGAAGTTTAGGGAGCTGCTTCCTCTGTTGACAAAGTAGGGCTTCTCCCTGCGTATGAAAGGATGGTTATATGATGCCGATGCGCAATGCTGCATGGTAGTGAGACATGGGCAGCAACTGCAGAAGATATGCGACAGCTGGAGAGAAATGAAGCAAGTATGTTCTGTTGGATTTGCAATGTCAATGTGCGTGAACGACCAAGCATAGATGAGAGAGAAACTGTGTGTAAGAAGGATAAGTTGTGGTGTGCAGGAGAGAAGGCCGAGATGGTAAGGACATGTGATGCACATGGAGGATGACCGCTGGCTAAAGAAGTGCCAAGAAATCCCAGTAGAAGGAAGACACAGTAGAGGTAGACCACCAAAAACATGGGCGGAGGTGATGAGAGCAGACCTCAGATCGCTGAAACTCACCAAGGAGATGACGAAGGACCATGACAAGTGGAGAGATGCCGTCCAACCCTTGCAAGCCGGGAAACGCAGACATAAAATGATGACCATGATGATATGGGCCTTCCAGTTTCATTTTAGATTATATATATGTCTGTGTATATTTTAATCATTTAAAAATTATTTTTAAGTGAACATGACCCAATGGGTCACTGGTTGTCTAGTAACTTATAGGTCCCTATCATTCCATTGCAAAGTGGCTGTAGAGGTGCCACGGCAAAAAAGGACCCAGCCCACACTAAAGTGGACGTGTAGGCGCCATGGAAAATAAAAAGCACCCAGCACTCACTGTAAATGAGGCTGGTGTTAGGAAGGTGCATCCAGCTGTAGAAATCAAGCCAGAATTAGTTCCCGTATGAGCAAGACAAGGTCAGCCGACCCGACACTGCCCACAACAGGACAACCCGTCTAACCCATGTTAGCGTGGAAGAACGGACGTAAAATGGTGACGATGATTGATATATATATATATATATATATATATATATATATATATATATATATACACTCTTTGAAAACTGTTGATGGCATTTTGTGTATGATATACTTTATATATATATATATATCTCATCATCATTTTACGTCCGCTTTTCCCTGCAAGCAGAGAAAAGCGGACGTAAAATTATATATATATATATATAATCTGATTAATGAGATTCCTGTAATATTTTTCTTCTGGTGTTGGGAGTATGTTTAACTAATAATATAAAAATAAACAAGTATAATGTCTTCTTTGTATATACAACAGTCTGCTTCCAATTAGTTTTTTCCAAACTACCTTTGACTATATTTAGAGTCTCCACTGAAATATTTCTATCTATAAACCTGCTGGAGTTAAACACTGAAATATATGTGGTTAGTTCATGTTGTTTTAGTTAGTTTCAAATATGGATTGGCAGTATCGTCAGAGTGTCAGACACTATGCTTTGCAGCATAGAGTTATGGCCCTTTACATTCTGAGGAAGTTTAGCTAAGAATGTATGCTTCACATGTGGCAGTTGCACCGAGACAGTAAGCAGCAAACGGCCACAGGAAACAAGCGCTACCAAACTCTGGGAGGGCTTTATAGAAACAGTAAACAGCTTCTGTTACTTGGGTGACCGAATTAGCAGCGGCGGTGGGTGTTCTGAAAATACAGCCAGGGTAAGAACGGGATGGAAGAAGTTCAGGGAGCTACTGCCACTGCTGGCTACAAAAGGTTTTTCCCTCAAAATGAAAAATAGACTGTATGATGCGTGCATACGAATAGCAATGTTGCATGGTGGTGAGACCTGGACACTGTGTGGAGAAGACTTGCGTAGATCAGAAAGGAATGAAGTGTGCTTGCTTCAAAGGATGTTTAATACTAGGATACGAGAACGGTGAAGCATAAATGAAGTGAGAAAGAAACTATGCATAAGAGGAATGAAATGCTGTGTGCAGGAGAGGAGATTATATTGATATGGACATGTGATGCTAATGAAGGATAACAGCTGCATAAAAAAGTGCAGAGCGCACTAAGTTGATGGAAACCCCAGAGTGGGGAGACCCAGGAAGACCTGGGATGAGGTGATAAAAACCGACCTTACCCAACAGCACCTCTCAAAGGTGATGACACAGGACCGAGATCTCTGGCGATACGCAGTATTACAGAAGACCCGACTTCCCACGGGTATAAGCCGAAGCATGTAGACAGTGTGCACCACCCTCTCATACATCTCACATGAGGACAGGCCGAAGTAAATGCATCCAGTGAAGCCCCCAGCCCGCACTGTAAAGTGGTCGTGTAGGAGATATGAGAAAAAGGACCCAGCACTCATTGTAAATGAGGTTGGTGTTAGGAAGGGCATCCAGCTGTAGAAACCAAGCCAGAATCAGTTCTGTATGAGCAAGAAATGGTCACCTGACCTAGCATTGCCAACAACAGGACAACTCATCTCACCCATGCTAGCGTGAAAAAGAGACATAAAATGGTGGTGATGATGATGATGATGATGATTTGTGTATACACACACAAATATATATATATATATATTATGTTGGTACCACAAAGCATCCTGCCCACACTGTAAAGTGGTCGTGTAGGTGTCATGACAAAAAGCACCCAGCCCACACTGTAAATGTGGTTAGCATTAGGAAGGGCATCCAGCTGTAGAAAACCAGCCAGAAACATTTCTATATGAGCGAGACACGGTCACCTGACCCAACCTGGCTCTAAATGGGACAAACTCGTCTAACCCATGCTAGCGTGGAAGATAGACATTAAACGATGATGACACACACACACACACACACACACACATATACACATACACATATATATATATAGGGTCCAGCAATTAGTCAACCAACAAGACCTGGAAGAAGTCGATACCTTCAGCTATCTGGGCAACATCCTGGCA
>OZ024759.1:10318267-10345767 GCA_964016885.1 Eledone cirrhosa | reverse complement strand
GTCCAGACTGTAAAGTGGTCATGTAGGTGTCACAACAAGAAAGTACCCAGTCCAGACTGTAAAGTGGTCATGTAGGTGTCACAACAAAAAAGTACCCAGTCTAGACTGTAAAGTGGTCATGTAGGTGTCACGACAAAAAGCACCCAGTCCACCCAGTTCTGTATGAGCAAGACATGGTCATTGGACCTGGCTTGTCTTACAACAGAGCAACTCGTCTAACCCATGCTAGTATGGAAAAACAGATGTTAAACGACGATGATAATTATATATATATAAACTGTAGATTAGATGAGTAGATGACACAACCATATATAGGCAAAGAATAATTCAAAGTATATTCTTTAACTAAACGCACTCAGTCCACTTCGTAAAGCAGTAGCGTTGGTGTCATGACAAAAAACACCCAGCCCACTCTGTAAAGTAGTACTACTGGTACCACAAAAACAGAAGCCCCAGTTCACCTTGTAAGGTGATCCCATTGATGTTCCGACAAAAAGAACCCAGTCCACCCTGTAAAATACAAGATCAAAGACCAGAGAGAAAAATAATTGTTTCTATTTTAGGCACAAGGCCAGCAATTACCCAGTACATTACTGGTACTTTACTTTATCGACCCCGTAAGGATGAAAGGCAAAGTTAACCTCGGCGGGATTTGAACTCAGATCATAAAGGGACGTAACTATGCGTCAAAGCATGGCGTCCGACCCTCTACCGATAGAAAAATAATGCCTTCTAACTGATGCATCATTCTTCACAGATGACAATATATCTATTAACACTTTAGCATTTACATTACTCAAGTGGCACAACTCCCGTCTAACCCATGCTAGCGTGGAAGATGGACGTTAAACGATGATGATGATGATGATAATTACTCTATATATACTATTATATTTTCACATAATTATCTCATTATATTGGCAGAGTTCAAATCCCACCGAGGTTAACTTTGCCTTTCATCCTTATGGGGGTCGATAAAATAAAGTACCAGTAATACACTGGGGTAATTGCTGGCCTTGTGCCAAAAGTAGAAACAATTATATTGGCAGTATGCTTTGCAGCATAGAGTTACGATCCTTTATGGTCTAAGTTCAAATCCCACCGAGGTTAGTTTTGCCTTTCATCCTTACGGGGTCGATAAAATAAAGGACCAGTAATGCACTGGGGTTGATTTCCCCTCCCCCAAATTGCTGGCCTTGTGCCTAAATCAGAAACCCTTATTATTGTTTGTAACATTGGCACAAGATCAGCAAGGGAAGGGGAAAATCAATTAAATTATCCTGAGTATTTAACTGGTACTTTATCAACACTGGAATGTTGAAAAGCAAAGTTGACTTTGGTAGAATTTGAACTCAGACGTTGTAAAAAGTTGTAACTAATACCACAAGGTATTTTGTTCAACTCTCTACCGATACTGCCAATCCATTGCCCTACTACAACTAATAATAATAATAATAATTGTTTCTACTTTAGGCACAAGGCCAGCAATTTGAAGGAGAGGGGAAAGTCAATTAAATAAACCCCAATGCATCACTGGTACTTTATTTTATCGACCCCCGTAAGGATGAAAGGCAAAGCTAACCTCTGCAGGATTTGAACTTAGAACGTAAAGGGGCCGTAACTTTATGCCGCGAAGCAACGTGTCTGATGCTCTACTAATACTGCCAATCTACCACCCTAATAAGAAGATGACGACAACATATCTCCCAAGGAAATAGAGAAACTCTCCAAATATAAAGATCTAGAGATAGAAATAACTCAAATGTGGAAAATGAAAACAGAAACAATACCTATAATAATAGGTGCTCTAGGAATGATAAAAAAAAACACAGACAAATACATAGCCCAAACCCCAGACTTACAAATATATACAGCATACAAAAGATAACACTACTAAACACTGCACACATATGAAAAGTACTATCAATACAATAGAAACAACATCAGCAAAAACTACACTGCACATACCCAAGGCACACACAGCTGTGCTCAGTAAAGCAGTAAGGGTGCACAAAAAAAAAATGATTTCTTTATTAACCACAAAAGGGTTTACATCAAGAAAAACATTATGACAGGACGAAAACAGTCTGTGTATGCGTATGTATGTGTGTTAGTGTGGGAGTTCTGCGTGTAAACAAATTTTAACAATGTTAAAAAAAAGATAAAATTAAAACAAAGGTTCTTTAATAGGGAAGAGACGTCCGAGGGTCATTCGTGGAAAATCCCCCCAAAAACCACAGATACCCTTATCTTTAGGTTAAGTGCCCTGTCCCAGTTGTACTCCAATCTACAGGCTCACACTCAGAGTGGGCCCATTTACTCAGGCCATGCTCACCTCTCTCACCCACCTTTCAACAAATTGCTTTGAAGGCAGCACTTCTCTCTCTACCCTTATTTTCCTCCTCAAGTCAAACCAGAAGAAGTTAATCAGGACTTCTAATAATGAGGATGATGACATTCAGTAGTCTTTTAGCAAACAAATAGAGATGGCCGTCTCCACAGAAATAAACAAGTAGTTCAGTGTATATTTGTGTCATTGATAAGTGGTAGTGTTGGAAACAGCTATAAGATATATTTCTGGTTGTAAGTGAAACCAATAGAAGTTATTCACAGACTAACGTATCTAAACAGTGTCAAGTGCCAAGAAAAACAACTCGACTTTGTCTCAAAGAAATAACAAGAATGGTTCTATACCATATATTATCAATCTATTTTCTAAAATAATTAAACCAGTATTTGATTTGTGGATTCCTCCAAAGGGTTTTTGGAGTAACGTTACTCGATAAAGCGCATAATTCGGAGTTCATAGAGTTACTCCAGGTAGAGCTGCTACTTCTCTGAATTGAGAGATCACAGCTCTGATACTATGGACATGTGGTTAGAATGTCTCAGGAAAGAATCACTGGACAAACTTTACGGGCAAAACCAACCAGCAGGAAATCCAGGGGTAGACCCTGAGCAAGATGGTTGGATAACATCCATGAGCTTGGCTGGTCACGCTTGGGGATCCAGCTGGATCAGTTGGAGATGGTTGCTTCTGACACGAAGGACTCTGCCCCCCCCCCCCCCAAACCTTCTCAGGAATAAGTGGGTGAAGAAGTATTTGATTTGTAATTCTTTTCAAAATATAATCTATATATGTAAAAGGAAGCCTGTCCGTGTGTGTGTGTGTGTCTGTCTGTGTACAAATACTAGGCTCCTTTTAACTTTTGAAGTACTAGTCCGAATTGGCACGTGCTATTGAGGCGACCTCTCATTGGCTAGCCAATTAGCTGACATAAGCTGACATGCACTCTGAAATTGCTAGCTAAGCCATAAACAACCTTGAACAATTCAGGCTGTCATTCGTTTCCCGAGCAACGCCGGGTACATCTGCTAGTCTACTAATATAATAGCCTTGTATATTTGTCTGTCACACACTAAAGATGATTGAGGAAGGAAGGGTGATTATGTCGACCGACAAAGGAAGGGGTGTCTAATACTCACATATGTATGTGATGACTAAGGAAATGGTGAGAAACTATAGAAATCCAGTGTTGATTCGCCACAGCTGTATGTTTGTATCACTTGTGTGAGTGAGTGCAAAGGAACCAGCCAGCCAACAAACATCTCTTTTTTTATATTATGTATAGATGTTACAATTAGCTGTCATTTTTGATGGCATGGGGCCAGTAAAAGCTGGTGTAAGGGAGAGACAGAAAGTTTATTAATAGCTGCTCAAGATCAAATACTAAACACAAACGTAATAAGTAATATATATAACTCAAATGTGATACATATCGGGAGTGCCTGTAACATGCTTGACCAGAGGGAATGTGAAAGGTGCCATGTAAAAGTGTGCTGACACCTCCATTGGTCTTTATGCAAGAAATATGAATTTGCAACCACTGAGAACCACATAAAAAGGTGCAGAGCACTAGAAGTTGATGGAAACCGCGGAGTGGGGAGACCCAAGATGACTTGGGATGAGGTGATAAAAGCCGACCTTACCCAACTACACCTCTCAAAGTCAATGACACATGACCGTGACTTCTGGCGTCACGCAGTAATACAGGGTAGCCGACCTCCCATGGGTACATGCTGAAGCATATAAACAATATGCCCCCACTCCCCCCACCGCAAGGTGGTCGTGGAGGTGCCACGGCAAAAAAGCACCCAGCCCACACTGTAAAGTGGACGTGTAGGCGCCACGAAAAAGCACCCAGCACTCACTGTAAATGAGGTTGGTGTTAGGAAGGGCATCCAGCTGTAGAAATCAAGCCAGATCAGTTCCTGTATGAGCAAGGCATGGTCAGCCGACCAGACACTGCCCACAACAGGACAACCCGTCTAACCCATGCTAGCGTGGAAGAACGGACGTAAAACGGTGATGATGATGAGAGATGGTATGAGCACAAACCAGAGAAGGTCCTAGAAAATTAGGCTGTAAAAATTCTTGTGGGACTTTACAATCCAGACAGATAGAGTTCTTGAAAATACAAGGTCATACTAGGTGGAGAAATGGGGTGTTTGTTGGTGTAGCTTGCCCAGGAGACCATTACATCAATGGTAAAGAAAATGAGAATATTGTAAACTATGCAGACTTGAGAACAGATGTCGAGAGAATGTGGAATATGAAAGCAAAAATAGTACCAACTGTGATTGACGCAGTTGGGTCGGTGACAGAAACCTCCAGAAAAAACTTCACAGAATTGGAACCATTCCCAGCATTATGACATTTGGCAGTATCGGTAGAGGGTCAGGCGCCATGCTTTCCAGCATAGTTACGTCCCTTTACGATCTGAGTTCAAATCCCGCCGAGGTTGACTTTGCCTTTCATCCTTACGGGGTCGATAAAATAAAGTACCAGTAATGCACTGGGTAATTGCTGGCCTTGTGCCTAACGTAGAAACAATTATGACATTGCAGAAAACAACAGTTTTGGTAACAGCAAATATTCTGTCCATCTGTCAGTCATGTAACCCCATTATGGGGTTACATAACTTGATAGAGTCAAATGATCCAGTGTTAATAAGATTATGACGGTGCTAATGAATATGAATCATCACCATTTAATGTCAATTTTACCATACTTGCATGGGTTAGACGGGTCATCCACGATGGGAGGCAGGTCTGGCCAGGATTGGCTATGTGTCACATGCTCAGACAGAGGAAAGAGTCTGTCCCCCTCATAGATGTAGCGTGTCCTTTCATCATCATCAGAATGGAATGGGGAGAAACTAGGTGTTGAGACTGAGCTAAAATATGAGATTTCGAAGTGAAGACAGTCACCGTTGTCCCAGTGCTGATTGGTGCTCTTGACATAGTGACAATCTCATAGTGATGATGATGAATGTGATGTCCCAATAGGGAACCACCTTCAAGGACCAATTAAGAGAGCCACTGTATGAGGCTCACCCTTATTTACCAATGGCAAGTTACTTTGTTTAGTTCTATGACCACCGGCGGTTGGTGGCCACCGGCGGTTGGTGGCCACCGGCGGTTGGTGGCCACCGGCGGTTGGTGGCCACCAGTGGTTGGTGGCCACCGGTAGTTGGTGACCACCAATGGTTGGTGACCACCGGTAGTTGGTGACCACCAATGGTTGGTGACCACCGGTAGTTGGTGACCACCGGTGGTTGGTGACCACCAATGGTTGGTGACCACCAGTGGTTGGTGACCACCAATGGTTGGTGACCACCGGTAGTTGGTGACCACCGGTGGTTGGTGACCACCCCAGTGGTTGGTGACCACCCCAGTGGTTGGTGACCACCAGTGGTTGGTGACCACCAGTGGTTGGTGACCACCAGTGGTTGGTGACCACCAGTGGTTGGTGACCACCAGTGGTTGGTGACCACCAGTGGTTGGTGACCACCAGTGGTTGGTGACCACCAGTGGTTGGTGACCACTAGTGGTTGGTGACCACTAGTGGTTGGTGACCACTAGTGGTCGGTGACCACTAGTGGTCGGTGACCACTGGTGGTTGGTGACCACCAGTGGTTGGTGACCACCAGTGGTTGGTGACCACCAGTGGTTGGTGACCACCGGCGGTTGGTGGCCACTGGTGGTTGGTGACCACCAGTAGTTGGTGACCGCCAATGGTTGGTGACCACCAGTGGTTGGTGACCACCAGTGGTTGGTGACCACTGATGGTCCGAGAGAAAATTTTGATGGTTCGCATTATGTACAATTTTTATCTTTTATTAATAATAAATCAAAAATAATATTCGGTTAAAATATATTTTATAACACCCTACACAATGTTTCTCCTAAGTAAAGAACTAACATCCTTGAAAGAATTTTACACATACCACATTTCCCGGCACCAAAGACGCTTTGTCCTCGAGGATGCACCCTAATTTACACAACCAAAAATTTGAAAAAAAAAAAATAAACAACCTTTGGCGTCCAGGACGCATGGTAGATTGAGACTTATTTTTATCGACACCGGGAAATACGGCATATATCAGCTATTGACAATATGTCACAGGTACACTTCAGTATTGTTTAATAAAATAGTTCTCTGGTCAGTATTTTACACATATGTATCATATATTGACAATATGACACAGGTACACTTCAGTATTGTTTAATAAAATAGAAGTTCTCTGGTCAGTATTTTACACATATGTATCATCTAGTGACAATATGACACAGGTACACTTCAGTATTGTTTAATAAAATAGAAGTTCTCTGGTCAGTATTTTACAAATGTATTTATCATATATTGACAATATGACACAGGTACACTTCAGTATTGTTTAATAAAATAAAAGTTCTCTGGTCATTATTTTACACATATGTATCATCTAGTGACAATATGACACAGGTACACTTCAGTATTGTTGAATAAAATAGAAGTTCTCTGGTCAGTATTTTACACCTATATATCATCTAGTGACAATATGTCACAGGTACACTTCAGTATTGTTTAATAAAATAAAAGTTCTCTGGTCAGTATTTTACACATATATATCATCTAGTGACAATATGTCACATGTACACTTCAGTATTGTTTAATAATATAGAAGTTCTCTGGTCAGTATTTTACACATATGTATCATATATTGACAATATGTCACAGGTACACTTCAGTATTGTTTAATAAAATAGAAGTTCTCTGGTCAGTATTTTACGCATATTTATCATCTATTGACAATATGACACATGTACACTTCAGTATTGTTTAATAAAATGGAAGTTCTCTGGTCAGTATTTTACACATATTTATCATATATTGACAATATGACAGGTACACTTCAGTATTGTTTAATAAAATAGAAGTTCTCTGGTCAGTATTTTACACATATTTATCATCTATCAACAATATGACACATGTACACTTCAGTATTGTTTAATAAAGTGGAAGTTCTCTGGTCAGTATTTTACACATATTTATCATCTAGTGACAATATGACACAGGTACACTTCAGTATTGTTTAATAAAGTGGAAGTTCTCTGGTCAGTATTTTACACATATTTATCATCTAGTGACAATATGACACAGGTACACTTCAGTATTGTTTAATAAAGTGGAAGTTCTCTGGTCAGTATTTTACACATATATATCATCTAGTGACAATATGACACAGGTACACTTCAGTATTGTTTAATAAAATAGAAGTTCTCTGGTCAGTATTTTACACATATATATCATCTATTGACAATATGACACATGTACACTTCAGTATTGTTTAATAAAATGGAAGTTCTCAGGTCAGTATTTTACACATATATATCATCTAGTGACAATATGACACAGGTACACTTCAGTATTGTTTAATAAAATGGAAGTTCTCTGGTCAGTATTTTACACATATATATCATCTAGTGACAATATGACACAGGTACACTTCAGTATTGCTTAATAAAATGGAAGTTCTCAGGTCAGTATTTTACACATATATATCATCTAGTGACAATATGACACAGGTACACTTCAGTATTGTTTAATAAAATGGAAGTTCTCTGGTCAGTATTTTACACAAATGTATTTATCTTTTTTAAAAAAATTCATATTAGTGGTGCACAGGATTTAAAATAATGAATTTAGTGGTCCGTTGATGTCCAAAATGTTGGTAACCGCTGCTCTAGTACACTGTATGATGCCATCAAATGAATGTTATAAAACTTAAGTCAATAGAACCATCACAACAGAATTTAAATAATTGTATTGATTCGTGTTTAATAAACTCACAAAAAAAAAAACTGTCAAATGTGTTGATCTTTTTATGTTTAGCTCACAAACACATACGTGTTGAATTCTATATTATGTAAACCAAAATGGTTGGATAACATCCATGAGCTTGGCTGGTCACGCTTGGAGATCCAGCTGGATCAGTTGGAGATGGTTGCTTCTGACAGGAAGGACTCTGCCCCCCCCCCCCCCCCCCCACCTTCTCAGGAATAAGTGGGTGAAGAAGTATTTGATTTATAATTCATTTCAAAATATAATCTATATATATAAAAGCAAGTCGGTCTGTGTGTGTGTGTCTGTCTGTCTGTCTGTGTACAGTGGGTGTTACTCCCCCCCCCCCCCGTGGGCATTGGGAAGGTAGAGTAGGGTGCTGGGGCTCAAGGGGGAAGGGGGGTAGAGATGATATAATAGTATATTAAATAGCAAATGATACGTATTGTATATAAATATAGTAAAATAAAATATATATTTATTTATACATAGTATAAAAAGATCGATCGACTTTCATCAAATCAGACCGACGAAACAATGTTTTCGTCGGTCTTTCCAATTGCTAGTACTATCTAGCAGTCACAACTCCATGAAGAAGGAGCAACGTGAAATAAAGTGTCTTGCTCAAGGACATAACACATAGCACGGTCCAGGAATCAAACTCACAACCTCAACATTGTGAATCCAATTCTCTAACCACTCAGCCACACGCCTTCACTATATATATAGTATATATTATATTATTTATTATATATAAACTATTTTATTTATTATATATTATTTACAATTTGCGTGTAGGTAGGTCTCACTGGAAATAGGTTTGGTGGGTGGTGAGGGTATTATATGGCTGTGAGGGGGGGGGGGGGCAGTGACCCAAAACAGTTTAAGAACCTCTGGTGTAAACCATTCACTTAGCTATGTACCATTCACACTGTTTAGCAGAAGCAGCCTTCTAGTCCTCTTACAACCCTCTTTATTAAAACAACCTGTCAGCCAGGTTGTAGCTACCCTACCCCCACTATCATTACCTGTGTTATTAGATAAAAGCCCTTTAGTTATTATTAAATGCTTCTCACTATTTTTAAACCCACAGCTACCTTGAGTGTAATGTTTGTACTACACACAAGGTCTTGATCACAACTACAAACAACTTTATAGTAACTACACAACTGGAGAGTTGAACACCATGTGAGTAGCAGAGTAAAGTATTTCTACCTTGAGTGTAATGTTTGTACTACACACAAGGCCTTGCTCACAACTACAAACAACTTTATAGTAACTACACAACTGGAGAGTTGAACACCCTGTGAGTAGCAGAGTAAAGTATTTCTACCTTGAGTGTAATGTTTGTACTACACATAAGGCCTTGCTCACAACTACAAACAACTTTATAGTAACTACACAACTGGAGAGTTGAACACCCTGTGAGTAGCAGAGTAAAGTATTTCTACCTTGAGTGTAATGTTTGTACTACACACAAGGGTTTGAACACCATGTGAGTAGCAGAGTAAAGTATTTCTACCTTGAGTGTAATGTTTGTACTACACACAAGGTCTTGCTCTCAACTACAAACAACTTTATAGTAACTACACAACTGGAGAGTTGAACACCCTGTGAGTAACAGAGTAAAGTATTTCTAAAACATTTATTGTATTTATTTGTGTGTAAGTCTACTACTGGTACCATGTGACCCAGTACAACCTGCTTCATGGTCAAGAGGTCAGCGACTAAACTAGCTCCCCCGCCAAACCCTGGTCTGGTCAAGTTAGGCTTCTGCCTGCTACCATGTGACCCAGTACAACCTGCTTTGTGGTCAAGAGGTCAGCCACTAAACTAGCTCCCCCACCAAACCCTGGTCTGGTCAAGTTAGGCTTCTGCCTGCTACCATATGACCCAGTACAACCCGCTTTTAGGTCAAGAGGTCAGCCACTAAACTAGCTCCCCCACCAAACCCTGGTCTGGTCAAGTTAGGCTTCTGCCTGCTACCATGTGACCCCTGTACAACCTGCTTTGTGGTCAAGAGGTCAGCCACTAAACTAGCTCCCCCACCAAACCCTGGTCTGGTCAAGTTAGGCTTCTGCCTGCTACCATATGACCCAGTACAACCCGCTTCATGGTCAAGAGGTCAGCCACTAAACTAGCTCCCCCACCAAACCCTGGTCTGGTCAAGTTAGGCTTCTGCCTGCTACCATGTTACCCAGTACAACCTGCTTTGTGGTCAAGAAGTCAGCGACTAAACTAGCTCCCCCACCAAACCCTGGTCTGGTCAAGTTAGGCTTCTGTCTGGTACCACGTAACCCAGTACAACCTGCTTCATGGTCAAGAGGTCAGCCACTAAACTAGCTCCCCCACCAAACCCTGGTCTGGTCAAGTTAGGCTTCTGCCTGCTACCATGTTACCCAGTACAACCTGCTTTGTGGTCAAGAAGTCAGCGACTAAACTAGCTCCCCCACCAAACCCTGGTCTGGTCAAGTTAGGCTTCTGTCTGGTACCACGTAACCCAGTACAACCTGCTTCATGGTCAAGAGGTCAGCGACTAAACTAGTTCCCCCATCAAACCCTGGTCTAGTGGGGAGGGTAAGAGGGCCCCCGGCAGCACAAAAAAAAAAAAAAAAAAAAAAAAAAAAAAAAAAAAAAGGCCTTTCATCACTCGAAATGTTCGTAAACCAAAACTATTTTTTCCTATACTGAGAGAAATACAGTGAGAGAGAGACTGTGGGTGTGAAAGACATATCACCATAGTAACATTCCCACCAATACTCCCAGCTTGTTGCCAACCAAATGTTGCCAGCTTGTGTGTTCATTACTCGAGACACTGTTCATCAACTGAGACGTTTTATGTTTGGAAAAATTGTTTGTGAACTGATTTGTTTATGAACCGAGGTTGCACTGTATATATATATCATCATCATCATCATTTTATATATATATATTCGGATCTAGCTTTCGAAACAGCCGGAGCTCAGCCGTCGGGGTCTTGACACTTTTCCTATATATATATATATATATATAGATATATATATATATATGCTGTGTGTGTTGTTGTGTTGTTTCCTTGAGCAAGACACTTTATTTCACATTGCTCCAGTTTACTCAGCTGTAGAAATGAGATGATAGGGACTGGGGTCCCTATCATTCCACTGCAAAGTGGTGGTGAAGGTGCCACGGCAAAAAAGCACCCAGCACTCACTGTAAATGAGGTTGGTGTTAGGAAGGGCATCCAGCTGTAGAAATCAATCCAGAATCAGTTCCCGTATGAGCAAGACATGGTCAGCCGACCAGGAACAACCTGTCTAACCCATGCTAGCGTGGAAGAATGGATGTAAAACGGTGATGATGATGATGATATATATATCCAAAATTAAATTAAGGGTGTCATGTCCGAGGGACATGCGCCATATCCACTGTAGAATATGCTCAAATTATTCCCCGTGATTGTTTCATATGTTTATTTTAGATATATATATATAAATGTCAATCAGTTTCTAGTTGATATATATATATAAATTATTAAAAAAATAATGAATAAACAAAGAAACAGTTCCTTATATTAAACAAAAAAAAATTCATTATTTTACGATCGTTTCTAGAACATATATGTGTTAGAATTGGCATGCATATTCAAAAGATCTATGTACAAAATTATACAAACTATCAGAGAGAATATACATACCTTCACATATATATGCTGTCTTCAGAAATAAACTAAATAATTTATCTAAATAATTTATCTTGACTCTGTTTTCCGTTTATCTTTCACCGAAGGTGATTTTTGAATGCATCTCTTCTTTTCATGATATCCGGATTACATTGAGTTCTTCATACGGATTGGACACTACCGTATTCTTTTGGTAGATTTATCTACATATATATATATATATATATATAATATAATTAGAAACACACAGATACATGCGGACACACACATATATACATGAATGCATCCGCACCCAACTGTGAGTTAAGGGTGCCAACTTCACCGATGTTGCTCAATGAATGACTGGGACAGACCAATTCAGTTGAACTAGACTGAACCAGTATCAGAGTTAAAAATACATTATGAAGAGAGAAGAAACATTTAGATATAATTAGTAATAAAATGTATCATACCTAAACTGCTCCTAAATTCCTCGACTACGTAGTTTCGTGGCATAAACAAAAACAATATATCATAAAGATATAGAGTCCTTGCGAGGTCTGCCGACTTATCAAGAGGATACCTCATTTTACTAGTCTCAAGAACGCGTCTACACGACGTGAGAAAGAATCCCAAAAGGCGGAGGGGGAGATAGTCACGCGATATAACGGTCGAGAAACAGAGCTAAGCCTCTTATAACCCCGAAGAAAATACCACGGAGGCGGAGGGGGTATTTATATCGAGGCCGTAGAAGAGGTGGTGAAGAAGGCGAGAAGTATGAGTAATGGAAGCCTTCCAGCTGTCCCCACACTTCAAAGATTGCTCGACCAGAGGGAGTTATTAACAATATAATTAGAAACACACAGATACATGCGGACACACACATATATATATATATAAACATATGTGAATGTTTGTATAGTTGGCAATATACCGTATGTTTAATTAAAAACATTGAGAAGACCATTCACGATCAGATTTAAAGCAGTGACTATGTCACTTACTTATTTTCGGCAAAGGCAGGGAGAGAGGCTGACAGTCTGTCTGGCTTTTATCAAAACCACACACTCCCTTGCCTTTTTCCTGAAAATTATAGAAGCTGGATTCTTATATATATTTAGAGTAAGGTGTTAACCAAACAGGGATGTGCGAACCACATTATGGTCAGTCAGTTGTGAAGCAGATAAAAAGTAGTGCTCAACGACCTGTATAAATGGTGCAAGTTGGAGCATTATATATTAATAAAAGATCGGAGGCAATATTCAGTTGATTCAGGTTTATTTAAAACTGCATTATACATATTTCACTGAGGACTATCAGTTTAGATAGCCTGAGCTCTTCAGACGGCAAAACCTCTAAAAACAATCAAAGTTCCTAAAAAAACTTTTAGAGAAATCCAATAACTTCCTCGAAAAAGATTTTCTTTTCTTGATACAGGGGCTCAGCTGGATGGGGGGGGGGGGGGGGGTTCTTCGATGGCCAGCCCCTGCATCAACTATATATATATCATCATCATTGTTTAACGTCCACCTTCCACACTAGGATGGGTAGGATGGGTAGGACGGGTTGTCCCTTTGTGAGGGATCAGGTCGGGCGACCGGGAGTCGCTCACACAGAACTGATTTGGCTTGGCTTCTAGGGTTCGATGCCCTTCCTAACACCAACCACAAGGTGATTGTATCTTCAGAGCTCTTGCTACTTATTTTTCCTGTGCACCGACTGCATGTAAAAACCTACAGCCTTTGTTAGCCTGCCTGGGATCTCACTACATCTCTTGTGTACCCATAGCTTGCACTTGGGACATAGTATGGAATTCCTACCTACTCCTTTTCTGCATACTGAGTAAGGCCATTTCCCTGAGCGGATCTGGGCCCTGTTAACCTTTCTACTTACTAGAACTTTACTCTTTAGATTCCAGGCCATACTTTCAGGTTTGGAAGTTCATCTCTAATTCAGTTACAGATTCAGCTATAACGGTTAGGTCATCAGCATACAGAAGTTCCCAAGGGCAACCAGTCTTAAACACCCCCATTATTGCCTGTAGGATGATGATAAACAGGAGTGGGTTAAGAACTGAGCCTTGGTGGACACCAACCTGCACATTAAATTCTTTGCTATATATATCATCATGACCGTTTTACGTCTGTTCTTCCATGCTAGCTTGGGTTAGACGGGTTGTCCTGTTGTGAGCAGTGTCCGGTCGGCTGACCTTGTCTTGCTCATATGGGAACTGATTCTGGCTTGATTTCTACAGCTGGATGCCTTTCCTAACACCAATCTCATTTACAGTGTGGGCTGGGTGCTTTTTTTTTTGCCATGGCACCTCCACAACCACTTTGCAGTGGAATGATAGGGACCCCAGTCCCTATCATCTCATTTCTACAGCTGAGTAAACTGGAGCAATGCGAAATAAAGTGTCTTGCTCAAGGAAACAACACATCACTCGGTCCGAGAATTGAACTCACAACCTTTCGATTGCAAGCCCAATGCTCTAACCATTAAGCCATGCACCTTATATATATATATAACAGAGTTTTGTAGCTTGCTTGAAGTATTGTTAAATAGGGAAAACAAATTTAAATAATTTTGAAAACCAAACAATGCATTAAGAAGAACATTAAATCACCAAGATAACAAAGTAAGTAAGGTAAGATTTTTTTTGTTATCTTGGCGATATGATGATGATGATGATATATATGGCTTCACAACCACTGTTTTCATTTTGTCTGGCCTCTATAACATATGTTAATTGCTCTGGTCTTCTTTTAGTCCATTGAGCACTTGCCGCATATCTCGAAGATTGCGTTTCGTTTTGTTTTTGGCCACTGCTGAATTACGATCTCGCTGAAATTATATTTGTATATATATATATATATATATATATATATATATATATATATATAGGAACGAGTAAGACCCCGACTGCTGAGCTAAAGCTGTTTCGACGGCTAATTCTGGACTCTGGAGTACAGAATTAGCTGTCGAAACGGCTTGAGCTCAGCCGTCGAGGTCTTACTCGTTCCTATTACCCACTCTACTACCCTAAGTATTGAGTACTTTGGTGCGTTGTCCACCTGGTTCCTTACCACATTTCTTCCGTTATATATATATATATGTATATATATATATATATATATATAGATTTTGAGTATATGTTGGGTGTATACCAACACCTCAGTATGAAGTCTGGAGCACTCGACGAAGTGCGCAGGTTGGTTTGGTTACTCCGGAGTAGTGTAAAATAAAGTTAAATAAAAGTCAAATGATTAAAATTTAGCTTCGTTTATTACTGCTATATATATTTCAGTGACAGCCATCTTTGACTGTGACCTCTTCATGCAGTTTGAATTAGTACTTGTCTATACCATACTAATTCAAACTGCCTGAAGAGGTCACAGCCAAAGATGGCTGTCACTGAAATATATATAGCAGTAATAAACGAAGCTAAATTTTAATCATTTGACTTTTATTTAACTTTATATATATAATATATATATTTTGGTTATTTATCAAATATTTCTTCACAGGAGCTTTTATTCTTATAGCCTGGTCTAATTGATTTTTTATATGGTTAATTATGTAATTGGGAGAGGAAATAGTATATATTTTATCTATTAATTCTAAGGACATGATTTATGATATATTGCTCTGATTATTTAATTTATTAATTCTACATTGAGTCACATCGTGACAGGTTGCCACATATATATCTGTGACTTTATGTATATCTAAATCTTTATAATAATAATAATAATAATGAAATTATTGTGTACAGTGCTCAGGTGCACTACAACTTATCAAAGGTGCATGTATAGTACATAGAATAATGTACAAATGTCAGGAAAATGAACAGTGTATGAGTCATGATATAATAATAATAACAATAATGAAATATTGTGTACAGTGCCCAGGTGCACCACAACTCATCAAAAAAGTCACATGTACAGTACATAGGGCAATGCACAAACATCAGTAAAATGAACAGTGCACAAGTCATGATACACACATATATATATATATATATATAATAGATATATATATATATAATAGATATATATATATATATAATAGATATATATATATATATATAATAGATATTTATTAAAATAACAGATTAAAGTTTAAGCAAAGAATCGCTGCTTTCACCCTTAACGGGATCTTCTGAAACTAACAAAGTCAATCTGTAAACGCGGAACTGGATATTTCAAAAAACGTTAGATATATATATATATAATATATATATATATATATATATATATAATATATATATATATATATATATAATAGATATATATGTATATATGGTCTTACTCTGAACAAAAATAGATATTTACTTAGTCTCCCATATACAATGATAAATAAGCAATTACATTTTACCCTCCCCACCACTGAAAGTCCTCCTGCACTTCCTGTCCATGGCAACTGACCTAGGAGTTACTACTACTACTACTCACAAATCAAACATAACTGTATTATAGAATCCCCCCCCCCCCTCGCTGCTAGCTGAAATGAAACAAATTAATTTACAACTCCCTAATTAGTGCAATTAATTGTTTCTACTTTAGGCACAAGGCCAGCAATTACCCAGTGCATTACTGGTACTTTATTTTATCGACCCCCGTAAGGATGAAAGGCAAAGTCAACCTCGGCGGGATTTGAACTCAGATCGTAAAGGGACGTAACTATGCTGGAAAGCATGGCGTCCGACCCTCTACCGATACTGCCAATCCACCCCTAATTAGTATAATTAATACAAGTGTATGTGAGGCCTAGTGGTAAGAGTGTTGGACTAACAGCCATCATGTTATGGGTTCGATTCCTGGGCCAGGTTGTGTGTTGTGTTCTGGAGCAAAACACTTCATTTCACATTGCTCCAGTATATTCAGCTGAAAATGAGTACCAGCAACAACTGGGGGTTTAACCCTATGATGGGCTGGCATCCTGTCCAGGGGGGAGTCTTGTACCCTCAGTCACTGACCTGATGAGCCTCTGGGCTTGAGACAGACTTTAGATATATATATACAGGGTGTTTCAAAACAATGGCCTGTTGCCAAGGTTGTCACATTGAAATATATATTGAAATATATATTTTGAATTAATGTTATAACGTGGACATGTTTTAAAGAATAAATCTTGTGTTACTCAACATGGAGCCCGCTTAGTCTCGTTGTCCTAGACCTTGTAGTTTCTGGGATATTTACATCTCAAATGATATTACATTTTTTGAAACAGCCTGTATATACCATAACTGTATATTAACATATATCAACATGCATGCATATCTTTGAGTCAAACAGGGGCTGTGTATAGCTACTTGAAAGGCAGCCCAACTAAGAGAGCAGTAACTCCAAATAAAACAAGTTTCATGAATTAGACCAGGAAAGGTAACCCTTGCCTTGGAAGTCGCACCCTGATTAAACAGAATTGCAGGGGTTAGACATGAGCTTTGTATGTCATAACGAAGGAAATGCATCTATGAGGGCAGTACCTCTGAATAAACAAGACTGCATGAAGTAAACATGAGCTCCCATCTTCCAAATAAATAAGAATACACCAATTTTTAGGTACACACTGTAAATATGGTTGGCATCCAGCCGTAGAAACCAAGCCAAAATCAGTGCCGTGTGAGCGAAACACAGTCCTCTGACCTGATCTCTCACATGAACAGCCCATCCTACCCATGCTAGTGTAGAAAATGGACCTTAAACAATGCTGATGATGATAGGGAGCATATGTGGGCTCCATAAACTGTACTGGAAAGCAACCCATCCAGGAGGGTAGTTACTCTGAAGAGAGAAATTAAATAACCACTCTTCATTGGATAAGCAATGTAAATGTGAGAGAACGGCAGAGCTTGGATGAACTAAGGGGGAAACTAGGTATAAGAGGAATCTGATGTGGTGTGCAGGAGAGGAGACTACATTGGTACGGACATGTGATGCCCATAAATGATGACCACTGGGTGAATAAGTGCCAGGAAATCCCAGTAGAAGGAAGCCGCAGTAGAGGTAGACCAAAGAAGATCTGACTGACTCGCAGAGGAGATGACAAAGGAATGCAGCAAATGGAGAGATGCTGTGATGAAAAGGGTCCGTTCAACCTGTGCAAATCTTTATTAACCCTTTAGCATTCCCATTACTCTATATATACTATTTTATTTTCATAGAAAAGGCTTTACCTCACATAACATCAAATCTACGAGATTTTGATATTTATTTTGAGAACAATACCTTAATGTTGGTATGAGCAGCCGGTTACATTTATGTGTAAATATGTACATATATTTATAGGTACATATGTATGTATGTATATATAAAGGAAAAGAATGACTTCACTTGTAGTTCTAAACAATTTTATTTTATTTTATTTTACAATTTAGTTTTGTAGATCTAGTATGTTGTTTGTTAACTTTGGTGGGAAGATTTTTAAAGATTCCTCGTTAACTTTCATGGAGAACTTTCTTGCATTCGTCAGTGTTGATTGTCAAATTGAGATGTTTGACAATCAACACCGATGAATGCAAGAAAGTTCTCCAGGAAAGTTAACCAGGAATCTTTAAAAATCTCCCCACCAAAGTTAAACAACTTACTAGATCTACAAAACTAAATTGTAAAATCATAATATTATAAAATTAAATTAAATTGTTTAGAACAAGTGAAGTCATTCTTTTCCTTTTTTTAAATATACCTAACTGTACCAAGGATTTCACACATTTTCCAATAGATATATATATATATAGATATATTTCTTTATTTGCCACAGAGGCATACAAAAATGGGACATTACAAGACTTGACGGTGGGCGTTTTACATAAAAATAATATAACTTTAACATTAATAAATAACAATTGAAATCCCCAATAGGGGGAACGTTACTGCAGGGTTGTTTTACACCCCATGGATAGAACAACCCTCAACACCAGGAACACATTTTGTAGGTGTTCCTGTCTTCCCTCTGTTTATCTTCCTCAACCTACAGGTTTATATACAGAGAAGGCCGATTCACTTGGGCCATTTTCGCCACATTCACCCACCTTTCAGCGAATTTACTGGGGTGTAGCACCTTTCTCTCCACTCTCACCTTCCTTCTGAAGTGGTACTTAAAGAAGGGGACGAGTTGTTGTCCGGAGAGAAAGGTGTTTGCCCTCAGTCCTTTTAACCTCGTCCACCATATTACCTATTTTGCCATAGCCACCTGACAGAAGAAAACCGTCTCTCCTTCGTTCTTAAATGAAGGCGGCAGGGTGATCCTCACGATGGACTCGGCTGACAACTGGATGCGTCCCACACGTGACAGCAGCTGTTCAACATAATTCCACAGGTTGGTCACCCCTGGGCACTGAACAATTGCGTGCAGAACGGTTTCTATGTCCTGCTCGCATCTTGGACAGGTCCTTTTGACAGGATCTCTGCCAGGACGTCCGTGCCTATAGATTTTCTCTCAAACTGGTAGAGCTCCTTGGTAGCACTGCCAGGCCAGAGACCTCTCTCTAGAAGTTATCCATAGGCCCTGGACGGAAAGTCCTCCCGAACAGACTGGTCAGTTCATCCTCCTCGATGCCTAGAGTTTCTCCGAGAACGTCGTCGCACTTATCCTCCACTAATCCCCTATAGAATGTCGAAGTGGAGTCTCTGCTGATCGCCGTTTCTGCTTGGTAGAGGGTGGTAGAGTTGCCAAAGATCATCATCATCTTCATTTAACGACCATCTTCCATGCTAGCATGGGTTAGACGGGAGTTATCCCAATTTGAGTCAAGGTTGGTCGGGTGACCATGTCTCGCTCATATAGGACTATCTGGCAGGTTTTCTATGGCTGGATGCCCTTCCTAACACCAACCACATTTACAGTGTGGAACTGGGAACTTTTTACCGTGTTACCTACACGGCCACATTACAGCATGGACTGTGTTTTTTACCGTGTTACCTACACGGCCACATTACAGCGTGGACTGTGTGTTTTTTTGTCGTGACACCTACACGATCTCGATCTCATTTATTTGGACTGGATGTTGTGGCACGAACTTTACAGAGAGAGGGTGGTGTTGGTGGGGGTGGGAGGATAGGGTAGGGGTAGTGGATTGGGGTGTATATTTGGTTAAGAGGTGCCTAATAGATAGATATATGGAGAGAAAGAGAAAGAGATACATATTTAGAGGAAGAGGTCACTGTTGTGTTAGCGAACTCATCTGTTTATATTTTGGTTCAAGTTCTGCGATGTTTTAATCGGACCAGAAAAGAGAGAGCTGTTTCTATAATTAGTTTCTAGATATATTTATAGAAACAGCTGAGACATATTTTAACATATCTTGTCAGTTGCTGTAACACTTACTAACTGGAAATGGTAGTCAATAACTTACTGCTTTGTAGCTTGGTCAACTTAGCTGGGAGATAGAGGGGGAGGGAGAGAGTGTGAGAGGGGGAGGGAGAGAGAGTGTGTGTGTGTGTGTAAGATAGTGAGAGAGAGAGTGTGTGTGTGTGTGTGTGTGTGTGTGTGTGTGTGTGTGTGTGTGTGTGAGATAGTGGAGTGTGTGTGTGTGTGTGTGTGTGTAAGATAATGAGAGAGAGTGTGTGTGTGTGTGTGTGTGTGTAAGATAGTGAGAGAGTGTGTGTGTGTGTGAGATAGTGAGAGAGAGAGTGTGTGTGTGTGTAAGATAGTGAGAGAGTGTGTGTAAGATAGTGAGAGAGAGAGAGAGTGCATGTGTGTGAGAGAGAGAGAGTGCATGTGTATGAGAGAGAGAGTGTGCATGTGTATGAGAGAGAGAGAGAGTGCATGTGTATGAGAGAGAGAGAGTGTGCATGTGTATGAGAGAGAGAGAGAGTGCATGTGTATGAGAGAGAGAGAGAGTGCATGTGTATGAGAGAGAGAGAGTGTGCATGTGTATGAGAGAGAGAGAGAGAGTGCATGTGTGTGAGAGAGAGAGAGAGAGAGAGTGCATGTGAGAGAGAGAGAGAGAGAGAGAGAGCATGTGTGAGAGAAAGAGAGTGAGTGTATGTGAGATATTGAATGGTTGATAGTTTGAGGAGAGAGAGAGTGGTTGATAGTTTGAGGAGAGAGAGAGAGAGTGGTTGATAGTGAGAGAGAGAGAGAGAGAATCAATATATGTATATTTGGTTAATGTAGCACATGGTTAAAGTATTTCTCGATTCAAACAACTTTATCTTGTCTCTTATCAAACAATATTTGGCTGGGTTTTTTGAGGGGTTTTTGTTATGAAACAGGAATACCACGCTCACTGTGTAGATAGTGTTTCTGAACAACTATATTATAGTAGCTGGAATTTAAAAAGAAAATATTTCATCTTAGTTCCCTAATTCTTTTGAGAGAGAAGTATATAATCTCACCAAGATGATGAATGAAAGAGTTTAACCCATCACCATTTACATTACTCTATATATACTATTGTATTTTCATGGTAAAGGCTTTACCTCACATAATATCTCACATAACATTTACATTACTCTATATATACTATTGTATTTTCATAGTAAAGGCTTTACCTCACATAATATCTCACATAACATTTACATTACTCTATATATACTATTGTATTGTCACAGTAAAGGCTTTACCTCACAATATCTCACATTACTCTATATATACTATTGTATTGTCACAGTAAAGGCTTTACCTCACATAATATCTCACATTACTCTATATATACTATTGTATTGTCACAGTAAAGGCTTTACCTCACATAATATCTCACATTACTCTATATATACTATTGTATTGTCACAGTAAAGGCTTTACCTCACATAATATCTCACATAACATTTACATTACTCTATATATACTATTGTATTTTCACAGTAAAGGCTTTACCTCACATAATATCTCACATCACATTTACATTACTCTATATATACTATTGTATTTTCACAGTAAAGGCTTTACCTCACATAATATCTCACATAACATTTACATTACTCTATATATACTATTGTATTTTCACAGGTTATTGTTCGCACCAACCTGAGGTATATGATTTTTAATGCGATGAAATATCAATGATGGTTGGCAAATCACTGATGAAGGACTATTTTTATCATATATATATATATATATCATCATCATCAACGTTTAACGTCCGTGTTCCACGCTTGCATGGGTTTGGACGGGGGTAGTCCCACTTGAGGCAAGAGTGATTGTCTTGCTCGCATATATATATAAAGAAAAAGAGATGAAATCGAAAATGCAACTGGAGTCTTATTTTTTAAAAAAATTTATATATTTATTTGGTTCCTTTACCGGTTTCGCAGCTCTTCTGCTTTTCAAAAGGTGAGTTGAGATGGAGAGTCTGTGGTTTTTTTCAAAAGGTGAGTTGAGATGGAGGGTCTGTGGTTTACCACAGACCTTCCATCTCAATTCACCTTTTGAAAAGCAGAAGAACTGCGAAACCGGTAAAGGAACCAAATAAATATATATATTTAAAAAAAAAATAAGACTCCAGTTGCATTTTCGATTTCATCTCTTTTTCTTTATACTTTCACTCGTGTAGGACACCTCGGTTATTTTTCATTTTGTAAAAAAAACCTCACTTTCTAATATATATATATATATATATATATATATATATATATAAAGTTATATCTGTATATATGGAGAGATCGTAACCGAGACTGCTACTATATATATATATATATATATATCGGACCAAGGAAACAAAGTTTCCGTTGGTCTTTCCAGTTGCTAATACTATCTATCGGTCGCAACTCCAGGTAGAAGGAGCAACGTGAAATAAGGAGTCTTGCTCAAGGACATAACGCATCGCCCGGTCCAGGAAATGAACTCACAACCTTACGATTGCGAATCCAATTCCCTAACCACTCAGCCACACGCCTTCAGTATATATATATATATACAGATATATATATACAGATATAACTTTATATATATATATATATATACAATATATATACATATAATTTTCTACTTTAGGCCCAAGGCCAGCAATTTGGTGGGAGGGGAAAATTGAATAATCAACCCTAGTGTATGACTGGTAACTTTATTTTACCAACCCCGAAAAGATGAAAAACAAAGAAAACATTGTCGGGATTTGAACCCAGAATGTAAAGGACCGTAACTTTATGCTGCAAAGCATGGTGCCCAGTGCTCTACCAATTCTGCCAATCTATATATATATATATATATATATATATATATGGATTGGCAGAACTAAGATAGGATACAATAACCAAAACACAGCCACCCAAATGCGAACACACACCAAACACTATATACACACGCAAACGCATGCGTAGAGAGAATAAATAAGTAAATAAACAGATGAAATAAAAATGGCGTAGACATACAATACAACAGGAGGAACATAATAGTACCACTGATGATGTTGCAGATGTGCAACAAAAGAACTTTGTTAGACTATATATATGTGTTTATATCTATATTATATCTTTATTTTTGACCGTTGGTCAGTGAATGGTCGATAAAATAAAGTACCAGTAATGCACTGGGTAATTGCTGGCCTTGTGCCTAAAGTGGAAACAATTATATCTTTATTTTTGACCGTTGGTCAGTCAATGGTAAACATTGAGGACCGAATGAATTAACTGATATAAAAGATACAAAAGTGAAAACCAACCAAACAGTGTGTTCTGTTAGTATTTCTGGCAATATTATTACAACGATATGACCCTCCCCAAGTATAACAATATTTGTTTCGACACACGATTTCATATTAAAAAGCTCGCAAAACAAATTCATCGCCATATATATCATCATCATCGTTTAACGTCCATATTCCACGCTTGCATGGGTTTGGACGGGAGTTTTCCCACTTGAGGCAAGAGTGGTTGTCTTGCTCGCATAGGACTGTCTGGCGGGTTTTCTACAGCTGGATGCCCTTCCTAACACCAACCACGTTTACAGTGTGGGACTGGGAGGTTTTTACCGTGTTGCCTACACGGCCACATTACAGCGTGGACTGTGTGTTCTTTTGTCGTGACACCTACACGACCTCATTTGTTTCGGCCTGGATGTTGTGGTACCAACATAACTTTACATTGAAAGGGGTGGTGTGGATGGGGTGGGGATAGTGGGTCGGGGGTGTATTTTGTTAGAGGTGCCTACTGACTGTAGTAGGTTTTACTTTGTATTTAGGTAAGGCGGGTCTTCTCTATTACTGTGTAGCACCAAAGATCTCGGTCCAGTGACATTGTCTTGGAGAGGTGTAAGTGTGTGAGGTCGGAATTTATCAAGTCGTCCCAGGTTTTTCTGGGTCTGCCTACTTCATGGCTACCGTCTATTTTTATTGCCCTGCACTTTTTTATACAGCTGTCTTTCATGCGCATCACGTGTCCATACCAACATAGCCTTCTCTCGAGTAAACAACATCTGATCCCTCTTATTTCTAATTTTTCCCTTAGTTCGTTTATGCTTTGCCGTTCACGTATATTACTATTGCACATCCAGCGGAGCATGCATGCTTCGTTCCTCTCTAGTCTGCGTATATCCTCTGCACACAATGCCCATGTCTCACTGCCATGTAACATTGCTGTTCGTATGCAGGCATCATACAGCCTGCCTATATATATATATATATATATATCATCATCATTTCATCATTTTATTTTACGTCTGCTTTTCCCTGCTTGCAAGGGTGGGATGGGAACTGATTCTGGCTTGATTTCTACAGCTGGATGCCCTTCCTAACACCAACCTCATTTACAGTGTGCTGGGTGCTTTTTTGCCATGGCACCTCCACGACCACTTTGCAGTGGAATGATAGGAACCCCAGTCCCTATCATCTCATTTCTACAGCTGAGTAAACTAGAGCAATGTGAAATAAAGTGTCTTGCTCAAGGAAACAACACATCACCCGGTCTGAGAATTGAACTCACAACCTTTCGATTGCAAGGCCAATGCTCTAACCACTAAGCCATGTGCCTCCATATATATATATATATATACACACATATATATACACACATATATATATGAAGCATATATACAGTATGCCTCAACCCACCCTCTCAGACACCTCCATGAGGATAGGCCTAAGTAAATACATCCAGTGATGCCCCCAGCCTACACTGTAAAGTGGTCATGCTGTTGACACAGCAAAAAGTGCCCAGTTCACATTGTAAAGTGGTTGTGTAGGTGTCACAACAAAAGGTACCCTGCCCACACTGTAAATGTTGTTGGCACTAAGGAGGACATCCAGCCAGAAATAGTCCTACATGAAAAAGACACGGTCACCCGACGCAACTTGCCTCAAAGGGGACAAACGTGTCTAACCCATGCTAGTGTGGAAGAGGGACGTTAAATGATTATATATATAAAGAAAAAGGCTGAATCTTACAGTTTTGATATCAAAAAACATCCTCCATCGAAATAATAATAATAATTGTTTCTACATTTGGCACAAGGCCAACAATTACCCCAGTACATTACTGGTACTTTATTTTATCGACCCCGTAAGGATGAAAGGCAAAGTTAAATTTCTTTATTACCCACAAAGGGTTTACATCAAGAATACCATTAGAGCAGTACAGGACGAAAACAAAGTGTGTGTATGTATGTGTGTGTGTGTGTGTGTGTGTATGTGTGTATGTGTGTGTATGTGTGTGTGTGTGTGTGTTGGCGTGTGGAAACAAATTTTAGCAATGTTAAAAATAAAGATAAAATTAAAACAAAGAAGGTTCCTCAATAGGGAGGAGACGTTTGTGGAAAAAAACCCATAAAACCAAGGATACCCTGATCTTTAGGGTAAGTGCCCATCCAATCTACAGGCTCACACTCAGAGCGGGCACATTCACTCAGGCCATGCTCGCTTATTAACCCGTGAGCATTTACATTACTCTATATATACTATTGTATTGTCACAGTAAAGGCTTTACCTCACATAATGTCTCACATAACATTTACATTACTCTATATATACTATTGTATTGTCACAGTAAAGGCTTTACCTCACATAATGTCTCACATAACATTTACATTACTCTATATTTACTATTGTATTGTCACAGTAAAGGCTTTACCTCACAATATCTCACATAGCATTTACATTACTCTATATTTACTATTATATTGTCACAGTAAAGGCTTTACCTCACATAATGTCTCACATAACATTTACATTACTCTATATATACTATTGTATTGTCACAGTAAAGGCTTTACCTCACATAATATCTCACATAACATTTACATTACTCTATATATACTATTGTATTGTCACAGTAAAGGCTTTACCTCACATAATATCTCATAGCATTTACATTACTCTATATTTACTATTGTATTGTCACAGTAAAGGCTTTACCTCACATAATATCTCACATAGCATTTACATTACTCTATATTTACTATTGTATTGTCACAGTAAAGGCTTTACCTCACATAATATCTCACATAGCATTTACATTACTCTATATATACTATTGTATTGTCACAGTAAAGGCTTTACCTCACATAATGTCTCACATAACATTTACATTACTCTATATTTACTATTGTATTGTCACAGTAAAGGCTTTACCTCACAATATCTCACATAGCATTTACATTACTCTATATTTACTATTATATTGTCACAGTAAAGGCTTTACCTCACATAATATCTCATAACATTTACATTACTCTATATATACTATTGTATTGTCACAGTAAAGGCTTTACCTCACATAATATTTCACATAACATTTACATTACTCTATATATACTATTATATTTTCATGGTAAATGCTTTATCTCACATAATATCTCACATAACATTTACATTATATATACTATTATATTTTCGTGGTAAATGCTTTATCTCACATAATATCTCACATAACATTTACATTATATATACTATTATATTTTCGTGGTAAATGCTTTATCTTACATAATATTGAATCTATGAGATTTTGAAAGTATTTATTTTGAGAACAATACCTTAACATTAGTATGAGTGGCCAGTTAAAGCCAGTTTCAACAGAAAGAGGTAGAGAATTCTGGCCGGCTTTGGCCAGTTTGAACATTAAAGGGTTGTTTCTAGTATAGGCACAAGGCCAGCATCTTTGGGGGTGAGGGGGGGTCGATTAAATAGACTCCAGTGCATTACTGGTACTTTATTTGAACTCAGAACGTAAAGAGACATAACTCTGTGCTGCAAGATATGGTGTCCAACGCTCTACCGATTCTGCCAATCCACCGCCAGGATGAAAGTTTAGAACCAAAACAAACCAAAATGCCAGACATGGTTCGATCGGGAAAACTGTGATTACATAAGTGTGTATAAATAGATGTTGTAATTTAGAGAGAGTGGCGGGTGAGGAGATCCTACCTACCTAACACACACACACACACACACACACACACACTCTCCCCCCCCCCCCCCCAGAGAGAGTGGCGGGTGAGGAGATCCTACCTCAGACACACACACACACACACACACTCTCCCCCCCCCCAGAGAGAGTGGCGGGTGAGGAGATCCTACCTCAGACACACACACACACTCCCCCCCCCCCAGAGAGAGTGGCGGGTGAGGAGATCCTACCTACCTACCTCACACACACACACACACACACACACACTCCCCCCCCCCCCAGAGAGAGTGGCGGGTGAGGAGATCCTACCTCACACACACACACACACACACACACACACACACACACACACACACCTCTCTCTCACACACACTTCCCCCCCCAGAGAGAGTGGCGGGTGAGGAGATCCTACCTACCT
>OZ024759.1:10303267-10310767 GCA_964016885.1 Eledone cirrhosa | reverse complement strand
GATAGACAGAGATAGATAGAGATAGACAGAGAGATAGAGGGAGATAGACAGAGAGATAGAGGGAGATAGATAGAGATAGATAGACAGAGAGATAGATAGATAGACAGAGAGATAGATAGAGATAGACAGAGAGATAGATAGAGATAGACAGAGAGATAGAGAGAGAGAGAGAGAGAGATAGATAGATAGATAGAGTGGAGGGGGGACTGATGGCATCGACCTCACCTCAGTGCATTACTGGTACTATATTTTATCGACCTCGGCAGGATGAAAGGCAAAGTTGAACTCAACAGGATCGGGACTCAGAATGTAAATAACCCTAACTAAATAAAATAATTATTTCTACTAAGGCACAAGGCCAGCAAGATTTTGTGGAGAGGAAAGTAGATTAAATTCGACCCCAGTGCGTTACTGGTACTTTATTTTTATTTTACCAGTAACGCACTGGGGTCAATTTAATGGTTCTGATTTCGACACAAGACCAACAATATATGAGGGGAGGGGGGAAAGTCGATTATATCGATCTCTGTGCTTGACTGGTATTTTATTTTATCGACCTCGTCAGGAGCAAAGACAAAGCTAAACTATGTGGGATGCGAACCCAGAACATAGATTGCCCCAACTAAATAAAATAATAATAATAATTGTTTCTACTTTTGGCACAAGGGCAGCAATTACCTCAGTACATTACTGGTGCTTTATTTTATCGACCCCGTTAATAATAATAATAATAATTGGCAAGGGGAGGGTGTTGCTTTGTTTACTCAGAAAGACAGCTAAGTTAAATTGAACAACTAAAACTACAAACTGTTGGAATTAATAAACATAGACAATAGTAAGATATTAAAACAATGATGATAGTCATGATAATAAACATTAAATTTCGTAAGAGGATATATAGTGAGACGTAGAGCAGATTGTGTGTAATAATGGAGCGTTTACTGTTAAGTTTGGAAATATAAACATACATTACAGGTAAATATATTTAGAAGAGGGGGAGGGAGAAATAGTTGAATGTGCGTCATGGTTATAATATCGGGGACTATTCTAAGTAAACAATTGCGTGGAAAATTGACCCCTTATTTCGTAACCAGTTGTTAACAGATACTACATAACACGGACACAAGCTGAAAAGCAAGAAATACAAGCTGACTAGGTCACTATCAGAAACCAGAGAGAGAAATAAGAAACAGAAGTGGAAGAAGAAGGGCGACTGCCTGGTAAATTTCTTACCTTCAAACACTGGAACGTAAAATTTTCTCCAGTGGAAAGGCCTTAGATCAATTTGCTAAGGACAAAACCAAACATAGTAACAGCCATTACTGTTATTCCATGACGTCACAAACAAGAAGACGAAAATAATGAGTTCATAGGAGTTATCTCCCCTGTTTTAATTTAGCCAAGTTCACATTACTCTACTTTTCTCCGTCTTCTTGATTTTTAATGACTAAAACTGGCAAATTTTATTTTACATAAACATTTTGTAAAGAGGAAGGGAGGGAGCCATAGCCTCTATACTCCCGGATAAGTGGTATATCTCAGCATTACCACGGAAAAAAGCCAGCGACACTCGTCGCATCAGCCACACCACCTAATAGGGTTCCTTCCTCAGGCAGGATACGCTTCCTTCGATTTTCTTTATTTTTTTTTTTTTACTGTGGAAAACGACAGTTCGGGGTCGCCAGCATGAAAACGAAGTAGTCAGTCAGATTGTGGCCTTTGAATACCTACCGCTCCTCCGGGGCACAGACAGCAGTACCCAAGCTGGAGACGGAGAATGTGCCACAGCTTAGTGGTACCCCAGATTAGAGATATATCTCCTTCGAACGGGAAAAGAAAAGGTTATCCCGTTTGGGCATTTACCATCACCATAGTCCTTGGAACGAAGCCGGGAGAGGTACACAGTGATATACATATGGAAGATCCTTGAGGGACTAGCACCAAACTTTGGCATTGAGAGTTGGACCGAACCCCGAACAAGACGTCACTGTGTGGTGCCAAAGGTCCCATCTTTCACGTCTAGAATAAGGAGCAGATATTGCAATAGCCTGGAGTTCAAAGGCCCTCAACTCTTCAACAAGCTGCCAAGAAATTTGAGAGATCTGCATGGTGTGGACATGGATGTTTTTAAGAAACATCTCGACACTCTGCTATCCAGGATCCCAGTTGAGCCCACAGCATGGTACAAAGGTAACTTAAGGGCAGCAGTAACAAACCCCCTATTGCACCAATGGCTAACCAACACAGGCTGGAGATAGAATGTGTAGCAACAAGGGCGGTGCTCCAGCATTGCCTCAGCCAGATGGCTGGAACAGGTAAAAGAGTAAAAGAGAGTCAAGACTGGCAGGCTCCAGTTGTGACGAGAAACCAGCCACATCAAGTCTTCTTCTTATGACATTATTCAATATGGCGTGCTGGGAGAACTAATCTGTGCTGTGGCAACAATGGGGCATATTTAGTCTGAACTCATCAGCCATGGTTCCACAATGGCATTTGTGTGGCTCACACACACAGAGGCCTAGGGGCAGAGTCGTCACTCAGATGGGGGTGCACCACTTACATCAAGAAGGGTACCTGTTGATGATGATGATGATGATACTGAATTGATCCATGTGCCACTGTTTGACTGCAAAACAGACCAGGTGCAGGTGAGATGATGTTGGTCCAAGGAAGACTCTACATGCAAGTTGAACTGCATTTCATGTCATACCTGTGACATACTGGGGAACAGTGAAGTTATCACCAACCCAAACAATCAGAGCTGACTTGAGTTCCCTTACAGAGAACCTCATTGATGAGGTTCAAATGTGATAGGAGAAGATGGATGATATGTAGTGCAAGGTTCATCATGTAGCATATGTATACCTAGTCACATGTAGGCCTGTAGTGCAGACAGGGAGTTTCACCTGTTGTTAGCCAGAGTCATCATCATCATCATCATCATTTAATGTCCATCTTCCATGCTAGCATGGGTTAGACGGGTTTGTCCCATTAGAGGCAAGTTGGGTCGGGTGGCCATGTCTTGCTCATATAGGACTGTTTCTGGCTGGTTTTCTATGGCTGGAGCCCTTCCTAATGCCAACCACATTTACTGTGTGTCCTGGGTACGTTTTGTTGTGTATCCTACATGACCACTTTACAGTGTGGGCCGGGTGTTTTTTTGTCACAAAACCTACACTATCACTTCACAGTGTGGACTGGGTGCTTTTTGTCGTGACACCTACTATGGACATGTGGTTAGAATATCTTAGGAAAGAATTGCTGGACAAATTTTACAGGCAAAATAACAGGTAGGAGACCCAGGGGTAGACCCCAAGCAAGGCTAACACCCATGAGCTTGGCTGATCTCACTTGGGGATCCAGCCGGGTCAGTTGGAAGTGGTTGCTTCTGACAGGACCTGCTGGAGAGAGTGTTTGAGGACTCTGCACCCATTGACCCTCTCCGGAATAAGGGGCCCAAGAAGAAGAAAGGGTAAGTCAATTAAATTGACCTCAGTACGCTACTATTACTTTAGTTTATTGACCCCATAAGGATGAAAGGCACAGGTAACCTCGGTGGTATTTGAACTCCAAACATAAAGGGCTATAACTCTGTGCCGTATGTTGTTTGAAGCTCCACCAACTCCAGCCACTCTACGGCTATCATCCTAATAACTATTTACTGTATTTCCCAGCATCAAAAACTCTACTTTGTTCCTAAAATAAGTCTCAAAAATCTACCATGAGTCCTGGAGGCCGAAGGTTGTTTATTAGTTGTTTTCAATAGGGTGGTGGATTGGCAGTATCGGTAGAGTGTCGGACGCCATGCTTTGACGCATAGAGTTACGGCCCTTTACATTCTGAGTTCAAATCCCGCCGAGGTTAACTTTGCCTTTCATCCTTACGGGGTTGATAAAATAAAGTACCAGTAATACACTGGGTGATTGCTGGCCTTGTGCCAAAAGTAGAAACAATTATTTGTTTTCAATAGGGTGGTGGATTGGCAGTATCGGTAGAGTGTCGGACGCCATGCTTTGACGCATAGAGTTACGGCCCTTGCCGTTCTGAGTTCAAATCCCACCGAGGTTAACTTTGCCTTTCATCCTTACGGGGTTGATAAAATAAAGTACCAGTAATACACTGGGTAATTGCTGGCCTTGTGCCAAAAGTAGAAACAATTATTTGTTTTCAAGTGTCTTCAGCACCGGGAAATACAGTAATGAGAGTGCAATGTTGATAAATACAGGAGTTGTTTTAAATTTCAAATAGCTTCACTTACACCAGAGATTCTCAAAGTGGGTGCTACCATCCCCCACAGGGGGGCATTGAGAAGATCCAGGGAGCGCTGGGACCTGGAACAGGTGGTGGTAGAGATGATATAATAGTATGTTATGTTAAATATCATATGATACATATATAGAAATATATAAAAAAAAAAAAAAAAAATTTATTTATACATAGTGTATATCTATATATAATATAAAAGAGAGATGTTTATTGGTTGGTTGGTTGGTTGGTTGAATCACACGAAAACCACACACACACACATCTAAAGAGAGAGAGACAGAAAGAGAGAGATAGGTCGTTATTCAGAGAGAGATACAATTAAAGTGTTAGATATTCAGAGAGAGAGAGAGAGTAACGTCCCAGAAAAGTCTAGAAACAACTTAAACTATAGATCCTTTGATCTATAGGAAGGTTTAACAATATTGTGTTAGCTTTTATAAAGTAGTTTTACAGTCTTTGATTTTACAGAACAAAGAAAAATTGATACTATTTTAAATTAATCTACCCTCCAGCTTTTATCCATATACTACTTACAGTCCGTACTAACGAAGCTAAACACTTCAGAAGCAATGTTATGTGGTATATTGCTGTGTTTCAGATGACGTCCTTTGGAGTTGAAAAAGATCATACTGACTATGGTAATTTCACATCTAAAATCCAAGGCCAATGTTACCATTTAATCAGCAGTTTACTTCCCCAGCCTAATAAGGAAGTTTTATGATTGTTTTTTTATGTCTCTCTCTCTCTCTCACACACACACACACACACACACACACACATTACAGTTTCACCTCATAACAGACAACACATCCAATAGTCATTTTCTCTGTTCTCCAGGTACCTCAGCTAGTTATATTATATATAAATTAATGATTTTATTTATTATATATTATTTACAATTTGTGTGTAGGCAGGCCTCTCTGGAAATAGGGGGGGGGGGGGTCGCTGAGGGTATCATGTGGCCATGAGGGGGGTAGTGGCCCCAAAAGTTTGAGAACCTCTGTCTTACATCAAAAATGTCCTTAAGAAAAGCATGAACATTACATATACATTTCTCTTTCATGCAAATTTGTAACTGTCTCAGTCCACCTCACTTAACCCTTTAGCATTTAAACTGGCCGTATCCAGCCAGAATTTTCTTACCTTTTTCTGTTCAAACTGGCTGTAACTGGTCACTCATACTCATGTTAAGGTATTGTTCTCAAAATGAGAACAATGCCTTAACATCAGTATGAGTGGCCAGTTACAGCCAGTTTGAACAGAAAAGGGTGAGAGAATTCTGGCTGGATACGGCCAGTTTAAGAAGAGGGCATCTGTACTCCTTCCTGGTACCAAGTTGCATCTCATTTCTGTTTTATGTCCCAGCAGTTGTTCCTAACACATCACCTTTACCCTTGTTGCAATTATTGCTAATCACTGGATATGACTCCATTTTAACATCTGAGTGACGATCTCTGATAGGCCAACAATCTTACCATTTTTCATTTCCTTGGTTGTTGGTCTCTATAACTGTAAATTTCGATAGCTGAACCCTTTGTCGGGTCAGTTGCAGCGCCGGATTTACCGTCGTTGTTAAGCACAGGGCCCCGTTGGCCAGGGGAGGTAGGGGCACATCTTCCTGACAAAAAACTTTTTTACAATGAATTTTTCAAATGTCAAACATTCAAATCAGCCTCATAACCTATCTAACCCAGGGCCTCATAACTTATCTAGCCCAGGGCCTCAGTTGTCCTATCTAGCTCAGGGCCTCAGTTGTCCTATCTAACCCAGGGCCTCAGTTGTCCTATCTAGCTCAGGGCCTCATAACTTATCTAGCCCAGGGCCTCAGTTGTCCTATCTAGCTCAGGGCCTCAGTTGTCCTATCTAACCCAGGGCCTCAGTTGTCCTATCTAGCTCAGGGCCTCATAACTTATCTAGCCCAGGGCCTCAGTTGTCCTATCTAGCTCAGGGCCTCAGTTGTCCTATCTAACCCAGGGCCTCAGTTGTCCTATCTAGCTCAGGGCCTCATAACTTATCTAACCCAGGGCCTCAGTTGTCCTATCTAGCTCAGGGCCTCATAACTTATCTAACCCAGGGCCTCAGTTGTCCTATCTAGCTCAGGGCCTCATAACTTATCTAACCCAGGGCCTCAGTTGTCCTATCTAGCTCAGGGCCTCATAACTTATCTAACCCAGGGCCTCAGTTGTCCTATCGAGCCCAGGGACTCATAACTTATCTAACCCAGGGCCTCATAACTTATCTAGCCCAGGGCCTCAGTTGTCCTATCTAGCCCAGGGCCTCAGTTGTCCTATCTAGCTCAGGGCCTCATAACTTATCTAGCCCAGGGCCTCATAACTTATCTAGCTCAGGGCCTCATAACTTATCTAGCCCAGGGCCTCAGTTGTCCTATCTAGCTCAGGGCCTCATAACTTATCTAGCCCAGGGCCTCATAACCTATCTAGCTCAGGGCCTCATAACCTATCTAACCCAGGGCCTCAGTTGTCCTATCTAGCTCAGGGCCTCATAACTTATCTAGCCCAGGGCCTCAGTTGTCCTATCTAACCCAGGGCCTCATAACTTATCTAACCCAGGGCCTCATAACCTATCTAGCTCAGGGCCTCATAACTTATCTAGCCCAGGGCCTCAGTTGTCCTATCTAGCTCAGGGCCTCATAACTTATCTAACCCAGGGCCTCATTTGTCCTATGGAGCCCGGGGCCTCATAACCTATCTAGCCCAGGGCCTCAGTTGTCCTAAATCTGACACGGGTCAGTTGGGAGTAGCCTCTTTCTCCAACTCATTTTCCACATTCAAATGTGTTTCTACTGACTGAATCATCTTTTTCACATCAAGTAATACTTGTTTCTACTTTAGGCACAAGGCCAGCAATTACCCAGTGCATTACTGGTACTTTATTTTATCTACCCCATAAGAATGAAAGGCAAAGTCAACCTCGGCGGGATTTGAACTCAGATCGTAAAGGGACGTAACTATGCTTGAAAGCATGGCGTTCGACCCTCTACCGATACTGCCAATCCACTGCCCTTTCAAGTAATACTGATAGTAGAATAACAGCTCCTAAGTCTGTTAGTAGAGCTTTTTATGTTGAAAGGACTTGGCTGCTATTTCTAGCTATCAATAACCCTATTCATACCACTGGGTTGATGGCAGTGTGCTTTTTCACCGTTATCTCCCAATTTGCTCTTAGTATATAATCATAGATAGTTAAATATTCTCCTCTGCTGATGATCCACTG
>OZ024759.1:10205767-10298267 GCA_964016885.1 Eledone cirrhosa | reverse complement strand
TAACCCTTTAACTGTCTGACTCCCTACCCTTGATAATACCACAAGCCCTACCCCTAACTGTTTAACTGCCCGACTTCCTATCCTTGATAATACCACAAGCCCTACCCCTAACCCTTTAACTGTCCGACTCCCTACCCTTGATAATACCACAAGCTCTACCCCTAACCCTTTAACTGCCCGACTTCCTACCCTTGATAATACCACAAGCCCTACCCCTAATTGTTTAACTGCCCGACTTCCTATCCTTGATAATACCACAAGCCCTACTCCTAACCCTTTAATTGTCCCACTCCCTACCCTTGATAATACCACAAGCCCTACCCCTAACTGTTTAACTGCCCGACTTCCTACCCTTGATAATACCACAAGCCCTACCCCTAACTGTTTAACTATCATACTCCCTAAGCCCTATACTAACATTATCTAAACATTGAGCCAATATTTTAACTGAATAGTATGTTCACTTCCTTCAGCAATAGTTCCCCCTTTTCACCAGCCATTTGACCGTAGTAAAGTGCTGCTTGCTTCATACCAATGTTTATGAGGTACCGACTAAATTCAAGAAATACCGCTTCAATCAATGGAGCTGGAAACAAAATTCTTGTTAAGGAAAAATTTTAACTTAAAAAATTTGGAATTGATCCTACCCACATCTCACCATGCCATTTAACCCTTTAGCATTCCAACCGGCTATATCCAGCCAGAATTCTCTCACCTTTTTCTGTTCAAACTGGCTGTAACTGGCTGTTCATACTGATTTTAAGGTGTTTTTCTCAAAATACATAATATCAAAATATCATAGAGTCATTATATGAGATAATTATGTGAGGTAAAGCCTTTACTGTGAAAATACAATAGTATATATAGAGTAATGTAAATGTTATGTGAGATATTATGTGAGGTAACGCCTTTACTGTGACAATACAATAGTATATATAGAGTAATGTAAATGTTATGTGAGATATTATGTGAGGTAAAGCCTTTACTGTGACAATACAATAGTATATATAGAGTAATGTAAATGTTATGTGAGATATTATGAGGTAAAGCCTTTACTGTGAAAATACAATAGTATATATAGAGTAATGTAAATGTTATGTGAGATATTATGTGAGGTAAAGCCTTTACTGTGAAAATACAATAGTAGAGTAATGTAAATGTTAAAGGGTTAAACCAGTCATATCTGGCCTGAATTCTCTCACCTCTTTCTGTTTAAACCGGCTGTAACCGGCTGCTCTTACTGTTTTTTAAGGTGTTTTTCTCAAAATAATATCAAAATCTCATAGATTCGATATCATGTGAGATAAAGCCTTTACTGTGAAAATACAATAGTAAATATATAGACTCAAACTCACAACCTCATGATTATAAGCCCGATGCTCTAACCACTAAGCCATGCATCTTCACACATATATATATCATCGTCGTTTAACGTCCATCTTCCACGCTAGCATGGGTTAGACGGTTTTGTCCCACTTGATGCAGGATTGGTCGGGAGACCATATCTCGCTTATACAGAACTGTCCCTGGTAGGATTTCTACGACTGGATGCCCTTCCTAACACCAACCCCTTTACAGTGTGGACTGGGTGCTTTTTGTTGTGTCACCATTTTACAGTGGATGGAAATAGGAGGATGGGGTAGTGTTGGAGGTGGGGTATATATTGGGTTAAGAGGTCTCTACTGACTAGGTTTGTATGCAAGGGAAGGTGGGTCTTCTGTACAACTATATAGCACCAAAGATCTTGATCCAGTGACATTGTCTTAGAGGGGTGTCAGCAAACAAGGTCAGTTTTTATCACCTCGTCCCAAGTTTTTCTTGGTCTACCTACTCCATAGCTTCCATCAATTTTGATTACTCTGCTCTGCACTTTTTTATACAGCTGCCGTCCTTCATACACATCACATGTCCATACCAATACAATCTCCTCTCCAGAACACAACATTTGATACCTCTTATGCTTAGTCTCTCTCTCAGTTCATCATTTATGCTTTGCCATTGGTGTACATTACTATTACACATCCATCGGAGCATGCAGGCTTCATTTCTTTCTAATCTACGCAAGTCTTCTGCACACAGTGCTCAGGTCTCACTACCATGTCACATTGCTGTTCATATATACGCATCATACAGTTTACCTTTAGAGATGGACAGAGAATGAAGCATGCAGGCTTCATTTCTTTCTAATCTACGCAAGTCTTCAGCATATATATATACAAGTAAGGAAGGCAGACTAATAGTAATGATCAAAGAAGCAGAATTATTCTAAAGGATACCGTTTTCTTCTGTTTTCTCAATGACCCCAAATTCCATGGAGGCCTCTAGAAACCTGGCAGCCCTGTCAAAATACCTCATACCATACAACATCTCCGTGACTCGCAGGAACTGGCCAAGAGACAGCATCACAAGGATGGCTTTGCTCTGGAGAAAAACAACAAAGAAAATCAGTAGTATGTAGAAAATACCATCAATATCACCACACCACCATTAATACCACCACACCATCACCATTAATACCACCACACCACCACCACCAGAAATACCACCACACCACCACCACACTACCGCCATCAATATCACCACACCACCACACCACCATCACCATTAATACCACCACACCACCACCACCACCATAAATGCCACACCGCACGACCACCACCATCAATACCACCACACCACCATCAATACCACCACACCACCACAATACCACCATCAATACCACCATTAGTACCACCACCATAAATACCACACCGCACGACCACCACCATCAATACCACCACAAATACCACCACACCACCACCAATACCACCACACCACCACCACAATACCACCGCACCACCACCACAGCACCATCAATACCTCCAATGCCACCACACCACCGCCACCACCACCACCACTGCCACCACACCACACCTCACCACCACCACTGCCACCACACCACCACCACCACAAAGGTAAGTGTCACTTACCTTTTGTCCTTGCTGTGATAAATGATCAGCCCATCTCTTCACAACTTCGCTGTACTCACAATAGTTCAGGGTTGCCTAGGGTTAAATAAATATATATATATCAATGAGAAATAAAATCATATTTTATCTTACCTTAATTACAGGTACAGTATATCTACCTTAATTACAGGTACAGTATATCTACCTTAATTACAGGTACAATATATGTACCTAAATTACAGGTACAATATATCTACCTTAATTACAGGTACAGTGTATATAACTACCTTAATTACAGGTACAATATATCTACCTTAATTACAGGTACAGTGTATATAACTACCTTAATTATAGGTATAATATATATCTCTACCTTAATTACAGGTATAATATATCTACCTTAATTACAGGTACAGTATATCTACCTTAATTACAGGTACAGTATATCTACCTTAATTACAGGTACAGTATATCTACCTTAATTACAGGTACAGTATATCTACCTTAATTAAAGGTATAATATATCTACCTTAATTACAGGTACAGTATATCTACCTTAATTACAAGTACAGTATATCTACCTTAATTACAGGTACAATATATCTACCTTAATTACAGGTACAATATATCTACCTTAATTACAGGTGCAGTATATATCTCTACCTTAATTACAGGTATAATATATATACCTTAATTACAGGTACAGTATATATCTCTACCTTAATTACAGGTACAGTATATCTACCTTAATTACAGGTACAGTATATCTACCTTAATTACAGGTATAATATATCTACCTTAATTACAGGTATAATATATCTACCTTAATTACAGGTACAATATCTCTACCTTAATTACAGGTACAATATATCTACCTTAATTACAGGTACAATATATCTACCTTAATTACAGGTACAATATATCTACCTAATTACAGGTACAATATATCTACCTAATTACAGGTATAATATATCTCTACTTTAATTACAGGTACAATATATCTACCTTAATTACAGGTACAATATATCTACCTAATTACAGGTACAATATATTTCTACCTTAATTACAGGTACAATATATCTACCTTAATTACAGGTACAATATATCTACCTAATTACAGGTAGAGCTAATTAGTCTGGCACCTTTTCTCACCTGGATATATTTATCCACAGACATTTCAATTGTCTGCAATCCACCCAATTAGTTGACAGGGTGGCCACGTATGGCATGGTTGTGTAAATTATGATCAATATATCCACATATTGATGGAAGAACAATTTGTTAAATTATGTAAGTGGCTGAGCATTCCACAGACTTATGTATCCTTGAAGTAAATCTCAGGGAGATTCAGCATAACACAGTCTGATATAGCTGGTCCTTTCAATTTAATGAGCTTACAACCCAGTTTCCTCCACATGTAACAGGCTTACAACCTAGTCTCCCTCCACATCTAACGGGCTTACAACCTAGTTTCCCTCCACATTTAGCAGGCTTACAACCTAGTCTCCCTCCACATCTAACAGGCTTACAACCTAGTCTCCCTCCACATCTAACGGGCTTACAACCTAGTTTCCCTCCACATTTAGCAGGCTTACAACCTAGTCTCCCTCCACATCTAACGGGCTTACAACACAGTCTCCCACCACATCTAACGGGCTTACAACACAGTCTCCCACCACATCTAACGGGCTTACAACCCAGTTTCCCTCCATATTTAGCAGGCTTACAACCTAGTTTCCCTCCACATCTAACGGGCTTACAACCTAGTTTCCCTCCACATCTAACGGGCTTACAACCTAGTTTCCCTCCACATTTAACGGGCTTACAACCTAGTCTCCCTCCACATCTAACGGGCTTACAACCCAGTTTCCTCCACATGTAACAGTCTTATAACACAGTTTTCCCCCACATTTTAACACTCTGTTGTGGGGGGAAAAACCCTGAACACCACCCCGTAACTAAAAGTGGATTAGGTGAAACTCTATAAATAAGAACTGAAGTGAACTGTCAGGGGAACTGTGTGTACGGAATCTCGTTGTAGTCTCTTGTTAGTAGTTCAAGAGTACACCTGGTGAATACCTTGGGTTTAAATAATAACAATATTTTTTATTCATAGTTGCACAAACAACATTACAAATCGTTTGCAATTCCTTCACAATGAAAATATAAACAGAGCATATAAATAAATTTACATTAGAATAACATAACAAATATGTTTTAAATATAAATATAAATAACATTATAAATGCTTCAGTAACACTATAAAGGATGATACAATGAAAGATATATTCTTTTAATGTTGCAATATTAAAGAAAATGTAAAGGAAGGGGTGAACAACCGAGCCAACACCAGAGCAAAAGACAGCAACGTCGCGAGTACTGGGCAACCTCTCTAATGATTTTTGAGGTAAGCCAGACCACTGGCAGCATTGCCTCTGTAATGTTGTTTGTGCAACTATGAATAAAAATATAATTATTATTTAAACATAATACATTAGTGAATAAAACGTAATAATGTCCTTGAGTTTTACTCTCGTTTCGTACAGGTGTGTCACACCATCATAACACACTTTACACATGATCACATCATTCTTTATTTTAACTTTATCTTCTCAGAGTTTTGTAAGAATCTGAGAGATAAGCTACATAAACAGTGTTTCCTTGTCACGACAAAAAGCACCCAGTCCACACTGTAAAGTGGTCGTGTAGGTGTCATGACAAAAATCACCCAGTCCACACTGTAAAGTGGTCGTGTAGGTGTCACGACAAAAAGCACCCAGTCCACACTGTAAAGTGGTCGTGTAGGTGTCATGACAAAAATCACCCAGTCCACACTGTAAAGTGGTCGTGTAGGTGTCACGACAAAAAGGACCCAGTCCACACTGTAAAGTGGTCGTGTAGGTGTCACGACAAAAAGCCCCCAGTCCACACTGTAAAGTGGTCGTGTAGGTGTCACGACAAAAAGCCCCCAGTCCACACTGTAAAGTGGTCGTGTAGGTGTCACGACAAAAAGGACCCAGTCCACACTGTAAAGTGGTCGTGTAGGTGTCACAACAAAAAGCCCCCAGTCCACACTGTAAAGTGGTCGTGTAGGTGTCACGACAAAAAGCCCCCAGTCCACACTGTAAAGTGGTCGTGTAGGTGTCACAACAAAAAGCACCCAGTCCACACTGTAAAGTGGTCGTGTAGGTGTCACAACTAAAAGCCCCCAGTCCACACTGTAAAGTGGTCGTGTAGGTGTCACGACAAAAAGCCCCCAGTCCACACTGTAAAGTGGTCGTGTAGGTGTCACGACAAAAAGCCCCCAGTCCACACTGTAAAGTGGTCGTGTAGGTGTCACAACTAAAAGCCCCCAGTCCACACTGTAAAGTGGTCGTGTAGGTGTCACGACAAAAAGGACCCAGTCCACACTGTAAAGTGGTCGTGTAGGTGTCACAACAAAAAGCCCCCAGTCCACACTGTAAAGTGGTCGTGTAGGTGTCACGACAAAAAGCCCCTAGTCCACACTGTAAAGTGGTCGTGTAGGTGTCAGAACAAAAAGCACCCAGTCCACACTGTAAAGTGGTCATGTAGGTGTCACAACTAAAAGCCCCCAGTCCACACTGTAAAGTGGTCGTGTAGGTGTCACGACAAAAAGGACCCAGTCCACACTGTAAAGTGGTCGTGTAGGTGTCACAACAAAAAGCCCCCAGTCCACACTGTAAAGTGGTCGTGTAGGTGTCACAACAAAAAGCACCCAGTCCACACTGTAAAGTGGTCGTGTAGGTGTCACAACTAAAAGCCCCCAGTCCACACTGTAAAGTGGTCGTGTAGGTGTCACGACAAAAAGCCCCCAGTCCACACTGTAAAGTGGTCATGTAGGTGTCACAACAAAAAGCACCCAGTCCACACTGTAAATGAGGTTAGCGTTAGGAATGGCATCCAGCTGTAGAAACCAAGCTAGAAACAGTTCTGTATGAGCAAGACATGGTCACCTGACCCAACTTGGCTCAAATGAGACAACCCATCTAACCCATGCTAGAGTGGAAAAATGGACGTTAAACGATGATGATGATATATAGGGGTTCAATTCCCCATAGTAGCTGATAACAAATTTTTTTTCCATCTTTTAAAGGTCTTCACCCTATTCTATAGAATCTCAGTGAATGAGTACATTACTCTTTATATTAAGTCATATTTCAATTACGGGTACAGTTTTTGTCTCCTCAATGTCACTCACAAGGCATTGGTTTAGCTGAGGCTTTGGCCCGAGACTGTGACCAGAGGCTGTGACCCGAGGCTGTGACCCGTGGCTGTGACCAGAGGCTGTGACCCGAGGCTGTGACCAGAGGCTGTGACCCGAGGCTGTGACAAGAGGCTGTGATAAATGACCCGAGGCTGTGACCCAAGGCTGTGACCCAAGGCTGTGATAAATGACCAGAGGCTGTGACCCATGGCTGTGATAAATGACCCGATGTTGTGACCTGAGGCTGTGACCCGAGGCTGTGACCCGAGGCTGTAACCCGAGACTGTGACCAGAGGCTGTGATAAATGACCCGAGGCTGTGACCCAAGGCTGTGACCCATGGCTGTGATAAATGACCCGATGTTGTGACCTGAGGCTGTGACCCGAGGCTGTGACCCGAGGCTGTGACCTGTGGCTGTGACCCGAGGCTGTGATAAATGACTCGAGGCTGTGACCCGAGGCTGTGACCCGAGGCTGTGACCTGTGGCTGTGACCCGAGGCTGTGATAAATGACCTGATGCTGTGACCCAAGGCTGTGATAAATGACCTGATGCTGTGACCCAAGGCTGTGATAAATGACCCGATGCTGTGACCCAAGGCTGTGATAAATGACCCGATGCTGTGACCCGAGGCTGTGATAAATGACCTGATGCTGTGACCCAAGGCTGTGATAAATGACCCAATGCTATGACCCAAGGCTGTGATAAATGACCTGATGCTGTGACCCAAGGCTGTGATAAATGACCTGATGCTGTGACCCAAGGCTGTGATAAATGACCCAATGCTATGACCCAAGGCTGTGATAAATGACCTGATGCTGTGACCCAAGGCTGTGACAAATGACACCTTAGATGCCACACAGTGGGATTGAACCTGAGACCAAAGATTGTGAAGTAAAGTGTTCAACCATTCAGCTATGACATGCTGACTAAAACGATAACATGAGAACATAAAGACTACCTTGGCTAGCCAAACTGCTTCATCCCAGTGGCCGTAAGTCTGCAAATAACGGCAGGCATCGAGACCTTTATCTATTAAACACAGCAGCTGGATTCCCTCTGTAAAACAACAACAACAACAATAACAATAACACAACTCAAAGTGTTTATATTTATCAAAAACCTTCCAACATAATTTTAGGTAGGAACCTTTGTTAAGTTATGTTCCAAACATAAGATTAATAATGAAAAATCCTACCAAATTCTTCATTATTTTCACAATAATTCAAATGATAAATAATCAAATTTAAAAAGAAAAACTAATGGTAAAAAACAAAACAAATAAAAATTTAAGAATTAATTAATTAATTAATTAATTAATTATCAGTGATGATATCATTCCAATCTGGCTGAGTATTCCAACCTTCTGTCATGATACCACTTCCAACCAGTCTGTGTATTCTAGTCAGGCTGTGTCAATCCTGTTCATGTAAATAATGAACAGGAGAGGTGACAGTACGCACCCTTGGTGGAGTCTGACTCACACATTAAATGGTTTTGATTTAGCACTATTTATCTGAACACAAATACTCGGGGATTTGTATAGAGACATCAGGGCAGCAAGAAGCTGACCATCGATCTCATACTCCTGCACAGCCCTCCACAGCAGGTCCTGAGGAATGCAGGCATATACCTTCTCAAGGTTGACAAAACAAGAACATATTTCTTGGTAATACTCCCAAGATTGCTCAAATACCTGCCGTAGTGTGAATATTTGGTCGGCTGTGCTGTGACTGTGGCATAAACCACACTGTTCATCAACTAGCTTGGACTTGACAATCTCCCTGCATCTCTTTGCCAGACACTTAGCATGGACTTTACCAGGGAGGCTTAATAAGGAGACCCCTCCTCCTTATTATCCCTCCTGATTGCTATTGCTTAGGTGCCTTTTCAGAGTTCCAGGCCACCTGGCATACACAAATCAACCAGAGGATACCTTCTTTATCTAAGGCTTTTAACAGCTCAGGCTGAATAGTATCCTCCCCAACGACCTTGCTCTTTGAAAAAGGGGAGGTAATCAGAGGAAGATGATGGAGGGGTGGGTGGGAGGTAATGAAAGAAAGTTCCAAAAGAAATTAGGTGTGTGTGGAGGGGGGGGGGGCGCAACTGGAAGTAAAATCAGAAAGATGGAAGAGGATGTTAAAGAAAAATGCAAGGGGAGGTAATTGCAAGAAAAACAGTGAAGCGAAGTAATGAGAAAAACAAAAAAAAAAAAATATGTAAGTGTAAGTATCAGAAAAAGAAGAACCCGTGGAAATGATGATGATGATAATAATAATAATAATAATAATAATAATAATAAAACAAAGGGAGTAATCAGAAAAAAAAACGAGAAAATTAAAGAGAGGCTAAAAAACCCAGAAATCATTTAATACTGACATGTGTAGAAACATTTGACTGGATTTCGCAAGTGACATGGTATTACTTAACTTGACAGAAAACGATCGCTGATTTGGACTTGATAGGTTTCATACCAAGTGCTGCATGGCTGGAATAAAAATCAGTGCTGCGAAAACTGAGACACTCGTCCTCTCAAGGAAGCCTGCGCAGTGCACTCTACATGTAAGTGGTGTAGGACTGAAGGAGGTAGAGAAGTTCAAGTATCTCGGGGCTGTGTTCGTGAGTGATGGAAGGCAGGAGACTGAATTAAGTGCACAGATTGCAGGAGCTGGTGCAATAATGTGCCAGCTTCAGCATTTGGTAATCAGAAGAAGGGAAGTAGGGGTAAAAGCCTAACTTGCTTTGGAGTAACGTTACTCAATAGTATGTAGCTCGAATATCAAAGAGTCACAAAGAGTCACTCCAGGTAGAGCCGCTACTTCTCCAAACTGAGAGATCACAGCTCCGATACTATGGAGGACATGTGGTTAGAATGTCTGAGGAGAGATCACAGCTCCGATACTATAGAGGGCATGTGGTTAGAATGTCTGAGGAGAGATCACAGCTCCGATACTATGGACATGTGGTTAGAATGTCTGAGGAGAGATCACAGCTCCGATACTATGGAGGACATGTGGTTAGAATGTCTGAGGAGAGATCACAGCTCCAATACTATGGAGGACATGTGGTTAGAATGTCTGAGGAGAGATCACAGCTCCAATACTATGGACATGTGGTTAGAATGTCTGAGGAGAGATCATAGCTCCAATACTATGGAGGAGATGTAGTTAGAATGTCTGAGGAGAGATCACAGCTCCGATACTATGGACATGTGGTTAGAATGTCTGAGGAGAGATCACAGCTCCAATACTATGGGCATGTGGTTAGAATGTCTGAGGAGGGATCACAGCTCCGATACTATGGAGGACATGTGGTTAGAATGTCTGAGGAGAGATCACAGCTCCGATACTATGGAGGACATGTGGTTAGAATGTCTGAGGAGAGATCACAGCTCCAATACTATGGAGGACATGTGGTTAGAATGTCTGAGGAGAGATCACAGCTCCAATACTATGGAGGACATGTGGTTAGAATGTCTGAGGAGAGATCACAGCTCCGATACTATGGGCATGTGGTTAGAATGTCTGAGGAGAGATCACAGCTCCGATACTATGGAGGGCATGTGGTTAGAATGTCTGAGGAGAGATCACAGCTCCGATACTATGGAGGACATGTGGTTAGAATGTCTGAGGAGAGATCACAGCTCCGATACTATGGAGGACATGTGGTTAGAATGTCTGAGGAGAGATCACAGCTCCGATACTATGGAGGACATGTGGTTAGAATGTCTGAGGAGAGATCACAGCTCCGATACTATGGAGGGTATGTGGTTAGAATGTCTGAGGAGAGATCACAGCTCCAATACTATGGACATGTAGTTAGAATGTCTGAGGAGAGATCACAGCTCCAATACTATGGAGGACATGTGGTTAGAATGTCTGAGGAGAGATCACAGCTCCGATACTATGGACATGTGGTTAGAATGTCTGAGGAGAGATCACAGCTCCGATACTATGGAGGGCATGTGGTTAGAATGTCTGAGGAGAGATCACAGCTCCGATACTATGGAGGGCATGTGGTTAGAATGTCTGAGGAGAGATCACAGCTCCGATACTATGGAGGACATGTGGTTAGAATGTCTGAGGAGAGATCACAGCTCCGATACTATGGAGGGTATGTGGTTAGAATGTCTGAGGAGAGATCACAGCTCCAATACTATGGAGGACATGTGGTTAGAATGTCTGAGGAGAGATCACAGCTCCGATACTATGGAGGACATGTGGTTAGAATGTCTGAGGAGAGATCACAGCTCCAATACTATGGGCATGTGGTTAGAATGTCTGAGGAGAGATCACAGCTCCGATACTATGGAGGACATGTGGTTAGAATGTCTGAGGAGAGATCACAGCTCCGATACTATGGAGGAGATGTGGTTAGAATGTCTGAGGAGAGATCACAGCTCCGATACTATGGACATGTGGTTAGAATGTCTGAGGAGAGATCACAGCTCCAATACTATGGAGGAGATGTGGTTAGAATGTCTGAGGAGAGATCACAGCTCCGATACTATGGACATGTGGTTAGAATGTCTGAGGAGAGATCACAGCTCCGATACTATGGAGGAGATGTGGTTAGAATGTCTGAGGAGAGATCACAGCTCCGATACTATGGAGGGCATGTGGTTAGAATGTCTGAGGAGAGATCACAGCTCCGATACTATGGAGGAGATGTGGTTAGAATGTCTGAGGAGAGATCACAGCTCCGATACTATGGACATGTGGTTAGAATGTCTGAGGAGAGATCACAGCTCCGATACTATGGAGGACATGTGGTTAGAATGTCTGAGGAGAGATCACAGCTCCGATACTATGGAGGACATGTGGTTAGAATGTCTGAGGAGAGATCACAGCTCCGATACTATGGAGGACATGTGGTTAGAATGTCTGAGGAGAGATCACAGCTCCGATACTATGGAGGACATGTGGTTAGAATGTCTGAGGAGAGATCACAGCTCCAATACTATGGAGGGCATGTGGTTAGAATGTCTCAGGAAATAATGACTGGACAGATTTTACAGGCAAAACCAACCGTAAGGATACCCAGGGGTAGACCCCAAGCAAGATGGTTGGATAACATCCAAGAGCTTGTCTGGTCTTGCTTGGGGATCCAGCCGGATCAGTTGTAGACAGTTGTTTCTGACCAAGACCCGCTCGTCACAATCCCCACAACCCTCTCAAGAAGAAGAGGAAGCATTACTAACCTGATAACTTTCCATTCGCAATTAAATTTGTGGCTACTAGCTTGATGGTACTTTGACTTGCACCAGATGACCTTATACTGGCCACCAGACAGGCCCTGAAATGACAACAACAATTGTAGTAATGGTGGTGGTAGTAGTAATATTAGTAGTAGTAGCAGCAGTAGTTGTAGTAGTGGTGGTAGTAGTAGTAGTAGTAGCATTAGTAGTAGTAGCAGTAACAGCAGTAACAGTAGTAGCAGCAGCAGTAGTAGTAGTAGAAATAACAGCAGTAGTAGTAGCAGTAGTAGTAGTAGTAGCAGTAGTAGCAGTAGTAGTAGTAGTAGTAGTAGTAGTAGCAGTAACAGCAGTAACAGTAGTAGCAGCAGCAGTACTAGTAGTAGTAGTAGCAGGAGTAGTAGTAGTAGTAGTAGTAGTAGTAGTAGTAGCAGCAGTAACAGTAGTAGTAGTAGCAGTACTAGTAGTAGTAGTAGTAGCAGCAGCAGTAGTAGTAGCAGTAACAGCAGTAGTAGTAGTAGCAGCAGTAATAGTAGTAGCAGCAGCAGTAGTAGTAGCAGTAACAGCAGTAGTAGTAGTAGCAGTAGTAACAGTAACAGCAGTAGTAGTAGTAGTAGTAGTAGCAGTAACAGTAGTAGTAGTAGCAGTACTAGTAGTAGTAGTAGTAGCAGCAGCAGTAGTAGTAGCAGTAACAGCAGTAGTAGTAGTAGCAGTAGTAACAGTAACAGCAGTAGTAGTAGTAGTAGTAGCAGCAGTAACAGTAGTAGTAGTAGCAGTACTAGTAGTAGTAGTAGTAGCAGCAGCAGTAGTAGTAGCAGTAACAGCAGTAGTAGTAGTAGCAGCAGTAATAGTAGTAGCAGCAGCAGTAGTAGTAGTAGCAGTAACAGCAGTAGTAGCAGTAGCAGTAGTAGCAGTAACAGCAGTAGTAGTAGTAGTAGTAGCAATAGTAGTAGCAATAATAGCAGTACTAGTAGCAGTAGTAGTAATAGTAGTAGTAGCAGCAGTAACAGCAGTAGTATTAGTAGGACTCAATACTCACCTTAAGCTGTCCACATAATAGTTATCATTATCGGCCTCAGTCTCCAACAAGAGCTGGACAGCGCGGTCAGTTTGGCCTAACAACATGTAGTTTTCAGCACATTTCTTGGTGTTCTCATATGTTGCTCTCTTACTGTCGTGGAGGGCAATACGGTCTAGTTGGTATTTCTGGAACATTCCACAGAATACACAGAATAATATATAATCGTTTCTACTTTTTGGCACAAGGGGCCAGCAATTACCGCAGTACATTACTGGTACTTTTTATAGTAATCATAGCCTATAACACACGGTTATTGTTATAGTAATCACCGCATATAACACATGGTTATTGTTATAGTAATCACCGTATATAACACATGGTTATTGTTATAGTAATCACCGTATATAACACACGGTTATTGTTATAGTAATCACCGCATATAACACACGGTTATTGTTATAGTAATCACTGTAGATAACACACGGTTATTGTTATAGTAATCACCGCATATAACACACGGTTATTGTTATAGTAATCACTGTAGATAACACACGGTTATTGTTATAGTAATCACCGCATATAACACACGGTTATTGTTATAGTAATCACCGTATATAACACACGGTTATTGTTATAGTAATCACCTCATATAACACATGGTTATTGTTATAGTAATCACAGCATATAACACACGGTTATTGTTATAGTAATCACCTCATATAACACATGGTTATTGTTATAGTAATCACCGTATATAACACATGGTTATTGTTATAGTAATCACAGCATATAACACACGGTTATTGTTATAGTAATCACAGCATATAACACACGGTTATTGTTATAGTAATCACAGCATATAACACACGGTTATTGTTATAGTAATCACAGCATATAACACACGGTTATTGTTATAGTAATCACAGCATATAACACACGGTTATTGTTATAGTAATCACAGCATATAACACACGGTTATTGTTATAGTAATCACAGCCTATAACACATGGTTATTGTTATAGTAATCACCTCATATAACACACAGTTATTGTTATAGTAATCACAGCATATAACACACGGTTATTGTTATAGTAATCACAGCATATAACACACGGTTATTGTTATAGTAATCACAGCATATAACACACGGTTATTGTTATAGTAATCACAGCATATAACACACGGTTATTGTTATAGTAATCACAGCATATAACACACGGTTATTGTTATAGTAATCACAGCCTATAACACATGGTTATTGTTATAGTAATCACCTCATATAACACACAGTTATTGTTATAGTAATCACAGCATATAACACACGGTTATTGTTATAGTAATCACAGCATATAACACACGGTTATTGTTATAGTAATCACAGCATATAACACACGGTTATTGTTATAGTAATCACAGCATATAACACACGGTTATTGTTATAGTAATCACAGCATATAACACACGGTTATTGTTATAGTAATCACAGCATATAACACACGGTTATTGTTATAGTAATCACAGCATATAACACACGGTTATTGTTATAGTAATCACAGCATATAACACACGGTTATTGTTATAGTAATCACAGCATATAACACACGGTTATTGTTATAGTAATCACAGCCTATAACACATGGTTATTGTTATAGTAATCACCTCATATAACACACAGTTATTGTTATAGTAATCACAGCATATAACACACGGTTATTGTTATAGTAATCACAGCATATAACACACGGTTATTGTTATAGTAATCACAGCATATAACACACGGTTATTGTTATAGTAATCACAGCATATAACACACGGTTATTGTTATAGTAATCACAGCATATAACACACGGTTATTGTTATAGTAATCACAGCATATAACACACGGTTATTGTTATAGTAATCACCGCATATAACACACGGTTATTGTTATAGTAATCACAGCATATAACACACGGTTATTGTTATAGTAATCACTGTAGATAACACACGGTTATTGTTATAGTAATCACCTCATATAACACACAGTTATTGTTATAGTAATCACAGCATATAACACATGGTTATTGTTATAGTAATCACCGCATATAACACACGGTTATTGTTATAGTAATCACCTCATATAACACATGGTTATTGTTATAGTAATCACCGCATATAACACACGGTTATTGTTATAGTAATCACAGCATATAACACACGGTTATTGTTATAGTAATCACTGTAGATAACACACGGTTATTGTTATAGTAATCACAGCATATAACACACGGTTATTATTATAGTAATCACTGTAGATAACACACGGTTATTGTTATAGTAATCACCTCATATAACACATGGTTATTGTTATAGTAATCTCAGCATATAACACGGTTATTGTTATAGTAATCACAGGATATAACACGCTGTTATTGTTATAGTAATCACAGGATATAACACGCGGTTATTGTTATAGTAATCACTGCATATAACACACGGTTATTGTTATAGTAATCACAGCATATAACACACGGTTATTGTTATAGTAATCACAGCATATAACACACGGTTATTGTTATAGTAATCACAGCATATAACACACGGTTATTGTTATAGTAATCACAGCATATAACACACGGTTATTGTTATAGTAATCACAGCATATAACACACGGTTATTGTTATAGTAATCACCTCATATAACACATGGTTATTGTTATAGTAATCACAGCATATAACACACGGTTATTGTTATAGTAATCACAGCATATAACACACAGGTCACAACAACAACAAGCGCTGCTGTTGCTGTTAACTGATTGTATTTTGGTCATTTTTCACCATAGTTCCTGACCCACTCAAGCATGCAAGTCTTCAATGAGCAACAACTTGCCAGTTCAAGGAACACAACAACCACTACAACACCTCACCGACCACATCCACCCCCCTGACACCGACTACTTGGTCAGTTTGGCCTAACAACATGTAGTTCTCAGCACATTTCTTGGTGTTCTCATATGTTGCTCTCTTACTGTCGTGGAGGGCAATACGGTCTAGTTGGTATTTCTGGAACATTCCACAGAATACACAGAATAATATATATTCGTTTCTACTTTTTGGCACAAGGGGCCAGCAATTACTGCAGTACATTACTGGTACTTTATTTTATCGACCCCCGTAAGGATGAAAGGCAAAGTTCACCTCAGCGGGATTTGAACTCAGAACGTAAAGGGACGCAACTCTGTGCTGGAAAGGAACAACTTGCAACAAAATTTGGCATGCCAAAGGGAACCATAAACACAATTATGAAAAACAAAGAAAATTATTTGACCCAAAACGATGAATCGAATGCTCGAAAAAACATTCTCAAGAGCAAAAAAAACGACGATGTCTACAAAATTTTATATGAGTGGGTCCAAAAGAAAAGAAAGGCAAATCACACCATGACCAATGACCTTTTGGCAATAATGGCGATTAAAATAAACAAAAAATTGGGTGTACACGATTTCAAGGCTTTTACATGGATCACACGCTTCAAATCAAAATACGGCATCAAATCTGGTTTGATATCTGGAGGAAGGATTGGTGGACCCCGTCATTTTGAGAGAAACTTGGAACGAATTCGAAAAAATTTACAAAAAAATACCAGCCAGAAGACGTGTTCAACTGTGATGAAACGGGCCTGTTTTTTAAGTGCCCCCCCCAACCAGAACACTAATTCTCAGCGACGAGGACAAGGCAAGCGGAAAGTTTTCCAAAGAAAGATTCACCATTCTGTTCTGTACCAGCATGTTGGGTGAAAAACTAAAACCTCTGATTATAGGAAAGTACAAGTGTCCACGGGGTTTCAAGGACCTTAATTTCAACACCATGAACGTAAAAAGGCCTGGATGACAACTACAATTTTTTTAGATTGGTTGGAGGGATTAAATGATCAAATGATTAGTTCCATTAGAACAACTCTGTTACTATTGGACAACGCAACTGTACACTGTATCGACAAAGAATTTTCAAATGTTGAACTTTATTATCTCCCTGCAAACACAACATCGAAAATACAACCCCTTGATCAGGGAATCATTCGATCATTCAAAGCAAAGTACAAAAAACATCTTCACAAGGAATTTAAGCATGGAGGAAGATAATTTAGAAAAATCCTATGAAATACAATTAAAAGAGTACAAAATAGTCGATTCTCTGCCACTGTGCATCGAATCGTGGGGTGCAGTGATAAAAGAAACAATAAAAAAACTGTTTCACGAAAGCGTTTGATAACTGACGCTGCTCCATTGATAAGAATGAAAACGAGGAGTCCTCCATGAGGAAACCGGAATTTCAAGATGATAATAGAAGAAGCTGAATTAAACTACTTCCCAACTGAGGATGAGAGGATTGATATTGATGGTGATTTTTTGAAAAATTTCAATGAGTATACGATGGAATGTGAAGAACTAGAAGAGTCTTGCATCACAGATCCGCCGCCCAAGGGCACAATTGGATATGCGGACGCCTTGGCATATTTGGAGGGCCTTGAAAGATATTTTCTGAAAAATGAAAACAGCGCGCTGATAATTGTTGGTCAACTGCGTGAAAGCTTGCTGAGAACCAAGAAAAAAAGAAGGCCGCTAATAAGGACTATATTAGGACATTTAAAAATTAGGTTTCTTCAATTTTTCAGTAAAAAATTATTTTGATTTTCGAAATTTTTTAATTTAGTCATTTTTTTTTTTAATGACCGACCCGCGAAAAGGTCACCCTCACGGTCATTAAATGAAAAAATGACTATATATATATATATATATATATATATTTTTTGTTTATATATATATATTATATATATATATATTTTTTGTTTATATATATATATCTGATGAACGAAACAGACGTTTCTGTTAGAATCGTCTAACTTCGTGAAACCTTTGGTAATGGAAGAATTATACTGTGTTGTTTATTATGTAATTAAATAGCTCTGTACTATATATAGAGCACTCTTCTTTCCTTTACCTTTTCTACAGAAATACTTAACATATACACACACATATATATATATATGATGACACACGACCGTGACCTCTGGCGTCACGCAGTAATACAGAGTACCCGACTCCCATGGGTACAAGCTGAAGCATATAGACAATATGCCCCCACACCCCCCACTGCAAGGTGGTCGTGGAGGTGCCACGGCAAAAAAGCACCCAGCCCACACTGTAAAGTGGACGTGTAGGCGCCACGAAAAAGCACCCAGCACTCACTGTAAATGAGGTTGGTGTTAGGAAGGGCATCCAGCTGTAGAAATCAAGCCAGATCAGTTCCTGTATGAGCAAGGCATGGTCAGCCGACCAGACACTGCCCACAACAGGACAACCCGTATAACCCATGCTAGCATGGAAGAATGGACGTAAAACGGTGATGATGATGATGATGATATATATATATATATATATATAAACAAGCAAATTATAAATGTAAACATGTAAGTATGTTTTTGAAACGGTGCGCGAGTTTGAAAATTAGAAATTATAAGCTTTCACCGTATTTTAGACTAAAGAAATTTCTAGCCTGATAGTGGGGTTTATAACACACACAGACATACACACTCACACAGACATACACACACACACAGATATATACACACACACACACACACACAGACATACACACACACACAGACATACACACACATACACAGACACACACTTACATACACACACACAGATACACACACACACACATATATACACAGATATATACACACACATACACACTCACACAGACATACACACACATACATACACAGACACACACACACATACATACATACACACACATACATACACACACATACAGACATGCATGCACATACAGACACAGACATACACACACACACACATACAGACATACACACATACATACATACAGACATACACACACATACAGACATACACGCACATACAGACATACACACACATACATACACACACACACACACACACACACATACACACCTGTGTGTGAACTTACCTGAAAGGTAGCACTGTCTTGAAGGACATCATAACATTTCTCCAGTGGTTCATCTCGGAACTGTTGACATAAGATGCTGTTGTTGTTTTGTTTGGGGTTATCAAACACCACCAAATCATGGACCTCCTTGTTGTTAGGGCCCAGAGGGACAAACAGGTCCCCAATCATTCCCTCCGATACACTGCGGCTAACATTCTGCAGTTGATAAACAAAAATGTATATATAGGTATCCGCCTTCCCTTAGGTACAAAGTTAAACCTACAGTCAGTAGGCCCCTCTTAACCAAATATACACCCCAACCCACTACACTTACTCCATCCTCCCACTCCCACCAACACCACCCCTTTCTCTGTAAAGTTATGTTGGTACCACAGAGGTTGTGTAGGTGTCACAACAAAAAGCACCCAGCACACACTGTAAAGTGGTCGTGTAGGTGTCACGACAAAAAGCACCCAGTCCACACTGTAAAGTGGTCGTGTAGGTGTCATGACAAAAAGCACCCAGTCCACACTGTAAAGTGGTCGTGTAGGTGTCATGACAAAAAGCACCCAGTCCACACTGTAAAGTGGTCGTGTAGGTGTCACGACAAAAAGCACCCAGTCCACACTGTAGAGTGGTCGTGTAGGTGTCACGACAAAAAGCACCCAGTCCACACTGTAAAGTGGTCATGTAGGTGTCACGACAAAAAGTACCCAGTCCACATTGTAAAGTGGTCATGTAGGTGTCACGACAAAAAGTACCCAGCACACACTGTAAAGTGGTCATGTAGGTGTCACGACAAAAAGTACCCAGTCCACATTGTAAAGTGGTCATGTAGGTGTCATGACAAAAAGTACCCAGTCCACACTGTAAAGTAGTCATGTAGGTGTCATGACAAAAAGCACCCAGTCCACACTGTAAAGTGGTCGTGTAGGTGTCATGACAAAAAGTACCCAGTCCACATTGTAAAGTGGTCATGTAAGTGTCACGACAAAAAGTACCCAGTCCACATTGTAAAGTGGTCGTGTAGGTGTCACGACAAAAAGTACCCAGTCCACATTGTAAAGTGGTCATGTAGGTGTCACGACAAAAAGCACCCAGTCCACACTGTAAAGTGGTCATGTAGGTGTCACGACAAAAAGTACCCAGTCCACACTGTAAAGAGGTTGTGTAGGTGTCACGACAAAAAGCACCCAGTCCACACTGTAAAGTGGTCATGTAGGTGTCATGACAAAAAGCACCCAGTCCATGCTGTAAAGTGGTCATGTAAGAGACTCAGTAAAAAAACCTCCCAGTCCACACTGTAAATGTGGTTGGTGTTAGGAAGGGCATCCAGCCATAGAAAACTGCCAAATACAGTCCTATATGAGTGAGACACGGTGTAATGTGTGTAGTGTTATGTAATATGTGTAATGTGCAGTGTGTTGTGTTATGTAATGTGTGTAGTGGTATATAACACTGTGTAATCTTCTGTAGATGTTGTGCCAGTGTCAACTTACCTTACTCATGGGTGATATTTTCTCTGATCTGATATAATGGAGAGCAACTGTCCAAAAATGAAGTTCAGCTTCGTCACCAAATAACCTAGAAATAGTTGATATTATAACATATTATAATCTAGAAATAGTTGATATTATAGCATAACCTAGAAATAGTTGATATTATAACATAACCTAGAAATAGTTGATATTATAACATATTATAACCTAGAAATAGTTGATATTATAACATATTATAACCTAGAAATAGTTGATATTAAAACATATTATAACCTAGAAATAGTTGATATTAAAACATATTATAACCTAGAAATAGTTGATATTAAAACATATTTTAACCTAGAAATAGTTGATATTATAACATATTATAACCTAGAAATAGTTGATATTATAACATATTGAAGCATGCATGCTCCGTTGGATGTGTAATAGTAATATACGTGAATGGCAAAGCATAAATGAACCAAGTGAGAAATTAGGAATAAGAGGGATCAGATGTTGTTTACTCGAGAGAAGACTACGTTGGTATGGCCACGTGATGCGCATGAAAGACGACAGCTGTATAAAAAAGTGCAGGGCGATCAAAATTGATGGTAGCCACGGAGTAGGTAGACCCAGAAAGACCTGGGACGACTTTATAAATTCCGACCTCACACACTTTCACCTCTCCAAGACAATGTCACTGGACCGAGATCTTTGGAGCTACGCAATAATACCGAAGACCCGCCTTGCCTATGTACAAAGCGAAACCTACAGTCAGTAGGCGCCTCTTAATCAAATATACACCCCTATCCCACTGCCCCAACTCCACCCCTCCCCCCACTTCCCCACCCCTTTCTCTGTAAAGTTATGTTGGTAGCACAACATCCAGTCCAAAATAAATGAGGTCGTGTAGGTGTCACAACAAAAAAAAAAACACACAGTCCACACTGTAATGTGGTCGTGTAGGTAACACGGTATAAACCTCCCAGTCCACACTGTAAACGAGGTTGGTGTTAGGAAGGGCATCCAGCTGTAGAAAACCTGCCAGACAGTCCTACACGAGCGAGACAACCAATCTTGCCTTAAGTGGGACAATTCCCGTCTAAATCCATGCTAGCATGGAAGATAGACGTTAAACGATGATGATGATGATGATGATGATTATAACCTAAAAATAATTGAAATTATAACATATTATGGAGGCACATGGCTTAGTGGTTAGAGCATTGGCCTTGCAATCGAAAGGTTGTGAGTTCAATTCTCAGACCAGGTGATGTGTTGTTTCCTTGAGCAAGACACTTTATTTCACATTGCTCCAGTTTACTCAGCTGTAGAAATGAGATGATAGGGACTGGGGTCCATATCATTCCACTGCAAAGTGGACGTGGAGGTGCCACGGCAAAAAAGCACCCAGCACTCACTGTAAATGAGGTTGGTGTTAGGAAGGGCATCCAGCTGTAGAAATCAAGCCAGTATCAGTTCCCGTCCCACCCTTGCAAGCAGGGAAAAGCGGACGTAAAATGAAATGAAAATGAAATGATTATAACCTAGTAATATTTGATATGGTAACATATAATATATTATAACCTAGAAATAGTTGATTTGGTAACATATAATATATTATAATTTAGATATAGTTGATATGGTAATATATATAATATATATTATCAGTTAGAAATAGTTGATATATTATAACTTTCACATAGTTGATATACTTTATATCAGCAGTCACCAACCTTTCGGACCTCACGGACAACTAAATTCAAAATTTTAAATCCCACAGACCACTAATATGAATTTTTTTAAAAAGATAAATAGATTTATAAAATAATGATCAGAGAACTTCCACTTTATTAATATGAAATTCTCATCATCATCATCATCATTTTACATCCGCTTTTTCCCAGCTTGCAAAAGTGGAGCAGGTCCTATTCAGCACAGCATCTCTCCATTTGTCACGGTCCTTTGTCATCTCCTCCATGAGCTTTAACAATCTGAGGTCAGCTCTCATCATCACCTCTGCCCATGATTTTCATGGTCTTCCTCTACTGCGTCTTCCTTCTACTGGGATTTCTTAGCACTTCTTCAACCATCGGTCATCCTCCATGCGCATCCCCTGTCCATAGCATCTCAGTCTCCTCTCTCGCACACTACGGCCTATCCCTCTTATACAGTTTCTCTCTCAACTCATCTATGCTCGGTTGTTCACGCACATTGACATTGCACATCCAATGGAGCATGCTTGCTTCGTTTCTCTCCAGCCATCACATATCCTCTGCAGTTTCTGCCCATGTCTCACTACCATGCAGCATCACACATCTCACACAGGCATCATATAACCGGCCTTTCGTTCGCACGGAGAAACTCTTCTTTGTCAACAGAGGTAGCAGCTCCCTAAACTTCTCCCAGCCCGTCCTTATTCTAGATACTATGGCCTCGGAGCACCCTCCTCCCTTGCTAATCTGATCACCAATTAAAACATTTTTTCGGGTGCTTATAAAATATATTTTAACCGAATATTATTTTTGTTTTATCTATATATATATAAAGTTGTAGTTTCTGTCTGTTTGTTTGTTTGTTCACGAACTCATCCTATGGTTTTGGAGATAGACCCCCATAACTATATATATTCTGAAATTACATTGCTTGGATAAGTATATTTCATTTTAATGAAAGGGTTCCCTGGGGGCACAAACCCCCGCTTGCCCCCGCTTAAATTTTTTCCCTTCGATTTATATGAAATTTAAACCATAGGTAAATGACAAGATATGAAGCCTATTCACAACATTTCAGCAAATTCCAATAATATTAAGACACCCTATTGGGGGTTAAACCCACTATAGTGAACATTTTGGAAGCCCATAACTTGAGTATTGGAACCTCTAATATCACGGGGTTTTTCTATTAATTAAACGTAAATTAACAAAAAAAAAACACCTTTCTTTTATAGTAAAATTTGGCTAATTTAGACATTTTATCTATGGCAAAACATCACTAGAATTATGACAACAAAAATGATTAGTTAGTGCCTCTACTTTTTAAACATTTTCTCTTCATTTTATTATATCATTTTCTTACAAAAGAAACTTGTGAAACGCAGCAAGGCACGGGTAATTTGGCTAGTTATTAATAAAAAATAAAAAATTGCAAATAATGTCCAAATTTTTCCTTGGAGCCAAACTATATCTCGGACCACCAGTGGTCTCCAGACCACTGGTTGGCAACCACTCCTTTATATAATAAAAATAAGCAGCAGCAGCAGCAGCAGTAAGTATAGTGTTATCATTGTAGAATATGTAGAAAGTAATGACTTACTTGGCAATAAAAAGACAACGTTGAGCTACACCAAACTTTGAAGAAGGAAGGTAAGTCATCAAGTCACTGAATGATAGAAATAACAACACAGTTATTACTAGTTATTACTACTGTCATTACAATATTTATTACTACTGTCATTACAATATTTATTACCACCACCATTGGTACTGTCATTACAAGTTATTACTAGTCATTACCACAGTTATTACTACTGTCGTTACCAGTTATTATTAGTCATTACAAGTTATTACTAGTCATTACCACAGTTATTACTACTGTCATTACCCCAGTTATTACTACTGTCATTACCACAGTTATTACTACTGTCATTACCACAGTTATTACTACTGTCATTACAACAGTTATTACCAGTCATTACAACAGTTATTGCTACTGTCATTACAACAGTTATTGCTACTGTCATTACAACAGTTACTACTACTGTCATTACAACAGTTACTACTACTGTCATTACCACAGTTATTACTACTGTCATTACCACAGTTATTACTACTGTCATTACAACAGTTATTACTACTGTCATTACCACAGTTATTACTACTGTCATTACAACAGTTACTACTACTGTCATTACAACATTTATTACAACAGTCATTACCACAGTTATTACTACTGTCATTACCACAGTTATTACTACTGTCATTACAACAGTTATTACTACTGTCATTACAACAGTTACTACTACTGTCGTTACCACCGTTATTACTACTGTCATTACAACAGTTATTACTACTGTCATTACCACCGTTATTACTACTGTCATTACCACAAGATAAATAAATAATAGCACTGTTATTACTACTCTTACAATAGTCATTACGAATTATTAACGACAGGTGAACTAATGAGAACTACAAAGGGAGAACGTTACCTGTTAATAAGTTTTAATTGTTTATTGACAGCCGTCTGAATTTCTTGCTCCTCGTCCCTCATACCTGTCAGTTGAAAGGTGTATTTCTCATTCCATGGCTGATGTTGGAGGAATGTCTTCATCAACAGAGATCCTGGAGATGGCAGGAACGAAGGGCAAAAGATTTTTTCTGAAGAAAAACAAAAATATAAATATGTATTAGTGAGACATGGACAGCAACTGCAGAGGATATGTGAAGGATGGAGAGAAATGAAGCAAGGATGGTCATATGGATGTGCAATGTCAATGTGAGTGAAAGACCAAGCATGGATGTGTTGAGAGAGAAACTGTGTATGAGAGGAATAAACTGTAGTGTGTGAGAGAGAAGACTGAGATGGTATGGACATGTGATGCGCATGGAGGATGACCGCTGGGTAAAGAAGTGCCAAGAAATCCCAGTGGAGCGAAGACACAGTAGAGGAAGACCACGAAAATCATGGGCAGAGGTGATGATGAGAGCTGACCTCAGATTATTGAAGCTCATGGAGGAGATGACAAAGGACCGTGACAAATGGAGAGATGCTGTGCTGAAGAGGATCTGTCCCACCCTTGCAACCAGAGAAAAGCGACGTAAAATGATGATGATATACATGTAAAAAGTAAACAGAAATAACAAAGTAAACAACACATTATAATGAAGAAATATATTAGTTTAATGCTTTAAATAATAGGAAAAGAGTCTTAACGTTTCAGACACTAGTCCTTCATCAAATGATAGAATGAGAAATAAAAGACGAAATAAAAAGAGAATGTTAAGAGAAAGAAACAGAAAAAAATAGAGAAAAAACCAGTGTGTATGACCAGTGTAAAGTGGTCTTATTGGTGACATGACAAAAAGCACCCAGTCAACATTATAAAGTGGTCATGCTGGTGATACAATGTAAAAGAAGCCAATCCACCCTGTTGGTTGGTCGTTTTGGAGTCTCAATAAAAAGCACCCTGTCTACTCTGTGAGTGTGGTTGCCATTAGGAAGGGCATCTAGCCGTAGAAACCAAACGAGAAACAGATCTGTATGAGTAAACATGGTCACCTGATCTGACTTGTCTCTCAATGGGACAACACATCTAACTTATGCTAGCGGGGAAAATGGATGTTAACCCTTTAGCATTTAAACCGGCTGTATCCGGCCAGAATTCTTTCACCTCTTTCTGTTCAAATCTGCTGATACTGATTGCTTATACCAACATTAAGGTATTGTTCTCAAAATAAATAATATCAACATCTCATAGATTCGATATTATGTGAGATAAAGTGTTTACCATGAAAATACAATAGTATATATAGAGTAATGTAAATGTTATGTGAGATATTATGTGAGGTAAAGCCTTTACTGTGAAAATACAATAGTATATATAGAGTAATGTAAATGTTATGTGAGATATTATGTGAGGTAAAGCCTTTACTGTGACAATACAATAGTATATATAGAGTAATGTAAATGTTATGTGAGATATTATGTGAGGTAAAGCCTTTACTGTGACAATACAATAGTATATATAGAGTAATGTAAATGTTATGCGAGATATTATGTGAGGTAAAGCCTTTACTGTGAAAATACAATAATAAATATAGAGTAATGTAAATGTTAAAGGGTTAAGCAATGATGATCCCCATTATCATTTAAAGTCGATGTGTGTGTGTGTGTGTGTGTGTGTGTGTGTCAGCCGGGCACACAAGAAGGATGTGTTTTTTTAATGCGACATATCACAAAATCAAATTTTTGTCTGAAGATACCGTTCAGATCGTATATAAGTGAGATGCTGATATAAAAGATATAAAACGATGATATATTATTGAAAACCAATAGAAAAGAAGAGTGAAGGAATGTTGGAATATTGGAATACTGGAATGTTGGAATACTGTAATGTTGAAATACTGGAATTTGGAATACTGGAATGTTTGAATACTGGAATGTTTGAATACTGGAATGTTGGAATAGTAGAATGTTGGAATACTGGAATGTTGGAATACTAGAATGTTGGAATAGTAGAATGTTTGAATACTGGAATGTTGGAATAGTAGAATGTTGGAATAGTAGAATGTTTGAATACTGGAATGTTGGAATACCTTCTAAATCCCAGTCCATCATATGGGAGGAAGCTTTCTTCATGGTCAGGTCAAAAACTCTGATACAACCATCAGACATTAAGACCACTGGTTTATCGGACTGCCCCCACTCAGCATCAATAATCTTGGGAACATCTTTGGAACACTTGTAGGATACTATCAGTTCTTCCTAAAACAACAACAACAACAATTGTTATAACAACAACAATAATAATAATGGTTTTTGATTTAGGCACAAGGCCAACAATTTTGGGGGAGGATGAAGTTGGTTAAATCAACCCCAGTGCATTACTGGTACTTTATATATATATAAATTGTAATTTGAATTTGCAAACGCTGTGTATAATTTTAAACAGTTTTTTCTGATGATTTGGTTAAGCATACATTGTATTTAAAATTGAGTGACAACTTCAAGTGATTAGCAATTTTTAGACAACTTAATCAATGAAACAATTGTTAATACTGTAAATAAAACCCTTTTTGTACTGTTGACCATGTTATTCTTCACTCTTTCACTATATATGTATATATATATGTCATCATCATCGTCATTTTATGTCCGCTTTTCCCTGCTTGCAAGGGTGGGACGGGAACTGATTCTGGCTTGATTTCTACAGCTGGATGCCCTTCCTAACACCAACCTCATTTACAGTGAGTGCTGGGTGCTTGTTTGCCGTGGCATCTCCACGACCACTTTGCAGTGGAATGATAGGAACCCCAGTCCAATCATCTCATTTCTACAGCTGAGTAAACTGGAGCAATGTGAAATAAAGTGTCTTGCTCAAGAAAACAACACATCACCCGGTCTGAGAATTGAACTCACAACCTTTCGATTGCAAGGCCAATGCTCTAACCACTAAGCCATGTGCCTCCATATATATATATATACATATATATATATTCGTTTTATTATGGCTGAATAGTGAGTCTTGTTACTTTGGAGTTTTGGCTGTTTACCACAGGATCATCAGACAAGATATATATAAACATAGGCGGAGGTGGTGAGAGCAGACCTCAGATTGCTGAAGCTCACATAGATGACGAAGGACCGTGACAAGTGGAGAGATGCTGTGCTGAATAGGACCTGTCCCACCCTTGCAAGCAGGGAAAAGCGGACGTAAAATGATGATGATGTACATATATATATATATCTTTATATATAAAATAGCTCGTTTGTTTCTCTGTTTGTCTCCAATGAACTTAAAAACCAGTGGACCAATCATGTTCAAACTTGGCACGTGACTTCCTTAGACTCAGGAATAGGTTTTTCTCATACTTGGACCTATATGGGGGGGAAGACGATCGACTTTCGTCAAATCGGACCAAGGGAACAATGTTTCCGTTGGTCTTTCCAATTGCTAATACTATCTATCGGTCGCAACTCCAGGTAGAAGGAACAACGTGAAATAAAGTGTCTTGCTCAAGGACATAACGCATCGCCTGGTCCAGGAATCGAACTCACAACCTTACGATTGCGAATCCAATTCTCTAACCACTCAGCCACACGCCTTCACTTGGACCTATATTCATTTGTTTATATGTGTGTTTGTGTGTTTGTCAATCTATGGTTGTTGTGAGTTATCGTCTTCACTACGATGGAATATGACAGAAAATAGAGAGAATAAAGAAATGAGAATTTGAGAGAAAGTATATTCTATGAAAGTATTTAATGAGACATGTTTCACTTACCTTTTGACTTTTTATCTCGTAGATATCTAAGCCGTCGTTGTACTTGAGGAAAAACTTCAAATTTGCTTTGCCTGGTCCAAAACGTATCTTTTTAATGGCTGACCTATGAGTTGATATCGTTCTGAAAGGAATATATACAAAACATATAGAATTTTACTTGGGTATGTTTAGATGATATACATGTCTTCAGGTGAGAGCCCAACAAGGCATGAAGGCTGGTTAAAGATGTTTATCATTTTTTTCCATTTACATGAAAATACATAGTGGTGTTTCTGCTAGTATGTAATAAAATGAAATACTATATCGAGGAACTAACCTTGATATTCTTCCTTTGAGGTCCCAAATTGACAGGACACCATCAACATCACCAAAGGCCAGATGGTCATTTTTCCAGGCCAAAGAAGTTATAATACTAAGACCACTCTGAAAATTAATTCACATTAATAAAAATAATTATTAGGGGTTTAGGTATAAGGTCAGTGCGGGAAGGGATTTAGGCAGCAGGTCAGTGTGGGAAGGGGTTTAGGCACAAGGTCAGTAATTTGTGGGAAGGGGTTTAGGCACAAGGTCAGTAATTTGTGGGAAGGGGTTTAGGCACAAGGTCAGTAATTTGTGGGAAGGGGTTTAGGCACAAGGTCAGTAATTTGAGGGAAGGGGTTTAGGCACAAGGTCAGTAATTTGTGGGAAGGGGTTTAGGCACAAGGTCAGTAATTTGAGGGAAGGGGTTTAGGCACAAGGTCAGTAATTTGAGGGAAGGGGTTTAGGCACAAGGTCAGTAATTTGTGGGAAGGGGTTTAGGCACAAGGTCAGTAATTTGAGGGAAGGGGTTTAGGCACAAGGTCAGTAATTTGTGGGAAGGGGTTTAGGCACAAGGTCAGTAATTTGAGGGAAGGGGTTTAGGCACAAGGTCAGTAATTTGAGGGAAGGGGTTTAGGCACAAGGTCAGTAATTTGAGGGAAGGGGTTTAGGCACAAGGTCAGTAATTTGTGGGAAGGGGTTTAGGCACAAGGTCAGTAATTTGAGGGAAGGGGTTTAGGCACAAGGTCAGTAATTTGAGGGAAGGGGTTTAGGCACAAGGTCAGTAATTTGAGGGAAGGGGTTTAGGCACAAGGTCAGTAATTTGAGGGAAGGGGTTTAGGCACAAGGTCAGTAATTTGTGGGAAGGGGTTTAGGCACAAGGTCAGTAATTTGAGGGAAGGGGTTTAGGCACGAGGTCAGTAATTTGTGGGAAGGGGTTTAGGCACAAGGTCAGTAATTTGTGGGAAGGGGTTTAGGCACAAGGTCAGTAATTTGTGGGAAGGGGTTTAGGCACAAGGTCAGTAATTTGAGGGAAGGGGTTTAGGCACAAGGTCAGTAATTTGTGGGAAGGGGTTTAGGCACAAGGTCAGTAATTTGAGGGAAGGGGTTTAGGCACAAGGTCAGTAATTTGAGGGAAGGGGTTTAGGCACAAGGTCAGTAATTTGTGGGAAGGGGTTTAGGCACAAGGTCAGTAATTTGAGGGAAGGGGTTTAGGCACAAGGTCAGTAATTTGTGGGAAGGGGTTTAGGCACAAGGTCAGTAATTTGAGGGAAGGGGTTTAGGCACAAGGTCAGTAATTTGAGGGAAGGGGTTTAGGCACAAGGTCAGTAATTTGAGGGAAGGGGTTTAGGCACAAGGTCAGTAATTTGTGGGAAGGGGTTTAGGCACAAGGTCAGTAATTTGAGGGAAGGGGTTTAGGCACAAGGTCAGTAATTTGTGGGAAGGGGTTTAGGCACAAGGTCAGTAATTTGAGGGAAGGGGTTTAGGCACAAGGTCAGTAATTTGAGGGAAGGGGTTTAGGCACAATGTCAGTAATTTGAGGGAAGGGGTTTAGGCACAATGTCAGTAATTTGAGGGAAGGGGTTTAGGCACAAGGTCAGTAATTTGAGGGAAGAGGTTTAGGCACAAGGTCAGTAATTTGTGGGAAGGGGTTTAGGCACAAGGTCAGTAATTTGTGGGAAGGGGTTTAGGCACAAGGTCAGTAATTTGTGGGAAGGGGTTTAGGCACAAGGTCAGTAATTTGTGGGAAGGGGTTTAGGCACAAGGTCAGTAATTTGAGGGAAGGGGTTTAGGCACAAGGTCAGTAATTTGTGGGAAGGGGTTTAGGCACAAGGTCAGTAATTTGAGGGAAGGGGTTTAGGCACAAGGTCAGTAATTTGAGGGAAGGGGTTTAGGCACAAGGTCAGTAATTTGAGGGAAGGGGTTTAGGCACAAGGTCAGTAATTTGAGGGAAGGGGTTTAGGCACAAGGTCAGTAATCTGAGGGAAGGGGTTTAGGCACAAGGTCAGTAATTTGTGGGAAGGGGTTTAGGCACAAGGTCAGTAATTTGAGGGAAGGGGTTTAGGCACAAGGTCAGTAATTTGAGGGAAGGGGTTTAGGCACAAGGTCAGTAATTTGAGGGAAGGGGTTTAGGCACAAGGTCAGTAATTTGAGGGAAGGGGTTTAGGCACAAGGTCAGTAATTTGAGGGAAGGGGTTTAGGCACAAGGTCAGTAATTTGTGGGAAGGGGTTTAGGCACAAGGTCAGTAATTTGAGGGAAGGGGTTTAGGCACAAGGTCAGTAATTTGAGGGAAGGGGTTTAGGCACAAGGTCAGTAATTTGAGGGAAGGGGTTTAGGCACAAGGTCAGTAATTTGAGGGAAGGGGTTTAGGCACAAGGTCAGTAATTTGAGGGAAGGGGTTTAGGCACAAGGTCAGTAATTTGTGGGAAGGGGTTTAGGCACAAGGTCAGTAATTTGAGGGAAGGGGTTTAGGCACAAGGTCAGTAATTTGAGGGAAGGGGTTTAGGCACAAGGTCAGTAATTTGAGGGAAGGGGTTTAGGCACAAGGTCAGTAATTTGAGGGAAGGGGTTTAGGCACAAGGTCAGTAATTTGAGGGAAGGGGTTTAGGCACAAGGTCAGTAATTTGTGGGAAGGGGTTTAGGCACAAGGTCAGTAATTTGAGGGAAGGGGTTTAGGCACAAGGTCAGTAATTTGAGGGAAGGGGTTTAGGCACAAGGTCAGTAATTTGAGGGAAGGGGTTTAGGCACAAGGTCAGTAATTTGTGGGAAGGGGTTTAGGCACAAGGTCAGTAATTTGAGGGAAGGGGTTTAGGCACAAGGTCAGTAATTTGAGGGAAGGGGTTTAGGCACAAGGTCAGTAATTTGAGGGAAGGGGTTTAAGCACAAGGTCAGTAATTTGTGGGAAGGGGTTTAGGCACAAGGTCAGTAATTTGTGGGAAGGGGTTTAGGCACAAGGTCAGTAATTTGAGGGAAGGGGTTTAAGCACAAGGTCAGTAATTTGTGGGAAGGGGTTTAGGCACAAGGTCAGTAATTTGTGGGAAGGGGTTTAGGCACAAGGCCAGTAATTTGAGGGAAGGGGTTTAGGCACAAGGTCAGTAATTTGTGGGAAGGGGTTTAGGCACAAGGTCAGTAATTTGTGGGAAGGGATTTAGGCACAAGGCCAGTAATTTGAGGGAAGGGGTAGAGTTGATTACATTAATCCCAGTACTTTATGTTATTGATCCCGAAAGGATAAAAAGCAAAATTGACTTTGGCAGAATTTGAACTCAGAATGAAAAGGGTTGTAACTAAATACCACAAAAGTCTGATGCTCTACTGAATCTGCCAATCCACTGCTCCACATAAATAATTGTTTCTACTTTTGGCACAAGGCCAGCAATTACGCAGTACATTACTGGTACTTTATTTTATATCGACCCCCGTGAGGGTTGAAAGGCAAAGTTAACATCGGCGGGATTTGAACTCAGGCCGTAAAGGGACGTAACTCTATGCTAGAAAGCATGGTGTCCGACCCTCTACCGATACTGCCAATTCACCGCCATAAATAATAATTGTTTCTACTTTAGGCACAAGGCCAGCAATTACCCAGTGCATTACTGGTACTTTATTTTATCGACCCCGTAAGGATGAAAGGCAAAGTCAACCTCGGCGGGATTTGAACTCAGGCCGTAAAGGGACGTAACTCTATGCTAGAAAGCATGGTGTCCGACCCTCTACCGATACTGCCAATTCACCGCCATAAATAATAATTGTTTCTACTTTAGGCACAAGGCCAGCAATTATCCAGTGCATTACTGGTACTTTATTTTATCGACCCCGTAAGGATGAAAGGTAAAGTCAACCTCGGCGGGATTTGAACTCAGATCGTAAAGGGACGTAACTCTATGCTAGAAAGCATGGCGTCCGACCCTCTACCGATACTGCCATAAATAATAATAATCATTGGTTTTATAGTGAAGGTCAGTGAGTTGGCAGGATTATGAGAATGCTGGACAAAATGTTTTGCGACATTTAGTACGGTGAAGAATCGGGGTCAATACAAGTCAAAAATCGGGGTCAACACAAACAGTGAAAAGCAGCTCTGATTCTAAGAAACAAAATCCCAATTTTAAAGAGTTTCTATCTAAATTAAAACAAGGTTCCTTTCTCTCATTGGAGCAACTGGCATTGCATTGAAGATGGCAGCTTTAGCATATGTTGTTGTTGTTACTGCAACTGTTGTTGTTGTTGTTACTGCAACTGTTGTTGTTGTTGTTACTGCAACTGTTGTTGTTGTTGTTACTGCAGCTGTTGTTGTTGTTACTGCAGCTGTTGTTGTTGTTACTGCAACTGTTGTTGTTGTTACTGCAGCTGTTGTTGTTGTTACTGCAGCTGTTGTTGTTGTTGTTACTGCAGCTGTTGTTGTTGTTGTTACTGCAGCTGTTGTTGTTGTTGTTGTTGTTGTTACTGCAACTGTTGTTGTTGTTGTTGTTGTTGTTGTTACTGCAACTGTTGTTGTTGTTGTTGTTACTGTAGCTGTTGTTGTTGTTACTGCAACTGTTGTTGTTGTTGTTACTGCAACTGTTGTTGTTGTTGTTACTGCAACTGTTGTTGTTACTGCAACTGTTGTTGTTGTTGTTGTTACTGCAGCTGTTGTTGTTGTTACTGCAACTGTTGTTGTTGTTGTTACTGCAACTGTTGTTGTTACTGCAACTGTTGTTGTTGTTGTTACTGCAACTGTTGTTGTTACTGCAACTGTTGTTGTTGTTACTGCAGCTGTTGTTGTTGTTACTGCAGCTGTTGTTGTTGTTACTGCAACTGTTGTTGTTGTTGTTACTGCAACTGTTGTTGTTACTGCAGCTGTTGTTGTTGTTGTTGTTGTTGTTGTTACTGCAACTGTTGTTGTTGTCGTTACTGCAGTTGCAGTTGTTGTTGTTATTGCAGCTGTTGTTGTTGTTGTCTACCAATTCTCTGCCCTTTCCCAGCTACCTGGGACCCTCTCACCTCTACACATGTAACAGTTGCACTTTCTGGCATGCTCCACCATTCTTATCCCCATCCTGCTCTATATCCACTTACTGTGACCCTCCCGTTATGTTGGTTCTCAAAGTGGGCCCTACTGTCCCCAGGGGGCGTTGGGAAGGTCCAGGAGGCGTTAGGAAGGTCCAGGGAGCGTTAGGAAGGTCCAGTGAGTGTTGGGAAGGTATAGGGGGCGTTAGGAAAGTCCAAGGGGCGTTAGGAAGGTCCAGGGGGCGTTGGGAAGGTCCAGGGAGCGTTGGCAAGGTCCAGGGAGCGTTGGCAAGGTCCAGGAGGCATTGGGAAGATCCATGAGGCATTGGGAAGGTCCATGGAGCATTGGGAAGATCCAGGAGGCATTGGGAAGGTCCAGGGGCGTTGAGAAGGTCCAGGGGGCGTTGGGAAGGTCCAGGAACGTTGGGAAGGTCCAGGAACGTTGGGAAGGTCCAGGAGCATTGGGAAGGTCCAGGGGGCGTTGAGAAGGTCCAGGGGGCGTTGGGAAGGTCCAGGAACGTTGGGAAGGTCCAGGAGCATTGGGAAGGTCTAGGAGCGTTGGGAAGCAGGGGGCGTTAGGAATGTCTAGGGGGTGGTAGAAATGATATAATAGTATATTAAATATCAAATGATACATATTGTATATAGATATAGTAAAATAAAAAGAATATATATTTATTTATACATAGTATATATATATTATTTATTATATATAAATTAATGATTTTATTTATATAATTTTTTACAATTTGCATGTAGGCAGGTCCCTCTGGAAATAGGGTTGGGGGGGGGGGGGCTAAAGGTATTATGTGGCCAAGACGAGGGTGTGGGGCTGGCCCCAAAAGTTTGAGAACCTCTGTAATATGTGTTGTAGCACTAGCCTCCTTACACATCATCATCATCACCGTTTTATGTCCATCTTCCATGCAAGCATGGGTTAGACCTGTTGTCCTGTTGTGGGCAATGCTAGGTCAGGTGACCATGTCCTGCTCTAACAGAATTGATTTTGGCTTGTTTTCTACAGCTGGATGCCCTTCCTAATGCCAGCCCCATTTACAGTGAGTACTGGGTGCTTTCTGTCATGAAACCTATATAACCACCTTACAGTGTGGACTGGGTGCTTTTTGTCATGTCACCAACATGACCACTTTACAGTGAGGGCCGGGTGCTTTTTGTTGTGACACCTATATGACCACTTTACAGTGTAGACTGGGTGCTTTTTGTTGTGACACCAACATGACCACTTTACAGTGTGGACTGGGTGCTTTTTGTTGTGACACCAACATGACCACTTTACAGTGTAGACTGGGTACTTTTTGTTGTGACACCTATATGACCACTTTACAGTGTGGACTGGGTGCTTTTTGTTGTGACACCAACATGACCACTTTACAGTGTGGACTGGGTGCTTTTTGTTGTGACACCAACATGACCACTTTACAGTGTGGACTGGGTACTTTTTGTTGTGACACCTATATGACCACTTTACAGTGTGGACTGGGTGCTTTTTGTTGTGACACCAACATGACCCCTTTACAGTGTGGACTGGGTACTTTTTGTTGTGACACCTATATGACCACTTTACAGTGTGGACTGGGTGCTTTTTGTTGTGACACCAACATGACCACTTTACAGTGTGGACTGGGTACTTTTTGTTGTGACACCTATATGACCACTTTACAGTGTGGACTGGGGGCTTTTTATCGTGTCACCAACATGACCACTTTACAGTGTGGACTGGGTACTTTTTGTTGTGACACCTATATGACCACTTTACAGTGTGTACTGGGTACTTTTTGTTGTGACTCTTACATGACCACTTTACAGTGTGGACTGGGGGCTTTTTATCGTGTCACCAACATGACCACTTTACAGTGTAGAATGGGTACTTTTTGTTGTGACACCAACATGACCACTTTACAGTGTAGACTGGGTGCTTTTTGTTGTGACACCAACATGACCACTTTACAGTGTAGACTGGGTACTTTTTGTTGTGACACCTATATGACCACTTTACAGTGTGGACTGGGTGCTTTTTGTTGTGACACCAACATGACCACTTTACAGTGTGGACTGGGTGCTTTTTGTTGTGACACCAACATGACCACTTTACAGTGTGGACTGGGTACTTTTTGTTGTGAGACCTATATGACCACTTTACAGTGTGGACTGGGTGCTTTTTGTTGTGACACCAACATGACCACTTTACAGTGTGGACTGGGTACTTTTTGTTGTGACACCTATATGACCACTTTACAGTGTAGACTGGGTGCTTTTTGTTGTGACTCTTACACGACCACTTTACAGTGTGGACTGGGGGCTTTTTATCGTGTCACCAACATGACCACTTTACAGTGTAGACTGGGTACTTTTTGTTGTGACTCTTACACGACCACTTTACAGTGTGGACTGGGGGCTTTTTGTCGTGACTCTTACACGACCACTTTACAGTGTAGACTGGGGGCTTTTTGTCGTGACTCCTACACGACCACTTTACAGTGTGGACTGGGGGCTTTTTGTCGTGACTCTTACACGACCACTTTACAGTGTGGACTGGGGGCTTTTTGTCGTGACTCTTACACGACCACTTTACAGTGTGGACTGGGGGCTTTTTATCGTGTCACCAACATGACCACTTTACAGTGTGGACTGGGGGCTTTTTGTCGTGACTCTTACACGACCACTTTACAGTGTGGACTGGGTGTTTTTGTTGTGATACCTACACAATCACGCTACAGTGTGGACTGGGTGCTTTTTGTTATGACACCTACATGACTATTTTGATAAATTCCTCGAGGAAGTTGTCAAACTCCTTCATAAACAACCCCTGCCCTGCTACAACTTTCTTTCACTCGACTCAACCCATGCCTAAAACCGATATTTGTCTTGTAATTATAGCAAAACAGCTGTTAGTAATTTAGTTAAATTCATACAAGCTTGGGTAGTTACTATTGTTGTTAGTAGGCATGTGACTTAATGGTGAAAGTGTTGAGTTCACACCTGTAGGGTTGTGTGTTTGACTCATGGACTGGGTGGTGCATTGTACCTTGAGCAAGACACTTTATTTCATGTAGCTCCACTTAACTCAGCTGGAACAAATGAGTTGTAATGTCACTGGGGCCATGCTGTAATAGGCTTTGCCTTTCTTTTGGACAACATATATATAGTATATATAATGTATATATAGTGTATATATAGTGTATATATAATGTATATATAGTGTATATATATAGTTTATATATAATGTATATATAGTGTATATATAATGTATATATAGTGTATATATAATGTATATATAGTGTATATATATAGTTTATATATAATGTATATATAATGTATATAATGTATATATAGTGTATATATAATGTATATATGTATATATAATGTATTTAATGTATAAATATTGTATATAAAGTATATATAATGTATGTATAATGTATATAATGTATATATAGTGTATATAATGTATATAATGTATATATAGTGTATATAATGTATATAATGTATATATAGAGTATATAATGTGTATATAGTGTATATAATGTATATATAGTGTATATATAGTGTATATAGTGTATATAATGTATATATAGTGTATATAATGTATATATAGAGTATATAATGTGTATATAATGTATATAATGTGAAATGTATGAGTCATGACATCACTAGTGCCAAACTGTAGTCTTGGACAACATTAGGGGGTTGAGTGACTGTAGGTCTTCCACAGGTCCTTAACAAAGATGAAGAGGCCTCCCAACTCTTTATTTGATAGGTTTTCTAAGGCTAGATACCCTTCCTATCACCAACCACTTTACAGAGTGCACTGGGTGCAGTTATCGTGTAATCACCAACATGAGGGAGGTTAGCCCAATATGGCTGCAAATCACCAACACGAGAGAGGTTAACCCAATATGGTTGCAAATCACCAACACGAGGGAGGTTAGCCCAATATGGCTGCAAATCACCAACATGGGGGAGGTTTACCCAATGTGCCTGAAGTTAAACACTTTAACCACACAACCATGACTGCACCTACTTTACTCTGTGTAATTGTTGACTTGGCAGGTTGGGACAGGTAATACGGCTCCCAAGAGACATGCTAATCAGGTCCTGTATTGGTACCACCCCTCCAACCCATCCAAGGAAAAAGGCAGAGGATGTCCCAAGATGAACTGGCAGCACACAATCAAGTTGGAACAATGTGTCTAACATCATGAACCTGTGTTGACTTGGTTGGGACAGGTCATACAACCCCTGAGAGACATGCTATTCGAGTCCTGTCTTGGTAACTCCATGGAAACAGGTGCAGAGGACATCCCAAGATAAACTGGTGGCAGACAAAGGACGAGGACCTGAAACCTGTCAACAAAAGTTGGAACGATTTATAGATAGTTGCAACTGACCGTAGTGGTCATTGGTTGTCTCGTGTGTCTCAAGACATGGGATGTATTGATAGATGTAACTGACTGTGGTGGTCATTGGAGCACTTTGGCTGCCTTGTGTGTCTCAAGACATGGGATGTATTGATAGATGTAACTGACTGTGGTGGTCATTGGGACACTTTGGCTGCCTCATGTGTCTCAAGACATGGGATGTATTGATAGATGTAACTGACCATGGTCATTGGAACACTTTGGCTGCCTCATGTGTCTCAAGACATGGGATGTATTGATAGATGTAACTGACTGTGGTCATTAGAGCACTTTGGCTGCCTCGTATGTCTCAAGACATGGGATGTATTGATAGATGTAACTGACCGTAGTGGTCATTGGTTGTCTCGTGTGTCTCAAGACATGGGATGTATTGATAGATGTAACTGACCATGGTCATTGGAGCACTTTGGCTGCCTCGTGTGTCTCAAGACATGGGATGTATTGATAGATGTAACTGACCATGGTCATTGGAGCACTTTGGCTGCCTTGTGTGTCTCAAGACATGGGATGTATTGATAGATGTAACTGACCATGGTCATTGGAGCACTTTGGCTGCCTCGTGTGTCTCAAGACATGGGATGTATTGATAGATGTAACTGACCATGGTCATTGGAGCACTTTGGCTGCCTCGTGTGTCTCAAGACATGGGATGTATTGATAGATGTAACTGACTGTGGTCATTAGAGCACTTTGGCTGCCTCGTGTGTCTCAAGACATGGGATGTATTGATAGATGTAACTGACTGTGGTCATTGGAACACTTTGGCTGCCTCATGTATCTCAAGACATGGGATGTAACTGACCGTGGTGGTCATTGGAACACTTTGGCTGCCTCATGTGTCTCAAGATGTGGGGGCTTCTGTGTCTAAGTAAAAGCTTTATTTTCATGTAGTGAAATGCTTCATTTGTTATGTGATGTAGTGGAATGTATTCAGTGCTGTGTTCTGTCTGGTTAGTACCTCTTCCAATCTCACTCATAGAAGAGGCTGTAGGAGAATTTTGAGGAATTATAAAAAAAACACCAAAATAATGTCTAAAAGACAGACCTTGAGTCTATTCCAGGTATTGGAAGTGTTGGAATAGATATCCAGACATTCCGAACTTCCCTGTTTCCAAAATAATCCAGAAAAAAAAAAAGAAAGAATTTTCATCCAATATAGAAAAAAAAAATCCAATTTCTCTCACAGCAATTTGATAATATGTCCGTTTATCCCAAAACACAATAATAATAATAATAATAATAATAATAATAATAATAATAATAATAATAATAATTTTTTCTACTTTAGGCACAAGCCCAACAATTTGAAGGCGAGGGGAAAGTCGATTAAATCGACACCAGTGCATTACTGGTGCTTTATTTTATCGACCCCGTAAGGATGAAAGGCAAAGCTAACCTCGGCGGGATTTGAACTCAGAACATAAAGGGTCGTAACTTTATGCTGCGAAGCATGGTGTCTGTCGCTCTACCAATACTGCCAATCCATCACCCTCCAAAATAATAATAATAATAATAATAATAATAATAATAACCCACCATAATAATAATAATAATAATAATAATGATATTAATAATAAAGTATCTCAATATATATATTATCTACTGGATCTACAATATATATATATTACACTAGCAGATTTACCCGGCGTTGCTCGGGGTTTGAAATTATGCTAAGAGTATACAGCTAGGAAGTAAAAGAAGAACATTATTTGTCCCCAACCTGTCAAAATAAGCAGAAGTCTTCAATAATTAATTGTTTCTACTTTTGGCACAAGGCCAGAAATTACCCAGTAGATTACTGGTACTTTATTTTATCGACCCCGTAAGGATGAAAGGCAAAGTTAACCTTGACAGTCTTCAATAATTAATGCAAACGAATATTTAGTACAATCTTTGTACACATAAAACTATGCTGATAATGAAGGAAAACACTGAACAGGATGTAATTATACAAATGATTAAAGAAAATACACGTTGCAAATCTGTAAAAAAACAGCCAGTTTTGCTAAAGTACAAAAAGTTGTTCAAATGAATGTGATGTTTATATTTCTGAAAAGTTGGTTATCTCCCTTTTTTATAAGGATTGGCAATAAAGTTTATCTCCCTTACATCAATTTTTCTACCGATAATCTTGATATTGATTTTTTATTGCTCAACATGGGTCGATTTGAAAAATGTTTGTGATGTGACAATCTTAACGACCTGTGCAACGTGCACAGAAAATTTGGTCAAATTCAGTTGGTAATTGTAAAAGCCTTAAGTATGCAAAGTTGTACACAGACACACACACATCCTCGCTTTTATATATATAAAGATTATAAATGTATGTAAAATAGAGAAGTTACTGCTCCGTGAACACATAGAGAGTAATTTAATCTGTTAATGTAAGAAGTTAACATACCTCCACAGGAAGTTTAGAGACATCTGTGATTGTGCTTCCTTCGATAACAAAATGGTACAAGGTGCTCTCTTGGTCTGTGAAAACTAAATGTTCCTTACCAGTTACTTTAGCACTCGGCTTGCTTTCGCTGAAATATCAAAGACAAGAATAGAACAAGTGAAAGGGTGACAAGAAACAACAAACTCACACAGAAGAAGGCAGCCATCACTAATCAGTTTCTTCTGGTGCCTTCTCCATATTGATTTTCATCACTTCTATCACTCAGTCAACTTCATCCTCCCTCAACACATGACCCAACCATCTCATTCCATTTCTCTTCACAACATCCATCACTGGTTCTATTCCTCACCCAGTCACTTTTATCCTCCCTCAACACATGACCCAACCATCTCATTCTATTTCTCTTCACAACATCCATCACTGGTTCTATTCCTCTCACCCAGTCACTTTTATCCTCCCTCAACACATGACCCAACCATCTCATTCCATTTCTCTTCACACCATCCATCACTGGTTCTATTCCTCTCACCCAGTCACTTTTATCCTCCCTCAACACATGACCCAACCACCTCATTCTATTTCTCTTCACACCATCCATCACTGATTCTATTCCTCTCACCCAGTCACTTTTATCCTCCCTCAACACATGACCCAATCATCTCAGTCTATTTCTAAATAAACTCAAGAAACTCTTACTTTGTGGAATTCTCTAGATTAGACAAAGATGAAGAAAGAGTTTCACTGTTGATGTTCGTTGTTGAATCAGAGTCCTTGGATTCAGTATTGAGCTTCCTCTTCAATGTCCGAATGTTAGAGGCGGGAAACCATTCCTACACGAGACAGCAAATAAATTAACTAGGAGTAGAAAGGTTGACCCCCAGCACTAGGCTGGGCTGGGTTGGATTGGGTTGTTACGGCTGGAAGTGGGAGAAAGGTTGACCCTCAGCACTCGGCTGGGCTGGGTTGGATTGGGTTGTTACGGCTGGAAGTGGGAGAGAGGTTGAACCCAGCACTAGGCTAGGCTGGGTTGGTTTGGGTTGTTACAGCTGGAAGTGGGAGAGAGGTTGAACCCAGAACTAGGCTAGGCTGGGTTGGTTTGGGTTGTTACAGCTGGAAGTGGGAGAGAGGGTGACACCAGCACTAGGCTAGGCTGGGTTGTTACAACTGGAAGTGGGAGAGAGGGTGACCCCAGCACTAGGCTAGGCTGGGTTGTTACAGCTGGAAGTGGGAGAGAGGGTGACCCCAGCACTAGGCTAGGCTGGGTTGTTACAGCTGGAAGTGGGAGAGAGGGTGACACCAGCACTAGGCTAGGCTGGGTTGTTACAGCTGGAAGTGGGAGAGAGGGTGACACCAGCACTAGGCTAGCCTGGGTTGTTACAGCTGGAAGTGGGAGAGAGGGTGACCCCAGCACTAGGCTAGCCTGGGTTGTTACAGCTGGAAGTGGGAGAGAGGGTGACCCCAGCACTAGGCTAGGCTGGGTTGTTACAGCTGGAAGTGGGAGAGAGGGTGACACCAGCACTAGGCTAGCCTGGGTTGTTACAGCTGGAAGTGGGAGAGAGGTTGACCCCAGCACTAGGCTAGGCTGGGTTGTTACAGCTGGAAGTGGAGAGAGGGTGACACCAGCACTAGGCTAGGCTGGGTTGTTACAGCTGGAAGTGGGAGAGAGGGTGACACCAGCACTAGGCTAGGCTGGGTAGTTACAACTGGAAGTGGGAGAGAGGGTGACACCAGCACTAGGCTAGGCTGGGTAGTTACAACTGGAAGTGGAAGAGAGGGTGACACCAGCACTAGGCTAGGCTGGGTTGGGTTGGGTTGGGTTGAGTTGGTTTTTTATCAACCTCAAAAGGATAAAAGGCAAAGTGGACCTGACCAGACATAAACACCTTCACAACCCTGCTCCTCCTTGATCTAGTGGAGCATCCAAGATGTGGCAGCTGGAAAAAGAGGGCCTGCACCATCACTGAGCTGGGTTGGTACTCTTTATCAACCTCAAAAGGTACTAGTTGACCTTGGTGGGGTTTGAACTCAGAACTGAAGACACACAGAACAAACCTCCAATACTGAAAGGATTCTACCAAATTGCCCAGATCTTTTTCATAAAATACTCTTCTTGACAGTAAAGATACATGGTTTAGTGTTTAGGGTGTTTGAACCACAGTCAGAAAATAAGGGGTTAAATTCCCGGTGGTGCAGTGTGTCCTTAAGCAGGTTTTTCATTTATTTCACCTTGCTCCAGTCACCTCAAATGGAAAACATAAGATGTACCTGCAATTCAAACAGGCCAGCTTTGTCACACTGTGACAAAGCTAGATCTCCCCGAGAAGTGTGTTAAAGGGACATGTTTGTGGAATGTTCAGCCACTTGCATGTTAATTTCACAAGCAGGTAGTTTTGTAATGTATTAAAAAAAGATAGCTATATTTCTAAGACCGACCACAAATATCTTTTAGACCAGCGGTCACCAACCACTGGTGGTCCAAGAGAAAATTTTGGTGGTCCGCAAAAAAATGTGGGCATTATTTGCAATTTTTATAATTTACTAATAATTGTTTCTACTTTTGGCCCAAGGCCAGCAATTATCCCAGTGCATTACTGGTACTTTATTTTATCGACTCTGTAAGGATGAAAGGCAAAGTTAACCTCGGCAGGATCGTAACTCTATGCTGCGAAGCATGGTGCCCGTCGCTCTACCAATACTGCCAATCCCCCACCCTGATTTACTAATAATAAAACAAAAATAATATTCAGTTAAAATATATTTTATAACCCCCCCTAAAAAATGTTTCCCCTCAGTAAAGAACTAACATCCATGAAAGAATTTTACACATATATATCATCTATCGACAATATGACACAGGTACACTTCAGTATTGTTTAATAAAATAGAAGTTCTCTGGTCAGTATTTTACACATATATATCATCTATTGACAATATGACACAGGTACACTTCAGTATTGTTTAATAAAATAGAAGTTCTCTGGTCAGTATTTTACACATATATATCATCTATCGACAATATGACACAGGTACACTTCAGTATTGTTTAATAAAATAGAAGTTCTCTGGTCAGTATTTTACACATATGTATCATATATTGACAATATGACACAGGTACACTTCAGTATTGTTTAATAAAATAGAAGTTCTCTGGTCAGTATTTTACACATATGTATCATCTAGTGACAATATGTCACAGGTACACTTCAGTATTGTTTAATAAAATAGAAGTTCTCTGGTCAGTATTTTACACATATATATCATCTATTGACAATATGACACAGGTACACTTCAGTATTGTTTAATAAAATAGAAGTTCTCTGGTCAGTATTTTACACATATATATCATCTAGTGACAATATGACACATGTACACTTCAGTATTGTTTAATAAAATAGAAGTTCTCTGGTCAGTATTTTACACATATTTATCATCTATTGACAATATGACACAGGTACACTTCAGTATTGTTTAATAAAATGGAAGTTCTCTGGTCAGTATTTTACACATATATATCATCTAGTGACAATATGTCACAGGTACACTTCAGTATTGTTTAATAAAATGGAAGTTCTCTGGTCAGTATTTTACACATATATATCATCTATTGACAATATGTCACAGGTACACTTCAGTATTGTTTAATAAAATGGAAGTTCTCTGGTCAGTATTTTACACATATGTATCATCTAGTGACAATATGACAGGTACACTTCAGTATTGTTTAATAAAATAGAAGTTCTCTGGTCAGTATTTTACACATATATATCATCTATTGACAATATGTCACAGGTACACTTCAGTATTGTTTAATAAAATAGAAGTTCTCTGTTCAGTATTTTACACATATATATCATCTAGTGACAATATGACACAGGTACACTTCAGTATTGTTTAATAAAATGGAAGTTCTCTGGTCAGTATTTTACACATATGTATCATCTAGTGACAATATGACACATGTACACTTCAGTATTGTTTCAACTATTGACAATTAATTCATATTACTGGACCATGCGATTTAAAATTATAAATTTATTTGTCTGTGAGATCCGAAAAGTTGGCAACTGCTGTTTTAAAAGAAGAGATATATTCCAATATAGCTATCTCCCTAAGATATACCACAGTTAGAAGAAGGAATATGTCTCCAAAAATCATCTCCACGACTTAGCGTATATACTCGAATGACTTTAAAAAAATCATCTCCACGACTTAGCGTATATACTCGAATATAAGGTGATCTAAAGATATACTCGAATATAAGGTGATCTAAAGATATACTCGAATATAAGGTGATCTGAAGATATACTCGAATATAAGGTGATCTGAAGATATACTCGAATATAAGTTGATCTGAAGATATACTCGAATATAAAGTGATCTAAAGATAAGTTGAGCCCTATTTTATGTCTGAGAATCATCATCATCGTTTAACGTCTATCTTCCAAGCTAGTATGGGTTAGACGGGAATTGTCCCACTTGAGGCAAGATTTATCAGGTGGCCGTGTCTCACTCGTATAGGACTGTATCTGGCAGGTTTTCTATGGTTGGATGACCTTCCTAAAACCAACCAAAAATCCAAACTTCATTTATAAACCGAGGCAGCTAATCAACATATTGTTTACATGGCATATATGAAGGCGCATGGTTTAGTGGTTAGAGCATTGGGCTTGCAATCGAAAGGTTGTGAGTTCAATTCTCCAACCGGGTGATGTGTTGTTTCCTTGAGCAAGACACTTTATTTCACATTGCTCCAGTTTACTCAGCTGTAGAAATGAGATGATAGAACTGGGGTCCCTCTCATTAAATTACCCAAGACACCTCCAACGAGATATACCTTGGAGGAGGCCAGCTAAACCTGCATAGGTGTGAGCTGTCACACACACACACACACACACACTGGCTCCTGACCCCGTTTCACCATCAATTGTTTGGTCACATATCCCTTAGCTTAGGACGATGATGATGATGATACAGTACCACTGATGTCATTGAGAAGAAGAGAAAATATTCCCCAAATCTATATAATCTCTAAAACTTACCACTGCCGTCATCCGGGCTGAACTCTTCCTCACATCTCGCAACAGAGATAAATTCTTCAAGTCCCACAATTCAAAAGGTTTGTCTTTAAATGTAATTACAAAATATTGCCTACAAAGAAACGAAAACACAATTAAATCCACTGTTCCTCGATGGGTAGATTACTTATTGACAGTAGTAGTAGCAGTAGTAGTAGTAGTAGTGGTGGTAGTGGTGGTGGTGGTGGTAATAGTAGTAGTAGTAGTAGTAGTAGTAGTAGTAGTAGTGGTGGTGGTGGTGGTAGTGGTGGTGGTGGTAGTAGTAGTAGTAGTAGTAGTAGTAGTAGTAGTAGTAGTAGGAACAGCAGTAGTAGTAGTGGTAGTAGTAGTAGTGGTGGTGGTGGTAATAGTAGCAGTAGTAGTAGTAGTAGTGGTAGTAGTAGTAGTAGTGGTGGTAATAGTAGTAGTAGTAGCAGGAGTAGCAGTAGTAGTAGTGGTGGTGGTAGTAGTAGTAGCAGAAGTAGTAGTGGTGGTGGTGGTAGTAGTAGTAGTAGCAGGAGTAGCAATAGTAGTAGTGGTGGTGGTGGTAGTAGTGGTAGCAGGAGCAGTAGTAGCAGTAGAAATAGTAGTAGTAGTGGTGGTAGCAGCAGCAGTAGTAGTAGCAGCAGCAGCAGTAGTAGTAGTGGTGGTAACAGCAGCATCAGTAGTAGTAGTAGTAGTGGTGGTAGCAGCAGCAGCAGCAGTAGTAGTAGTGGTGGTGGTAATAGTAGTAGTGGCAGTAGTAATAGTAGTAGCAACAGCAGTAGTAGTAGTAGCAGCAGCAATAGTAGTAGTAGTAGTAGTAGCAACAGAAGTAGTAGCAGCAGCAGTAGTAACTACTACTACTTACTACTACTGTTAATCCCCCCCCCCCTTCACCAAAATAATAATTATTTCTACGTTAGGCACAAGGCCAGCAATTACCCCAGTACATTACTGGTACTTTATTTTATCGACCTCGTAAGGATGAAAGGCAAAGTTAACCTCGGCGGGATTTGAACTCAGATCATAAAGGGCCGTAACTCTATGCGTCAAAAGCATGGTGTCCGACCCTCTACCGATACTGCCAATCCACCCCAAAATAACAATGAAATGATCCTGGTTAAATGTCCAACAGAAAAGCTAGAGTATAGAGTGAGTATAAAGTTGTGTCATGTACCCCAGGTGAAAAACTGAAAACTTACCTCATTGGTGAGACACGTAAAGCATGGATAGGAGATTCCTCATCTCGTTGCACCCGGAGCGAGGTTTCATTCCCTGTAAAAAAGGGTGATTATCTAAACTATAATAAAGTAAGGAGTGCAGGACTGCGTACGGTTTATAATGTTTTATCCCATTAGTAAAATAAGTTGGATTACTTTGACTAGATTACACAGATGACTAGATTACACAGACGCACCCCCCCACACACACATACATATTTATATACTCATACATATAAATGTATGCATATAAACATACACAGACGCACACACACACACATACACAGACGCACCCCCACACACACACATATATATTTATATACTCATACATATAAATGTATGCATATAAACATACACAGACGCACACACACACACATACACAGACGCACCCCCACACACACACATATATATTTATATACTCATACATATAAATGAATGCATATAAACATACACAGACGCACACACACACATACACAGACGCACCCCCACACACATATATTTATATACTCATACATATAAATGAATGCATATAAACATACACAGACGCACACACACACATACACAGACGCACCCACATACACACATATATATTTATATACTCAAACATATAAATGTATGCATATAAACACACACACGCACACACACACATACACAGACGCACCCACACACACACATACATATTTATATACTCATACATATAAATGTATGCATATAAACACACACACGCACACACACACATACACAGACGCACCCCCACACACACACATATATTTATATACTCATACATATAAATGTATGCATATAAACATACAGACGCACACACACACACAGACGCACCCACACACACACATACATATTTATATACTCATACATATAAATGTATGCATATAAACACACACACGCACACACACACACACATACACAGACGCACCCACACACACACATACATATTTATATACTCATACATATAAATGTATGCATATAAACACACACACGCACACACACACATACACAGACGCACCCCCACACATACACATATATATTTATATACTCATACATATAAATGTATGCATATAAACATACACAGACGCACACACACACACATACACAGACGCACACACACACATACATATTTATATACTCATACATATAAATGTATGCATATAAACATACACAGACGCACACACACACACATACACATACGCACCCACACACACACATACATATTTATATACTCATACATATAAATGTATGCATATAAACACACACACGCACACACACACATACACACACACACATATATACATATTTATATACTCATACATATAAATGTATGCATATAAACACACACACGCACACACACACATACACAGACGCACACACACACATATATATATATATATACACAATGTTTTCAGATGAAAAATGTCTCTTGAGAAAAGATAACAGAAAAGACAAAAGAATTTGAAAATTAAATGAATAGAAATAAAAAGTAAATTTAAAGACAAATGAAAATAATTGTTTCTACTTTTTGGCACAAGACCAGCAATTATCCCAGTGTATTACTGGCAAAGTTAACCTCAGCGGGATTTGAACTCAGACCATAAAGAGCCGTAACTCTTTGCTGCAAAGCATGGCGTCCGACCCTCTACCGATACTGCCAATCCACAATGAATGAATATTACATAATGTATCTACTATATTTTGTTTATTTAAAGATTCACTTCTTTAAAATTTTCAAATGTCAACACTTCCGGTTAGCGATCGCTTAAATAAACATTCATATATTTCTGTCACTAATTTTCTCCTAATGCAGTTTATATATAATATCTTCTTTTTTTAATGTTTCATGGATTACGTTACTGATTACATAAGACAGTGTAATAATAGTCTTCATTCAATTTCTGTGTATATTGTCAATTACGATGTTATTTGATGTATCATATCTACATATATATATACTTGCGTATAATATCAATATACACACTACACATGCTAGCAGAAAACCACCCGAAGGATGGTTTTTCTGCTAGTTTATATAACTAGCCCCGTGCCATAAAAAATGACGGCTAATTGTAATATCTATACATAATATAAAAAAGAGATGTTTGTTGGTTGGTTCCCTCGCACTCAATCACACAAGTAATACACACATACAAACACACAGCCAATGTGTGTAGCCAATTTGTTACACACATACAAACACAGCCAATGTGTGTAGCCAATTCGTTACACACATACAAACACACAGCTGTGACGAATCTTACAACGCTGGACCTCTATAGTTTCTTAAACCCCCTCCCAACCTTCCTCAGTCATCACATATGACAGCTAATTGTAATATATATAAATAATATAAAAAAGAGATGTTTGTTGGTTGGTTCCTTCGCATTCAATCACCCAAGTGATACAAACATTCGTTATACACATACAAACACGCAGCCAATGTGTGTAGCCAATTAGTTATACACATACAAACACACAGCCAATGTGTGTAGCCAATTCGTTATACACATACAAACACGCAGCCAATGTGTGTAGCCAATTAGTTATACACATACAAACACGCAGCCAATGTGTGTAGCCAATTAGTTACACACATACAAACACACAGCCAATGTGTGTAGCCAATTCGTTACACACATACAAACACAGCCAATGTGTGTAGCCAATTCGTTACACACATACACACACACAGCCAATGTGTGTAGCCAATTCGTTACACACATACAAACACAACCAATGTGTGTAGCCAATTCGTTACACACATACAAACACAGCCAATGTGTGTAGCCAATTCGTTACACACATACACACATACAGCCAATGTGTGTAGCCAATTCGTTACACACATACAAACACAGCCAATGTGTGTAGCCAATTCGTTACACACATACACACACACAGCTGTGACGAGTCTTACAACACTGGACCTCTATAGTTTCTTAAACCCCCTCCCAACCTTCCTCAGTCATCACATAGATGTGTGTGTATGTAATAATTATTTTTCTAAGTGTGTCTGTTTATATATATGTATGTGTAGATGTGTGTGTTTGTAATTCTGTTGCCTATGTATCTTTCTAAATAAACACACACTAACACATATACACCCACATACATATTATATATAAATATAATTAATACAAACACATAATCATAACAGCCAAGGTGTATAGTCAATTTGCTATACATATAGACACACAGGTATAGCAAATATTAGACGCTGCCGCCCTTCCTTCCTCAGTCAACATTATCACCCCTTCCTTCCTCAGTCGACGTTATCCCCCCTTCCTTCCTCAGTCAACATTATCACCCCTTCCTTCCTCAGTCAACATTATCACCCCTTCCTTCCTCAGTCAACGTTATCCCCCCTCCTTCCTCAGTCAACGTCATCACCCCTTCCTTCCTCAGTCAACATTATCACCCCTTCCTTCCTCAGTCAACATTATCACCCCTTCCTTCCTCAGTTGACGTTATCCCCCCCTTCCTTCCTCAGTCGACGTTATCCCCCCTTCCTTCCTCGGTCAACGTTATCCCCCCTCCTTCCTCAGTCAACGTCATCACCCCTACCTTCCTCAGTTCAGATCTAGCTGTCGAAACGGATGGAGCTCAGCTGTCGGGGTCCTGACTCTTTTCCTATATATTATATATATAATATATATATAATATATAAGATCAAAAGATGGTTAAAAGAGTTCCATGTATTTTATTATGCGCATTTCAAAAACAAATATCATCATGCGATGACATTTGCGTTTTCGTCAGATAAAATAGGGAGACATGATATGAAGGTTAAAAAACACTTGTGAATAGTGCAGTTTTAAATCAACATATATATTATATTATTTATACTCCAGTCCTACAAACTGTAGAGTGCTACTTATCCGATATCTGCATTGCTTTATTGTACTACAATAAAAGTCACCTCCTGCATATATATATATAGGAGGAGGTTATAGTTCACTTGAAGCATTGTGTAATGAGGTATAAACGTTAGAATATGTGTAATAAGGCCAAAACAATGCAGATATGGACATAGAAAAAAGAATGCAATAGTGAGAGATATTGATGAGAATTCGTCTTTCACCTTGAATTTATTTAAATGTCCTTAATTTTCGAGATAATATCTCTTCTTCGGAGGGAAGTAAAAGTCTCAGACCAGCGTCTTAAATTTCCAATGAAGCCATGCTGACCGGAAATAGTATAGAGTTCTAACTTTAATATCAAATAATTAAAATTAGGTGGGTAAAGAGTAGTCTCCCTTTAAGAGGGGTTTGTTTATGTTTTTGTTGTGTTTTTTAAATTTTATATGCGTGCCTATATATATAAGAAATCATTATTCATCACATTGGATTCTTTATATATTTTTATTGTTTGACCCGAATTACTTGGTCGTTTATTTTGCCAGTGCGGATGATATGTTTAACCATCATCTCAGTGTGTTTGGCCCTTAATGTATGTTGTAGCTCTGATTCATATGAATCATCGAGCGCTTGTCACACATCTGGGAAGTTGATTTTCGTTAATTCCTGAGCTGAAATACGATTCTCGCTAATTTATATTTGTATTAATCTCCAGAGTCTAGCTATTGAGCAGTTAATTTTATTGATTTTTTGTTGCTTCTATTGACTGATGAATAGCTATGTTATATTTAACCATTCTGTCGAGAGCTTTATTCGATTTGTGATATTTTGCATTCTCGCAATATTATACACAACTGAATTCATTCGCCTAATATAGGTGTTGCCTCCCTTGCTGAACTCCACGTGGGGTCAGTAATAGGCACACTTATGTATAGCATTTTGAGCAAAAACCCGTTGATAACACGGCTCCCTTGTTCAATCCTCTTACCAGAAGCCTAACATTCTTTATGTAAACGGACAGTACCTGATTTATGGAGTCGCAGAAACCCAAATACTGGGTTTTACCAACCACCCAGGGGTCCGGGTAAATTTTCAATCACATATATTTTTATTGTCTGACCCGAATTACTTGGTCATTTATTTTGGCAGTGCGGATGATATGTTTAACCACCATCTCAGTGTGTTTGGCCCTTAATGTATGTTGTAGCTCTGATTCATATGAATCATTGAGCATTTGCCACACAACTCGGAAGTTGATTTTCGTTAATTCCTGAGCTGAAATACAATTCTCGCTAATTTATATATATATATATATATATATATATATATACAGAACTTATGTTTACCGAATTCGCAGACCCCTTCTTCCTCCCGTTAGACCTGTGCGAAATTCCTTCCTTGCTCACATTTCAACCAGGTTTGATGGTCTTTATTCTCTCGTTCACGATTTCACCGAACTTAAATTCATAGAAATCTGGGACTTGTCTCTTTCTTCCTCACTTTCTGTTGCCTCACCATTTTGTTTGTTTACCCTCGCGTCCTCCTTATTTACGTGTCCCAACGACTTTTTTTAGCCGTTGCTCGCACCAACCGGAGGTATATGGTCTTTAAAGCGATGAAATGCCTATGATGGTTGGAAGATCACTGATGAAGGACAAACTTTTTTCATATGTAACCCATTTGCAACTCCGCAGCTCCCTTATTATCATATATATATATATATATATATATATATATATATATATATAATATAGAAATGGCTTCTACAGGACTAGAACTGTGGTTACCCCTGATTGACTGTAGCTCGTTAGAATGCTCTAAAGAATCCAATGTGATGAATAATGGTTTCTTATATAGGCACAAGGCCAGCAATTTTGGGGGAAGGGAAAGTCAATTAAATTGACCCCAGTACATTACTGGTACTTTATTTTATCGACCCCGTAAGGATTAAAGGCAAATTTAACCTCGGCGGGATTCAATGTGATGAATAATGAAAACAAAAGCGAACTGATTAAACACTAAATTCGCCTTTGTTTTCATTGTTCAACATATATCTAATTATATATATCTAATTGTATCATCATCTAATTATATATATCTAATTATATATATCTAATTATATATATCTAATTATATATATCTAATTATATCATCATCTAATTATATATATCTAATTATATATATCTAATTATATCATCATCTAATTATATATATCTAATTATATCATCATCTAATTATATATATCTAATTATATATATCTAATTATATCATCATCTAATTATATATATCTAATTATATATATCTAATTATATCATCATCTAATTATATATATCTAATTATATCATCATCTAATTATATATATCTAATTAATTATTTATACATAATTATTTATATTTTGTATATTGCCTCCAGAAAGTAGTCTAATACTGGGGTGTATGAACCAACAGGGGATGCCAGTACTACCTTGGTAGAGTACTAGGGGACCTAGGACTACCTCTGTAGAATATTAGGGGACTTAGGACCCTAGTATTGTGCCCTGTTGACTATCAGGCGGCCTAGTACTCTAATACTACCTCTGTAGACTATTAGGGGACTTAGGACCCTAGTATTGTGCCTGTTGACCACCAGGGGGCTTAGTACTCTAATACTACTCCTGTAGACTATTAGGGGACTTAGGACCCCAGTATTGTGCGTGTTGACAATCAGGGGACGGAGCACTCCAGTACTACCTCTGTTGACCACCAGGGGACGGAGGACTCCAGTACTGCCTCTGTTGACCACCAGGGGACCCAGGACTCCAGTATTGCCTTTATTGACCACCAGGGGACCCAGGACTCCAGTACTGCCTTTATTGACCACCAGGGGACAGAGGACCCCAGTAATGCCTCTGTTGACCACCAGGGGACAGAGGACTCCAGTATTGCCTTTATTGACCACCAGGGAACCCAGGACTCCAGTGCTGCCTCTGTTGACCACCAGGGGACGGAGGACTCCAGTACTGCCTCTGTTGACCACCAGGGGACCCAGGACTCCAGTGCTGCCTCTGTTGACCACCAGGGGACGGAGGACTCCAGTGCTGCCTCTGTTGACCACCAGGGGATCCATAACCCTATTAGACCCTATGTAGAGTAGCAGGGGATGTAGGACTCTAAGTTGGGAACAGCTGATATACACAGGGATGAGCTGAAAAGTTAATAGAATGACAATGAAGGAGTGATGCTAGAGCTATGAAATCTTGCATGCATTAACTCTCCCTATTAATAACTGCATTGTTTCTTTCCAGGGACTATGTTGAAAAATAAACCTCATTTGTTTATTTCATGAGAGTATCTTTTCAGGTGACCTTGTAAGATGTATGTATGTATGTATGTATGTCAGGTCACCAGTTGGTGCTACTGGTAACATGTATCCCAGTACAACCTGTCTCATGGTCGGGTCGTTAGCGACTAAACTGGCAACCCTACCAAGGTTTCTTGGTGAGGAGGGTGACTTTGGACATCCTGCAGGACTAAAAACAAAACCTGTCAAAGGGCAAATGTATGTGTGTGTGAATGTGTGTGTGTGTGAATGTATGTGTGTTTGTGTGAATGTATGTGTGTTTGTGAATGTATGTGTGTGTTTGTGTGAATGTATGTGTGTGTTTGTGTGAATGAATGAATGTGTGTGTTTGTGTGAATGAATGTGTGTGTTTGTGTGAATGTATGTACATGTGTTTGTGTGAATGTATGTATGTGTGTGTTTGTGTGAATGTATGTGTATATGTGTTTGTGTGAATATGTGTGTTTGTGTGAATATGTGTGTGTTTGTGTGAATGTATGTGTGTTTGTGTGAATATGTGTGTGTTTGTGCTAATATATGTGTTTGTGTGAATATATATGTGTGTTTGTGTGAATGTATATGTGTAAGTGTGTCTGTGTTTGCGCATTTATATTTATATACTCATACAGATAAATGTACACACACACACACACACACATATATAGTTATACGTCAGCCTGTAGAAAACAATTCTAGTGTATATGTATATATATATATACCTGAAATGATGTCAACCAAGAGTATTTCGTTCTTTACGAGTCCGGAAGCATTCGAGTCAGGATATGCAAATGAGATGAAGGAATGTAAACCAGCCCATTCAATACCTCTGGAATGGAGAGACAAATATATGGCAATAAGACAACCATCATCACCATCACCATCACTATCATCACTGCCAACACCATCATCATCATCACCAATGTTATCACCATCACCATCACCACTGCCATCATCATCACCATCACTATCACCACTGCCAACACCATCATCAACAACACCAATGACATCACCATCACCATCACCACTGCCAACACCAACACCATCACCACTGCCACTGCCAACATCACCATCACCATCACGACTGCCAACATCACCATCACCACTGCCAACATCACCATCACCATCACCATTGCCAACATCATCACCACCATCACCATCACCATCACCACTGCCAACATCACCATCACCATCACCACTGCCAACATCACCATCACCATCACCACTGCCAACATCACCATCACTATCACCACTGCCAACACCATCATCACCATCACCATCACCACTGCCATCACCATGACTGCCACCATCATCATCATTACCCCCACCATCGCCACCATCCTCATCATGGTGATGGTGGTGATAGTGGTGAAGGTGGTGGTGTTGGCACCCTAATCTCTTCAGTACCCAGACCCTCAAAAGGACCTCATCTGGCCCTGTCAGAAATACAATTGTTCAGGTAGAAATAAACACCCAAAAAGACTGACCTATTGTCTAACCCATGCTAGCATGGAAGATGGACGTTAAATGATGATGATGATGATGATCTGTTTCTGTATTTACCTGACTGTGGTTGAATGGACACAGAATTCTTTATCGAGTTGACCACTACATAAGTTAAAGATCTGGACAGAACCGGAATGGTTACCTGAAAATAGAAGACACAAAACACTTAACTCTTTAACCACTCACCCGTACTACACTTAACTCTTTAACCACTCAACCATACTACACTTAACTCTTTAACCACTCAACCATACTACACTTAACTCTTTAACCACTCAACCATACTACACTTAACTCTTTAACCACTCAACCATACTACACTTAACTCTTTAACCACTCACCCGTACTACACTTAACTCTTTAACCACTCAACCGTACTACACTTAACTCTTTAACCACTCAACCATACTACACTTAACTCTTTAACCACTCAACCGTACTACACTTAACTCTTTAACCACTCAACCGTACTACACTTAACTCTTTAACCACTCAACCATACTACACTTAACTCTTTAACCCAAGCATGGGCAACCTTTTTCGAGAAGCCGGCTGCATGAGATATGGCTCACCATCAGGCTGGCCACATGAGATTTGGCTCACCATCAGGCTGGCCACATGAGATTTGGCTCATCATCAGGCTGGCTACATGAGATATGGCTCATCATCAGGCTGGCCACATGAGATATAGCTCATCATCAGGTGGGCCACATGAGATAGAGCTCACCATCAGGTGGGCCACAGGAGATATAGCTCACCATCAGGTGGGCCACATGAGATATGGCTGATCATCAGGTGGCCCGCATGAGATATGGCTCATCATCAGGTGGGCCACATGAGATATGGCTCATCATCAGGTGGGCCACATGAGATATGGCTCATCATCAGGTGGGCCACATGAGATAGAGCTCACCACCAGGTGGGCCACATGAGATTTGGCTCATCATCAAGCTGGCCACATGAGATATGGCTCATCATCAGGTGGACCACATGAGATATGGATCATCATCAGGTGGGCCACATGAGATATGGATCATCATCAGGTGGGCCACATGAGATATGGATCATCATCAGGTGGGCCACATGAGATATGGCTCATCATCAGGCTGGCCACATGAGATATAGCTCATCATCAGGTGAGCCACATGAGATATGGCTCATCATCAGGCTGGCCACATGAGATATGGCTCATCATCAGGCTGGCCACATGAGATATGGTTCGTCATCAGGCTGGCCACATGAGATATGGCTCATCAGGTGGGCCGTAAGCGCTATTTTACATTTGTGCCCACATTAAAAACAAGGGAGGTAACTCAGGTTGTTTTGATTTCTTTCTTCAGAATTCCTACACGTTGTTTTCCTTGACCGTAAAAATGATAGAAAGATAAATTACGACTGAAAAGTTGGGGTAAAAAAATCAAAGATTTCACTCAAGTGACTTAGGCGAGCCATTCCGAAAGCTTCGCGGGCTACAGGTTGCCCATGACTGCTTTAACCACTTAACTATACCTACACCATAACAACACATCACCTGCTATTTCTTCCTTGCTGCGCCAACAGTGGCCAGCAAATCTGAGTCTCTGTCCACGTATTGAGCTGCTGATAGGTGGCATATTGCCATAGAGATCCTTATTTGTTGGGTGTTCCCTCCAAGACATGGAGCAAGAAACGCTGGTCGTCCCAAGAAGACATACATCAAGCAACTTGAGGACGATACTGGATGCACTGCGGAAGAACTGGCAAACGCTATGAGACAGAGATGGATGGAGGAAACGTGTCGTAGAAAGCCGAGCAAGCTCGACCTGATGATGATCATACCTACACCAAATTCCTTAACCACTCGACCATACCAGCACTTAACCATACCTACACGTAACTCTTTAACCACACAGTCACACCTGTACCAAATAATTTAAAGTGAATTTTACAAGAACTTACCAACTGCCAGGAGGGGTTTGTACATGGAAGCATTTTTCTGGGTGAGTGGTGGTGACATTCTTATGACTGACACTGGAGAGGCCACACCACTGAGAAGGCCTGTCAACATGAACTTGAGTGCGACACCATGGTTGGAGACACGATACGGGGAGCTGGACTCATACATACCACCACCAGCACTCAACTGTGGCTGACCTATCAGATCATAGAGAGTGTTACGGGGGTAGGGAATGTCGCTGGTCACTGGGAACTGGTTTGTGCCATCACAATAGACAGTGTTGGTAAAACTGAGCAGGGGATCGAGAGAATATCCAGGTGTGTATAAAGGTGAGGTTAGTTGTATTGGATAATTATAGCCCACCTGGTGATAAGAAGAGAAACACAGGAGACATTAGTCCACAAACACCACCACCACCACCACCACCACCATGAACAACAACACCAACACCACAAACAACAACACTAACACCAACAACAACAATAACAACACAGCACCAACACCACCACCACCACTAACAACACCACCACCACCAACACTAACAACACCAACATCAACACTTCGACCACAACACTAACACCAACAACAATAACAACAACACAGCACCAACAACACCAACACCACCACCACCAACACTAACAACACCAACAACACTTCGACCACAACACTAACACCAACAACAATAACAACAACACAGCACCAACAACACCAACACCACCACCACCAACACTAACAACACCAACAACACTTCGACCACAACACTAACACCAACAACAATAACAACAACACAGCACCAACAACACCAACACCACCACCACCAACACTAACAACACCAACAACACTTCGACCACAACACTAACACCAACAACAATAACAACAACACAGCACCAACAACACCAACACCACCACCACCAACACTAACAACACCAACAACACTTCGACCACAACACTAACACCAACAACAATAACACCAACACCACCACCAACAACACTAACAACACCAACCACAACACCAACAACAACAACACTACCAACAACACCACCACCACCATCAACAACCACAACACCACCACCAACATACAACACCACCACCACCACTATCAACAACCACAACACCACCACCACCATCAACAACCACAACATCAACACCACCACCACCACCACCATCAACACCAACACCACCACCACCATACAACACCACCACCACCACCATCAACAACCACAACACCAACACCACCACCACCACCAACAACCACAACACCACCACGAACAACAACACCACCACCACCACCATCAACAACCACAACACCAACATCAACACCAACATACAACACCACCACCACCAACACCACCATCAACAACCGCAACATCAACACCACCACCACCACCACCATCAACAATCACAACACCACCACCACCATCAACAACCACAACACCAACACCACCACCACCACCACCGCCATCAACACCAACATACAACACCACCACCAACAACACCAACACCAACAACATGATCTTGACTGTTCTGATAGAAACCAGCTGAAACCAGCCCTACTTCTACAATAAAATCTATTTATATGTATGGTTCCATAAGCCCTGATGAAGTCGTAAGGACGCCATATTGACATACTGTGTTTGTTGGACATCGTTAAACCTGGTGCAGCCCATCTCCTCTCCAGGTCTGAACGCAGCAGGTTTCTTCCAGTGAAGGATATAGAGAGTGAGAGAATGGAAGCGAGAAAGATATAGAGGAACAATCAACCCCAGTATTAGACTGGTACTTCTTTATCCACACTGAATGGATGACAGGCAAAGTTGACCTCTGTAAGATTTGAGCCCAGAGAGTAGAGAGCTCAAACTAACATCACAATGCATTTTATCTGACGTTCTAGTGACTCTATCAATTCACCACCTTATTTCAACCCTTTAGCATTTAACCCTTTAGTGTTCAAACCGGCAAAACACGGCCAGAATTCTCTACCTTTTTCTGTTGAAACTGGCTGAAACTGGTCACTCAAACTGATGTTAAGGTATTGTTCTCAAAATAAATACTTTCAAAATCTCATAGATTCGATATTATGTGAGATATTATGTGAGATAAAGCCTTTACCATGAAAATACAATAGTATATATAGAGTAATGTGAATGTTATGTGAGATATTATGTGAGATAAAGCCTTTACTGTGAAAATATAATAGTATATATAGAGTAATGTGAATGTTATGTGAGATATTATGTGAGGTAAAGCCTTTACTGTGAAAATACAATAGTATATATAGAGTAATGTAAATGTTATGTGAGATATTATGTGAGGTAAAGCCTTTACTGTGACAATACAATAGTATATATAGAGTAATGTGAATGTTATGTGAGATATGTGAGGTAAAGCCTTTACTGTGAAAATACAATAGTATATATAGAGTAATGTAAATGTTATGTGAGATATTATGTGAGGTAAAGCCTTTACTGTGAAAATACAATAGTATATATAGAGTAATGTAAATGTTATGTGAGATATTATGTGAGGTAAAGCCTTTACTGTGACAATACAATAGTATATATAAAGTAATGTGAATGTTATGTGAGATATTATGTGAGATAAAGCCTTTACCATGAAAATATAATAGGATATATAGAGTAATGTGAATGTTATGTGAGATATTATGTGAGATAAAGCCTTTACCATGAAAATATAATAGTATATATAGAGTAATGTAAATGTTATGTGAGATATTATGTGAGGTAAAGCCTTTACCATGAAAATATAATAGTATATATAGAGTAATGTAAATGCTAAAGGGTTAAACTGGCCATATCAGGACAGAATTCTCTCACCTCTGGTTTGAATTGAAAGAGGTGAGGAAATTCTGGCCGGATATAGCCGGTTTAAATGTTAAAGGGTTAATGCTGATAAAACCAGGGTAAGCATGGACCAGATGAGCTTCTTAGTTTGGTAAAAAAAAAAGAAGGTATTGAAGAGGACCCCCCCCCCCCCCCCCCCAAAAAAAAATCCCAAAGGCTTACCTTGTATTCTGTAGCTTTTAACTCAATGAAAAGCACCCTGCTATCACTCATTACTAGAGCCAGCAACCGTTCTGACACAGCACAGAGTGACACACCAAACACTTTACTGTGACGAGTGATCCTTAACGGATCGGATTGACATCGGAGATCATAGGAAATGTCCAACGCCGGATTCAATAAACCATCATCTAAAATACAAGGAATTCTCAGGAATTATATTGCTTTTGAAAAAAAAAATACAATAAAAAGAATGTAATCTAAATTTATTTAACAGATTTTGGCAGTATGAAATATCATATATTTTTAATGATCGACTTTCGTCAAATCGGACCGAGGAAACAATGTTTTCGTCGGTCTTTCCAATTGCTAATACTATCTATCGGTCGCACCTCCAGGTAGAAGGAGCAACGTGAAATAAAGTGTCTTGCTCAAGGACATAACGCATCGCCTGGTCCAGGAATCGAACTCACAATCTCACGATTGTGAATCCAATTCTCTAACCACTCAGCCACACGCCTTCACATATATATATATATATATACATATATATATATATATATATATTATATATATATATTATATATATATTATATATATATTATATATATATTATATATATATTATATATATATATTATATATATATTATATATATATATTATATATATATTATATATATATTATATATATATTATATATATATATATATATATATATATATATATAATAATAATGGAGCTGCGGCGTTGCAAATGGGATACATATGAAAAAGTAAGTCCTTCATCAGTGACCCTCCAACCGTCCCAGGCATTTCATCGCTTTAAGGGCCATATGCCTCAGGTTGGTGCGAGCAACGGCTAAAAAAAGTCGTTGGGACACGTAAACAAAGGGGACGCTAGGGTAACAACAAAAAAGTTTAAGCAACGGAAAGTGAGAGGAAATAGACAAGTCCCAGATCTCTATGAATATAAACTCGGTGAAACCGTGAACGAGAGAATAAAGACCATCAAACCTGGTTGAAATGTGAGCAAGGAAGGAATTTCGCCCAAGTTTGACGGGGGGGAAAAAAGAGAGATAGAAAGGAGAGAAGATTTGTTTACGTGTCCCAACGACTTTTTTTAGCCGTTGTTCGCACCAACCTGAGGCATATGGCCCTTAAAGCGATGAAATGCCTGGGACGGTTGGAGGGTCACTGATGAAGGACTCACTTTTTCATATATATATATATATATATATATATATATATATATATACACACACACACACACAAGCACACATTATATATGATAGCTACAAACTCGTGTTCAAGCATTGCCATTGCCTAATAAAATGCTAAAAAATGTGAGGCACGAATGTAGCTCTTTAAACCAGCCAAAGACTTGCACCCTCTGGCACATACATGGCAACTGTAGGCTCCTCTGGGACTTTCCATTGCTTTGTTCTGGCTGTGTGTTCTCATGTGTCTTTTAAGACCTCCCATGATTGCACATTCCTTGCCACATTCCTGACACCTTTTCAGATCATAATCTACATGACTTTGTTCGTGTCTAATCAAACCAGCTTTGCTCAGGCAGACTCGACCACAGTGCTGGGAAACCAGATGATGTTCAACAGGAGGCAGTTCAGAACAGTCTCTTTTCCTCACCTTCTTTTTCAGTGTTAGGTGTTCTCTTCAATGAGTTTCTAAGTGTTCACTACCTGACTTGATCAAACGTCTGCACTTCACTCGCTCCTCAGCCATTTTCTCTCATTCGTCAGATGAAATTCCAGCACAAGCCAAGGTGCCATATATATACATATAGGGTAACCAACAAACACAGACATTTGAAAAGAGGGTATTAGCTCTTAAATATTAAGATGAAATCATCATCATCATCATTTCATTTTACGTCCACGTTTCCCTGCTTGCAAGGGTGGGACGGGAACTGATTCTGGCTTAATTTCTACAGCTGGATGCCCTTCCTAACACCAACCTCATTTACAGTGAGTGCTGGGTGCTTTTTTGCCGTGGCACCTCCACGACCACTTTGCAGTGGAATGATAGGGACCCCAGTACCTATCATCTCATTTCTACAGCTGAGTAAACTGGAGCAATGTGAAATAAAGTGTCTTGCTCAAGGAAACAACACATCACCCGGTCTGAGAATTGAACTCACAACCTTTCGATTGCAAGGCCAATGCTCTAACCATTAAGCCATGTGCCTCCACATTATACAGATTAAAACATTACTTTCTTTTGTACTATTTGTTATCCTTTGCCCTTTATATATTTCTACTAAATTGTTTCGACTTTTTGAAACTTATCAGTCATATATATATATGTGTATGTGGCACTGAAACCACGAGGACCTCCAGAGGTCAACTGATGAGAAGGGACTGTCTCTGGTGTTTCACCCGTTTTTCTGTTGTTTTCCTCCATCATTTATTTTGTCTGATCTTAGCCATGGAGATACTTTTTCAAATATATATATATATATATATATATCAATGATATTAATATCCAGAAAAACTTGAACCGTTGAGGTCTCGTTCCTGGATATGTAAATATTTATAAAACAAACTTCGTATTTTATCTGATGAGAGCGTACCAAAGTTTTGGTACCCTTGAAATATATATAATAGAATAAATATGGTTTTATAAATATAGTTTCCATTTATTTATATCATTGATATTATACTCCAGAAAACCTGTTGAGTGCTTCGAATCAGTTATAAATATATATATTTGTTGAATTACCAACAAATTAAATATCCCTTTGCTGATATATATATGGAGGCACATGGCTTAGTCGTTAGAGCATTGGCCTTGCAATCGAAAGGTTGTGAGTTCAATTCTCAGACCGGGTGATGTGTTGTTTCCTTGAGCAAGACACTTTATTTCACATTGCTCCAGTTTACTCAGCTGTAGAAATGAGATGATAGGGACTGGGGTCCCTATCATTCCACTGTAAAGTGGTCGTGGAGGTGCCACAGCAAAAAAGCACCCAGCACTCACTGTAAATGAGGTTGGTGTTAGGAAGGGCATCCAGCTGTAGAAACCAAGCCAGAATCAGTTCCCGTCCCACCCTTGCAAGCAGGGAAAAGCGGACGTAAAATGAAATGATAATGATGATGATATATATATATATATATTTAATACATTAACAGAGAAAGATTTTAGCGATACTCTGACCAACTCCATCTCACTCAACAAACATTAGGATATACCTAAGTATAATCCCAATTGTGTTTGGGGTGCTAACTAATCAGTATTTCGTGGATAGTTGGTTGTATTATTTTATATGAGACATAATTAAATAAATCTCTCTTTCTTTCCATACGATCGTTTCGTTATAAGATTTCTAATATATATATATACATAATGGGTAAGACCCCATTCAGTCATGAATGACCATGGGATTTACACCTGGAAAACTCCCCTTGTGGAAGACCAGCAGTCACCCATGCATACCAGTCTCCCCTCTCCCTGCCACCAATGTTGTCAATACAGCTTGGCACCAGTGATGTCACATATACTATTATATACACTATATACTCTATATATACACTATATACTATATATATATATATACACTATATACTCTATATATACACTATATACTTTATATATATACTATATACTCTATATATATACTATATACTCTATATATATACACTATATACTCTATATATACACTATATACTCTATATATATACACTATATACTCTATATACTCTATATATACACGATATACTCTATATATACACTATATACTCTATATATACACTATATACACTCTATATATACACTATATACTCTATATATACACTATATACTCTATATATACACGATATACTCTATATATACACGATATACTCCATATATACACTATATACTCTATATATACACTATATATACACTATATACTCTATATATACACTATATACTCTATATATACACTATATACTCTATATATACACTATATACTCTATATATACACTATATACTATACATGTACCTATTGTAAACTTGACACACACGGATACAGACTGTATCCCTGTGTATAGTTTACAATAGGTACACTGTATCATACTTACCTATTGTAAACTATACACAGGGATACAGTGTACCTATTGTAAACCAGATAGACACAGGGATACAGTGTACCTATTGTAAACCAGATAGACACAGGGATACAGTGTACCTATTGTAAACCAGATAGACACAGGGATACAGTGTACCTATTGTAAACCAGATAGACAGAGGGATACAGTGTACCTATTGTAAACCAGATAGACACAGGGATACAGTGTACCTATTGTAAACTATACACAGGGATACAGTGTACCTATTGTAAACTATACACAGGGATACAGTGTACCTATTGTAAACCTGATATACACAGGGATACAGTGTACCTATTGTAAACCAGATATATACAGGGATACAGTGTACCTATTGTAAACCTGATATATACAGGGATACAGTGTACCTATTGTAAACCTGATATACACAGGGATACAGTGTACCTATTGTAAACCAGATATATACAGGGATACAGTGTACCTATTGTAAACCTGATATACACAGGGATACAGTGTACCTATTGTAAACCAGATATATACAGGGATACAGTGTACCTATTGTAAACTATACACAGGGATACAGTGTACCTATTGTAAACCAGATATACACAGGGATACAGTGTACCTATTGTAAACCTGATATACACAGGGATACAGTGTATCTATTGTAAACCAGATACACACAGGGATACAGTGTACCTATTGTAAACCAGATATACACAGGGATACAGTGTACCTATTGTAAACCAGATACACACAGGGATACAGTGTACCTATTGTAAACCTGATATACACAGGGATACAGTGTATCTATTGTAAACCAGATACACACAGGGATACAGTGTACCTATTGTAAACCTGATATACACAGGGATACAGTGTATCTATTGTAAACCAGATACACACAGGGATACAGTGTACCTATTGTAAACCAGATATACACAGGGATACAGTGTACCTATTGTAAACCTGATATACACAGGGATACAGTGTACCTATTGTAAACCAGGTACACACAGGGATACAGTGTACCTATTGTAAACCAGATATACACAGGGATACAGTGTACCTATTGTAAACTATACACAGGGATACAGTGTACCTATTGTAAACCAGATATACACAGGGATACAGTGTACCTATTGTAAACCTGATATACACAGGGATACAGTGTACCTATTGTAAACCAGGTACACACAGGGATACAGTGTACCTATTGTAAACCAGATATACACAGGGATACAGTGTACCTATTGTAAACCAGATACACACAGGGATACAGTGTACCTATTGTAAACTATACACAGGGATACAGTGTACCTATTGTAAACTATACACAGGGATACAGTGTACCTATTGTAAACCAGATATACACAGGGATACAGTGTACCTATTGTAAACCTGATATACACAGGGATACAGTGTACCTATTGTAAACCAGATACACACAGGGATACAGTGTACCTATTGTAAACCAGATATACACAGGGATACAGTGTACCTATTGTAAACCAGATATACACAGGGATACAGTGTACCTATTGTAAACCAGATACACACAGGGATACAGTGTACCTATTGTAAACCAGATATACACAGGGATACAGTGTACCTATTGTAAACCAGATACACACAGGGATACAGTGTACCTATTGTAAACCAGATATACACAGGGATACAGTGTACCTATTGTAAACCAGATATACACAGAAAAGAATATAAAAAGAATGAAGAAGTAGAAAGATAAAAGGGTTTCCTACCAAATGCTCCAGTTCCCTCTGATGCTGGAGTGCTGATGATGTTTGTCTTGCGTCGTACACGTACAGTGATGCTGCCATTCTCATGTAGACACATCAGTACATCCCTCTGTCGACATGACAACACCTGCAGAAGCAACAGACAGGAATTATCAAAGATGTGGTAGTTCATCGTCGATTAACGTCCATCTTCCACGCTAGCATGGGTTAGACGAGTTTGTCCCAATTAGAGGCAAGTTGGGTCGGGTGACCATGTCTCACTCATATGGGAGAGTTTCTGGCTGGTTTCTACGGCTGGATGGCCTTCCCAACGCCAACCACATTTACAGTGAGTGCTGGGTGCTTTCTGTCGTATCTTTTACATGTTCACTTTACAGTGTGGACTGGGTGTTTGGGGGTGGTTTTCTACGGCTGGATGGCCTTCCTAACGCCAACCACATTTACAGTGAGTGCTGGGTGCTTTCTGTCGTATCTTTTACATGTTCACTTTACAGTGTGGGCTGGGTGTTTGGGGGTGGTTTTCTACGGTTGGATGGCCTTCCTAACGCCAACCACATTTACAGTGAGTGCTGGGTGCTTTCTGTCGTATCTTTTACATGTTCACTTTACAGTGTGGGCTGGGTGTTTGGGGGTGGTTTTCTATGGTTGGATGGCCTTCCTAACGCCAACCACATTTGCAGTGAGTGCTGGGTGCTTTCTGTCGTATCTTTTACATGTTCACTTTACAGTGTGGGCTGGGTGTTTGGGGGTGGTTTTCTATGGTTGGATGGCCTTCCTAACGCCAACCACATTTGCAGTGAGTGCTGGGTGCTTTCTGTCGTATCTTTTACATGTTCACTTTACAGTGTGGGCTGGGTGTTTGGGGGTGGTTTTCTACGGTTGGATGGCCTTCCTAACGCCAACCACATTTGCAGTGAGTGCTGGGTGCTTTCTGTCGTATCTTTTACATGTTCACTTTACAGTGTGGGCTGGGTGTTTGGGGGTGGTTTTCTATGGTTGGATGGCCTTCCTAACGCCAACCACATTTGCAGTGAGTGCTGGGTGCTTTCTGTCGTATCTTTTACATGTTCACTTTACAGTGTGGGCTGGGTGTTTGGGGGTGGTTTTCTACGGTTGGATGGCCTTCCTAACGCCAACCACATTTGCAGTGAGTGCTGGGTGCTTTCTGTCGTATCTTTTACATGTTCACTTTACAGTGTGGGCTGGGTGTTTGGGGGTGGTTTTCTACGGTTGGATGGCCTTCCTAACACCAACCACATTGACAGTGAGTGCTGGGTGCTTTCTGTCGTATCTTTTACATGTTCACTTTACAGTGTGGGCTGGGTGTTTGGGGGTGGTTTTCTACGGCTGGATGGCCTTCCCAACGCCAACCACATTTACAGTGAGTGCTGGGTGCTTTCTGTCGTATCTTTTACATGTTCACTTTACAGTGTGGACTGGGGACCTTTGTTGTGTCACTGACACAACACAGTGGGGGCTGGGCACTTTTGTCTTGGGACTAGGGAGGGTGGAGGGGCTTGGGGGAAAATGTGACAGGGTAGTAGAGGAGGTATGGTTACCACTGAGGGGGGTTGGATGAGAGGGGATAACAGGTTGAGGAAGGTGTTGCCTACTAAGTATAAGCCTCATCCCAAGAACAATAGAGGGTGAGTCTTCTGTAAAACTTCACAGCACCAGAGGTCGCGGTCCTGAGTCATTGCCTTTGAGAGGTGTAATTGTGCAAGGTCAGCTTTTATTACCTCATCCGAAGTCTTCCTAGGCTTCCCCACACGGTTTCCATCAACTTTGAGCGCTCTGCACCTTGTTATACAGCTGTCATCCTTCATACACATGACATGTCCATACCACTGTAATCTCCTCTCCTGATCCCTCTTAAGTGTAATTTCTCACGCAGTATTCCATACAAAGTAGTGGGTATCCTGGATGTACTGGGAGGGGGGGATGGGAGGATAGGTTCTGGGGAGAGCGGCTCCATCATCATCATCATCATCTGTGGTGTGGCCTTCCAACATCAGACACCCTCTTCCAGACGATAATGCTGTTGTTGTTGCTGCTGCTGCTGCTGCTGCTGCTGGTGTAGACCTTGATGATGATGATGATAATGATGATGGTGGTGGTGATGATGGTGGTGGTGATGATGGTGGTAGTGATGATGGAGGTGGTGATGACGGAGGTGGTGATGATGGTGGTGGTGATAATGGTGGTGGTGATGATGGTGGTGGTGATGATGGAGGTGGTGATGATGGTGGAGGTGGTGATGGTGGTGGTAATGATGGTGGTGGTGATGATGATGGTGGTGCTGAATATAATTATGATAACATGGCACCTCCACGACCACTTTGCAGTGGAATGATAGGGACCCCAGTCCCCATCATCTCATTTGTACAGCTGAGTAAACTGGAGCAATGTGTAATAAAGTGTCTTGATGTGTTGTTTCCTTGAGCAAGACACTTTATTTCACTAACCCATGCTAGCGTGGAAAATGGACGTTAAACAAAGATGATGATGATGATGATGATGAAGATGATGATGATGATTGCTCCAGTTTACTCAGCTGTAGAAATGAGATGATAGGGACTGGGGTCCCTATCATTCCACTGCAAAGTGGTCGTGCAGGTGCCACGGCAAAAAAGCACCCAGCACTCACTGTAAATGAGGTTGGTGTTAGGAAGGGCATCCAGCTGTAGAAATCAAGCCAGAATCAGTTCCCGTCCCACCCTTGCAAGCAGGGAAAAAGCGGACGTAAAATGATGATGATGATGATGATGATGATGATAACGATAATGAGGAGGAAGAGGACGAGAATAATGAGAATAATGATAACAATGACAATAATGTCAATATTGAGGAAAAGAATGATGATGGCATCTGTACATTATTCGATGTACTATACATGCACCTTTGATGTGTGGTAGTGCACCTGAGCACTGTACACAATAATTTTCATTATGCTGCTGATGATGATGATGATGATGGTGATGATGATAGTGATGATGATTATGGTGATGGTGATGATGATGAAGGGGCGTGGAGGGGAGAGGAGGAGGATAAGAATCAGTGGTCCATACCTGCATGAATGGTGACCCAGTCCTTTCCATGGGTATTATACCAACAGTCTGGTTAATCTTGAGGTCCAGGATGAGTACTTCCCGAGGATACACCAGTATCAAGTGATGTCGGCAGCAACTATGGTAAGCTAATTGCAAACATTCGTTTAAAGTTAAACTTTCTTCATCGTTTAGGTTTGACCTGGAAATTAGGAAAGGGAAAAAAACAACAATGTACTTGTTAATTCTTTTGATGTCATGATAAAAAGCACCGAGTCCACACTGTAAATTGGTCGTGTAGGTGTCATGACAAAAAGCACCCGGCCCACACTGTAAAGTGGTCATGTAGGTGTCACAACAAAAAGTACCCAGTCCACACTGTAAAGTGGTCATGTAGGTGTCACAACAAAAAGTACCCAGTCCACACTGTAAAGTAGTCAAGTAGGTGCCATGACAAAAAGCACCCAGTCCACACTGTAAAGTGGTCGTCTAGCTGTCACAACAGAAAGTACCCAGTACACACTGTAAAGTGGTCGTGTAGGTGTCACAACAAAAAGTACCCAGTACACACTGTAAAGTGGTCGTATAGGTGTCATGACAAAAAGAACCCAGTCCACACTGTAAAGTGGTTAAGTAGGTGTAATGACAAAAAGCACCCAGTCCACACTGTAAAGTGGTCAAGTAAGTGTCATGACAAAAAGCACCCAGTTCACACTGTAAAGTGGTCAAGTAAGTGTCATGACAAAAAGCACCCAGTCCACACTGTAAAGTGGTCAAGTAAGTGTCATGACAAAAAAGCACCCAGTCCACACTGTAAAGTGGTAGTGTAGGTGTCATGACAAAAAGAACCCAGTCCACACTGTAAAGTGGTCAAGTAGGTGTAATGACAAAAAGCACCCAGTCCACACTGTAAAGTGGTCAAGTAAGTGTCATGACAAAAAGCACCCAGTTCACACTGTAAAGTGGTCAAGTAAGTGTCATGACAAAAAGCACCCAGTCCACACTGTAAAGTGGACAAGTAAGTGTCATGACAAAAAGCACCCAGTCCACACTGTAAAGTGGTCAAGTAAGTGTCATGACAAAAAAACACCCAGTCCACACTGTAAAGTGGTAGTGTAGGTGTCATGACAAAAAGAACCCAGTCCACACTGTAAAGTGGTCAAGTAGGTGTCGTGGCAAAAAGTACCCAGTCCACACTGTAAAGTGGTCGTGTAGGTATCATGACAAAAAGTGGAGGCACATGGCTTAGTGGTTAGAGCATTGTGCTTGCAATCAAAAGGTTGTGAGTTCAATTCTCGGACTGGGTGATGTGTTGTTTTCTTGAGCAAGACACTTTATTTCTCATTGCTCCAGTTTACTCAGCTGTAGAAATGACATGATAGGACTGGGGTCCCTATCATTAAATCACCCAAGACACCTCCAATGAGATATACCTTGGAGGAGGCCTGCTAAACCGGCATAGGTGTGAGCTGTAACCACAACAACAACATGATAAAAAGCACCCAGTCCACACTGTAAAGTAGTCGAGCAGATGTCATGACAAAAAACTCTCGGTCCACACTGTAAAGTAGTCTAGTAGGTGCCACGATAGAAAGAACCGAGTCCACACTGTAAAGTGGTCGAGTAGGCGTCATGTCAAAAATCACCTATACAGAACTAATTTTTACTTGGTTTCTTCAGCTGGATGCGCTTCCTAACACCAACTACATTCGCAGTGAGTACTGGGTGCTTTCTATTGTGACACCTGGTAGACGCCAGCCTGCAAGCTAAACTCTTCGTTATAGTCGTCGTTAATGCTAACTTTGCTGACTGCTCCCCTATACATGGCTTGTACTGCCTTCACAAGCCACTCATCTACTCCTAGTTTTCTAAGAGCCCGCCAAATTATGGCCTGGCAGACCCTGTCAAAAGCTTTCTGCAAATCAACAAATGCCAGGTAGAGCAGCTTACTTTTAGCTAGGTACTTCTCCTGTAGCTGCTTCACACGGAAGAGAGCATCTGTAGTACTTTTGCCTAGTCCAAATCCAAACTGCATCTCATCTAGATTTACCTGGTCCCTAATCAGCTGTGCTATAACTCTTTCTGTTACTTTCATGGCCTGATCCATCAACTTCATTCCTCTATAGTTTCATCTATCTTGTGCAGAGGTTTTCAAACTTTTTGGGCCACCGCCCCACTCACAGCTACGTAATGCCCTCAGCGCAACCCCAACCCTATTTTCAGAGAGAGACCTCCATACATATAAATTATAAATAATATATAACAAATAATATCGTTAATTTATATATATTAAATAATATATTAATAATATATACTATGCATAAATAAATATTATATATTTTTATTTTACTATCATCATCATCATCATTTTACATCCGCTTTTCCCTGCTTGCAAGGGTAGGATGGGTCCTTTTCAGCACAGCATCTCTCCATTCGTCACAGTCCTTCGTCATTTCCTCTGTGAGCTTCAGCAATCTGTGGTCAGCTCTCACCACCTCCGCCCATGTTTTCTGTGGTCTACCTCTACTGCGTCTTCCTTCTACAAGCATTTCTTGGCACTTCTTTAACCAGTGGTCATCCTCCATGCACATCACATGTCCATACCATCGCAGTCTTCTCTCCTGCACACTACAGTTTATCCCTCTTATACACAGTTTCTCTCTCAACTCATCTATGCTTGGTCGTTCATGCACATTGACATTGCACATCCATCTGAGCAAGCTTGCTTCATTTCTCTCCAGCTGTCACATATCCTCCGCAGTTGCTGCCCATGTCTCATCACCATGCAACACTGCGCATCTCACACAGGCATCATATAACTGGCGTCATCGACGCCAGGAAATACTGTAATAATTTTAATAAATCTCTCAAAATTCATTAAATAATTGAAATTCTTATTTAAATAAAAATGTTCCAACATAATTTTATACAAAAACCATATGTTAACCCTTTAACATTTACACAACTCTATATACTATTATATGTTCACAGTAAAGGCTTTACCTTGCATAATTATCTCACATAACATTTGCATTACTCTATATATACTATTGTATTTTCACAGTAAAGGCATAATAATGAATCACATAATATTGAATCTATGAGATTTTGATATTATTTATTTTGTGAACAATACCTTAACATCAGTATGAGTGGCCAGTTACAGCTGGTTTGAACAGAAAGAGGTGAGAGAATTCTGGCCGGATATGGCCAGTTTAAATGCTAAAGGGTTAAATTACAATCTTATGAGGTAATTAATAAGAAAACCCTTCAAACTTCTTCATTAATTAATTGAAACTAGCTGGGCCCGTAAAAAAAATTCACGGATAATCCCCTCTCTCTATATATAAACCCATCCCTTTCTCTATATATTAAAACCACCCTCTTTATATATTATAACATTCCTCTCTCTATATTATAACCCCCTTCTCTCTATATATATTATAACCCATCCCTTTCTCTATATTATAAACCCCTCTTTAAATATAGTATAACCCCTTCTCTCTATATATATAATAACCACCTCTCTCTATATATAATAACCCATCCCTTTCTCTATATTATAAACCCCCTCTCTCTCTCCTTTCCAAACGTTGCAACGCTCTTTGATTTTCTTTCATAGATTGTCATAGATTGTTTACTACCGCCCTTCCATTGTTTTACTGAAAGCGTGACATACTCGGTCGGACATACAGTACGTAGGTTTTAGCGTATTAATATATAGATGAAAAAAAAAAAAGTGCAGAGCACTAGAAGTTGATGGAAACCACGGAGTGGGGAGACCCAAGATGACCTGGGATGAGGTGATAAAAGCCGACCTTACCCAATTACACCTCTCAAAGGCAATGACACACGACCGTGACTTCTGGCGTCACGCAGTAATACAGAGTACCCGACTTCCCATGGGTACAAGCTGAAGCATATAGACAATATGCCCCCACACCCCCCACCGCAAGGTGGTCGTGGAGGTGCCACGGCAAAAAAGCACCCAGCCCACACTGTAAAGTGGACGTGGAGGCGCCACGAAAAAGCACCCAGCACTCACTGTAAATGAGGTTGGTGTTAGGAAGAGCATCCAGCTGTAGAAATCAAGCCAAATCAGTTCCTGTATAAGCAAGGCATGGTCAGCCGACCAGACACTGCCCACAACAGGACAACCCGTCTAACCCATGCTAGCGTGGAAGAACGGACGTAAAACGGTGATGATGATGATGATGAAGTGAATTTCATTAGAAATATGGTCACAAAAGGGTTATTTGACTTACTTCAACTTGCTTTCACCAACAAGCACTCTAGAAACCCTTTTTGCAAGATTTCGAGACGACTTTTTATCCAAAGACTCGCTGTTTGAATTTCGATTTGAACCTGAAAATATAACAAAATAGAATAATTGTGAAAAAGATATATATTTACTCTCTGAGGCAGTGGTTCTTAACTTGGGGTGCTGACACCCTCAAGAGCTGTGAGGTTCAGTCCTTAGGGGTGCTAACAGATATCTAGAGCAACAACTTTTTTTTCATTTTACTTTGCATCATCCAATGTTTCATAGCTTTCAATTTATTTCAACGCACACATGATGGAGGCACATGGCTTAGTGGTTAGAGCATTGGCCTTGCAATCGAAAGGTTGTGAGTTCAATTCTCAGACCGGGTGATGTGTTGTTTCCTTGAGCAAGACACTTTATTTCACATTGCTCCAGTTTACTCAGCTGTAGAAATGAGATGATAGGGACTGGGGTCCCTATCATTCCACTGCAAAGTGGTCGTGGAGGTGTCACGGCAAAAAAGCACCCAGTCCTCACTGTAAATGAGGTTGGTGTTAGGAAGGGCATCCAGCTGTAGAAATCAAGCCAGAATCAGTTCCCGTCCCACCCTTGCAAGCAGGGAAAAGCGGACGTAAAAAAACAAAAAAAAACAAAAAAAAAACATGCATCTGTGTATATATCATGACTCATACACTGTTCACTTTCCTAGAAACAATTATTCTATATACTATACATGCACCTTTGATGAGTTGTAGTGCACCTGAGCACTGTACACAATAATTTCATTATTATTAAATCTCGCCGAGGTTAACTTTGCCTTTCATCCTTACGGGGTTGATAAAATAAAGTACCAGTAATGCACTGAGATAATTTCTGGCCTTGTGCCAAATGTAGAAATAATTATTAATATATTAGTTATTTAATTAAATTATAGTAGTTAATTAATTAAATAGTAGCAACTAATTAGCTGATAATTTCACCTGAAAATTGAATTTCTTTTTGCCTTATGTGCTAGGTCTAGGGTTGAGGGATGGAATTTCAAAATCTGAGGGGGTGCCGCAATAGAAAATGGTTAAGAACCAATGTTCTAGAAGGTGAGTGTCTTGTTTTACAGTGCTAGTGGTTGAGTATTCCACAGAATTAACTTAATTCACAGACAGGGAAAAGGGATGTTAAATGATAAGAATGAATCAGTGTGATACAAAATGAGACAAGGCTGACCATTTGAATTACTGGTACAAGAAAGTGAAATGAGGGGAACTAGTGTCTTTACCTTGGGCTGAAGGACTAGAAATATAAAACTTCTTCCCATTGCTAGATGGAAGTTTAGTGACTGAGAAGTCATCGACAAATATGATGCAATCTTGACCCAGAACTGAAAATATAACAAAAAATATTCCAAAAGTTAGAAATAATTAAATTATGGCAGAGAAATAGTTAATTAAACATGAAATAAATACAATATTTCTTTCATAAGATAATATATTTCTTCATTGTACAGTATTGTTTACTTTGTTCTTTCTCTTTATTCTTGACACACACACACACACACATATATATATATATATATATATATATATATAGTATAAAAGAGAAAACACAGGTAAGCATTAAGAGAAGGATTTTATCCAGGTATTTACGACAGTTTCATTGGAAAGTGCAACCTTATATTACTATACTGCAAATAGCAGCCACTCAATTATAATTGTTGTTCACAGTCCAAATTTTCAAAATAGTGAGTAAGTTACTCTTGAAATAATTCTTAATATATAGAGAAAAACATTTATTTGGAATTGTATTTACTAGTATAGAGAGAGAGGAATCAGAAGTTGAGGGGACAGACGGAATAGTATAGAGAGAGAGGAAGGGGGAAGAGTTAGGAAGTAGAGTGACAAACTGAGATGGAGGGAGGGGTAGAGGTGAAAGGATTCCTTGAGAAGTTTTGATATGTAGACTTCATGTCATGGAATGTAGTGAGTTAAAGAGAATTAAATTGATCATAGTGGGAGGGGTGGATAGAGAGAGAGGGGGGGGGGCGATATAAAGAGATAAATATATATATAAAAAATAAAGATAAAGATAATAATGACAAAAATAAAAGCAAAGAAGGGGGTGGGGGAAGAAAAGAAAATATAGCCAAAAAGGGGAGGGAAGGAAGGAAGAAAACTAAGAAATAGAAGAGGAATGAAGGAGAAGGGGGGATATAGGTATTGGTTTTTGTGGGTAATTAAAAAGGTTTAGATACAACAAGAGGGTATAAAGTCTAAGTATATGCAGTTTGTCAGTTGGTAGTAAGAGGTTAAGGGTTCGATTTGAACAACAGCAACAGCAACAACAACAACAACACCAACACCAACAACAGTAGTAGTAGTAGTAGTAGTAGTAGTAGTAGTAGAGCAACACTTACAAGCAATGTTTCTAATCTCAAATGGATCAAAGACAAATGAGACAAGAGATTCTGTGTAGGATTTCTTCCAAATTTTCGTTCCAGTGTCTGCATTCCACAAGACCAGAGAATATGGAGGGTGGAGGGCCACTAGGTAATTGTGGTTTGTGTCCTGACATGACAACCACTCCATATCTACAACAAGATTACATTCATTTAGCAAATAATCGTTTCTTATATCAGCACAAGGCCAACAATTTTGGGAGAGGGGAAAGTCAATTAAATCGACCCCCAGTGTATTACTGGTACTTTATTTTATCGACCCTGTAAGGATGAAAGACAAAGTTAACCTCGGCGGGATTTGAACTCAGAACATAAAGGGCCGTAACTCTGTGCTGCCAAGCTTGGCGTCTGACCCTCTACCGATACTGCTAATCCACCGCCCTGGTTTTATCAAATAATTGTTTCTACATTTAGACACAAGACCAGTAATTATCCCAGTGCATTACTGGTACTTTATTTTATCGACCCCGTAAGGATGAAAGGCAAAGTTAACCTCGGCGGGATTTGAAATCAGAATGGCAAGGGCCGTAACTCTATGCGTCAAAGCATGACATCCGACCCTCTACCGATACTGCCAATCCACCTGGTTTTGATTTAGACCAGTGGTTCCCAAACTTTTACAAATTATTTCTCGGCGGTCCCCTTACCATTTTTTGGGTGCCTTGCGGTCCCCTATCATATTATGGCAGCATTTCCAAAGTTTTTCAAAGACAAACTTTTATGAAATGCATGACAATTCTACTATGATTTAATGTAAGTCGTATTAAAATGCCCAAAACTGCTATTGTGTTCAATGCTTTCTAAAAAGGTTTTGCTAATTGGATATGGGTTTTTATAGAAATATGAAAATTTGGCTAAGCCTTCGCGGTCCCCTAGGAGACTGTGGGCCCCAGTTTGGGAACCACTGATTTAGACACAAGGCCAACAATTTTAAGGGAGGGGAAAGTCGATTAAATCACCCCAGTGTATTACTGGTACTTTATTTTATCGATCCCGTAAGGATAAAAGGCAAAGCCAACCTCGGCACAATTTGAAATCAGAACGTAAAGGGTCGTAACTCTATGCTGCAAAGCATTGTGTCCGATGCTCTACCGATTCTGCCAATCCACCGCCCGAAAATTTATTTATCAAAAAATATTCAAATCAAAGACCACAGTGAAGCAAGTGTGAGTGTGGGGACGAGGGAGGCAATTCAGAATATACAGTGTACCCCTGCATATTTGCGGTTCGGCATTCCCGGACCCGGTTATTTGCGGAATTTAGAACCTAACTAATAATTATTTGTGGAAACCACCGCACATTCGTAGAATCTTAAATCATCATCATCATCATCATCATCATTTTACGTCCACTTTTCCCTGCTTGCAAGGGTGGGACGGGAACTGATTCTGGCTTGATTTCTACAGCTGGATGCCCTTCCTAACACCAACCTCATTTACAGTGAGTGCTGGGTGCTTTTTTGCCGTGGCACCTCCACAACCACTTTGCAGTGGAATGATAGGGACCCCAGTCCCTATCATCTCATTTCTACAGCTGAGTAAACTGGAGCAATGTGAAATAAAGTGTCTTGCTCAAGGAAACAACACATCACCCGGTCTGAGAATTGAACTCACAACCTTTCGATTGCAAGCCCAATGCTCCAACCACTAAGCCATGTGCCTCCATTAAATATCTTACACAATTATTTTTATGGCTTTTTCTGTGGCAATATATCTTTCTTCAAGCTTTTTAACACTAAATTAACGATAAACCGTATTTGCCGGCCTATATCTTACGTCATGTTTTGACGTTTATCGGCATTTTTATGGACCACGTCCAATATTCACGGTTTTTCATTCTTCGCGGGTGCTCTAGGAACGTAAGCCCTGCAAACACCGGGGGACAACTATGTATCTACAATAACAACACAATAACAAAAGCATTTTGTGGCTATTTTGGTGCTAAACGGGGTTTTTGGAAATGAGATCATAACTTTGAAGTTATGAACTGTTGGAAACGAGTTCATAACTTTGAAGTTATGAACTGTTGGAAACAAGTTCAAACATGTTAGGATGAGTTATCTCATCTACAGCACTGAAGAGGTTAAGTCAATATATATTGAAACAGTTAACAGTCAATATACCGTATTTCCCGGAGTTGAAGATGCTACTTTTTTCCCTACAATAAGTCTCAAAAATCTACCATGCGTCAAGGAGGCCAAAGGTTGTTTATTATTTATTTTCAAATAGGTGGATTGGCAGTATCGGTGGAGGGTCGGATGCCATGCTTTGGCGCATAGAGTTACGGCCCTTGCCATTCTGAGTTCAAATCCCGCTGAGGTTAACTTTGCCTTTCATCCTTACGGGGTCGATAAAATAAAGTACCAGTAATGCACTGGGTATTTGCTGGCCTTGTGCCTAAAATAGAAACAATTATTTTAATTATTATATTCTGAGTCCAATCCTGCCTTGGTTAGTTTTACTGTTTATCCTAACGGGGTCAACAAAATGAAGTACCAGTAAGACAATGAGGCTGATTTATTGACCTTCCACTTTCATTTAGATTGCAGACTGTAATTGCTGGCCTTGTGCCTAACGTAGAAACAATTATTTATTTTCAAATATTTGGTTATCAGAATTAGGGTGCATCCTCGAGGATGAAGTGTCTTCGGCGCTGGCAAATACGGTACATTCATGAAATTCCTATTTCTATCAACACACTCTAAAATATGATTTAAAATATTTATTATTTAATAAATTACCTTGGATTGTCTTATTGCCATCTGAAAACTCTGATTTCACTTCTCCACTAACAACATCCCACAACATAATTGTACCGGAAGCATCAGCAGAGGCCAGCTGTAGTGTATATGGGCTTGCGGTGTCATGGTGGTAATTCTGACGAGCCCATTTCACCTGCAGATAAAATATTTACATTACTTTTGTTTTCACAAACTATAATAATGGACAAAGAGATTTAATTAGCAGCGAAGGGGGACGCTCTGGGAGCATAGGAGCTAGAATAAGGATAGGATGGAAGAAGTTTAGGGAAATACTACCTCAGTTGATAACAAAATACAGTGTACTTTATAAGAAATATATTCACAAAGATTTAAGACATAGACCAGTAATGACTAACAGATAGCAGTTAGTCTTATATTTAATACTTAGACTAGGAGTGACTATAAAACAACTAGATAAGACAGTCTTAACATAATACTTAATATATTTAACCCTTTAACATTTACATTACTCTATATATACTATTGTATTGTCACAGTAAAGGCTTTACCTCACATAATATCTCACATAACATTTACATTACTCTATATATACTATTGTATTTCACAGTAACGGCTGTACCTCATATAATAGCTCACATAACATTTACATTACTCTATATATACTATTGTATTTTCACAGTAAAGGCTTTACCTCACATAATATCTCACATAACATTTACATTACTCTATATATACTATTGTATTTTCACAGTAAAGGCTGTACCTCATATAATAGCTCACATAACATTTACATTACTCTATATATACTATTGTATTTTCACAGTAAAGGCTGTACCTCATATAATAGCTCACATAACATTTACATTACTCTATATATACTATTGTATTTTCACAGTAAAGGCTGTACCTCATATAATAGCTCACATAACATTTACATTACTCTATATATACTACTGTATTTTCACAGTAAAGGCTGTACCTCATATAATAGCTCACATAACATTTACATTATTCTATATATACTATTGTATTTTCACAGTAAAGGCTGTACCTCATATAATAGCTCACATAACATTTACATTACTCTATATATACTATTGTATTTTCACAGTAAAGGCTGTACCTCATATAATAGCTCACATAACATTTACATTACTCTATATATACTATTGTATTTTCACAGTAACGGCTGTACCTCATATAATAGCTCACATAACATTTACATTACTCTATATATACTATTGTATTTTCACAGTAAAGGCTTTACCTCACATAATATCTCACATAACATTTACATTACTCTATATATACTATTGTATTTTCACAGTAAAGGCTTTACCTCACATAATATCTCATATAACATTTACATTACTCTATATATACTATTGTATTTTCACAGTAAAGGCTTTACCTCACATAATATCTCACATAACATTTACATTACTCTATATATACTATTGTATTGTCACAGTAAAGGCTTTACCTCACATAATACCTCACATAACATTTACATTACTCTATATATACTATTGTATTTTCACAGTAAAGGCTTTACCTCACATAATATCTCACATAACATTTAAATTACTCTATATATACTATTGTATTATCACAGTAAAGGCTTTACCTCATATAATAGCTCACATAACATTTACATTACTCTATATATACTATTGTATTTTCACAGTAACGGCTGTACCTCATATAATAGCTCACATAACATTTACATTACTCTATATATACTATTGTATTTTCACAGTAAAGGCTTTACCTCACATAATATCTCACATAACATTTACATTACTCTATATATACTATTGTATTTTCACAGTAAAGGCTTTACCTCACATAATATCTCATATAACATTTACATTACTCTATATATACTATTGTATTTTCACTGTAAAGGCTTTACCTCACATAATATCTCACATAACATTTACATTACTCTATATATACTATTGTATTTTCATGGTAAAGGCTTTATCTGACAAAATGATCTCGCATAATATCAAATCTACGAGATTTTGGTATTATTTATTGAGAACAATACCTTAACATAAGTATGAGCAGCCCGTTATGGTTGGTTTGAAGAGGTGAGAGAATTCTGGCCAGATATGGCCAGTTAAAATGCTAAAGGGTTAATACTCAACATCTTGTAATAATTTAGCAGAAAATATCTAAAAACAGGTTTGTTATTTCAAATATTTATAATGTCTATCTGTGACAGAGCTTAGTGAAAATGTGTAGTTTAAAACATAGTACTGTTATATATAGTACTGTTATATATAGTACTGTTAGACATAGTACTGTTATATATAGTACTGTTACATATAGTACTGTTATATATAGTACTGTCAGACATAGTACTGTTAGACATAGTACTGTTATATATAGTACTGTTAGACATAGTACTGTAAGACATAGTACTGTTAGATATAGTACTGTTAGACATAGTACTGTTAGACATAGTACTGTTATATATAGTACTGTTAAACATAGTACTGTTACATATAGTACTGTAAGACATAGTATTGTTAGACATAGTACTGTAAGACATAGTACTGTAAGACATAGTACTGTTATATATAGTGCTGTTAGACATAGTACTGTTATATATAGTACTGTTAGACATAGTACTGTTCGACATAGTACTGTTAGATATAGTACTGTTATACATAGTACTGTTATATATAGTACTGTTATATATAGTACTGTTATACATAGTACTATGTTAGACATAGTACTGTTATATATAGTACTGTAAGACATAGCACTGTTATACATAGTACTGTTATATATAGTACTGTAAGACATAGTACTGTTATACATAGTACTGTTATATATAGTACTGTTATATATAGTACTGTTATACATAGTACTATGTTAGACATAGTACTGTAAGACATAGTACTGTTATATATACCTGCATCAGTTGTTAGCTGTTGGGTCACAGCATCCTTCAAAACTTTCATGCTTCCCAAACTTCTCCAACACTTCACCTGATATTCCCCCTCCACACACATACACATGTGTCTGTATATATATCATGACTCATACACTGTTCACTTTCCTGACATTTCTACATTATTCTATGTACTATACATGCACCTTTGATGGGTTGTAGTGCACCTGAGCACTGTATATAATAATTTTCATTATTATTATTATTATTATTATAGGATGGACTGGGTGCTTTATTACATCATCATCATCGATTAACGTCCATCTTTCACGCTAGCATGGGTTAGACGGGTTTGTCCCAATTAGAGGCAAGTTGGGTCGGGAGAGTTTCTGGCTGGTTTTCTACGGCTGGATGCCCTTCCTAACGCCAACCACGTTTACAGTGAGTGCTGGGTGCTTTTTGTCGTGACACCTACACGATCACCTTACAGTGTGGACTGGATGTTCTTTACAGTGTGGACTGGGCACCTTTGTTGTGTCACCGACACAACACAGTGGGGGCTGGGAAGGGTGGAGGGGCTTGAGGGAAAATGTGGACAGGGTAGTAGGGGAGGTATGGTTACCACTGAGGGGGGTGGATGAGAGGGGATAGCAGGCTGATTGCCTACTAAGTATAAGCCTCATCCCGAGAACAATAGAGGGCGGGTCTTCTGTAAAGCTTCATAGCACCAGAGGTCGCGGTCCTGAGTCATTGCTTTTGAGAGGTGTAATTGTGCAAGGTCAGCTTTTATTACCTCATCATCCGAAGTCTTCCTAGGCCTCCCCACACCACGGTTTCCATCGACTTTGAGCCCTCTGCACCTTATTATACAGCTGTCATCCGTCATACGCATCACATGTCCATACCAACACAATCTCCTCTCCTGCACACAACTGATCAACTCTTAAGCCTAATTTCTCATGCAGTGTATTTATACTTTGCCATTCACATATATTGCTATTGAACACCCAGCGAAGCATGGAGGCTTCATTACATAGACTATTGAAAAGCTAACTAAATATCAACACTCATATCAAACAGATTGTTATAAAATAATACACAATATTACCTTCACCACATTGCTTTTATGTTTTTCTAAAACTTGAAAAACCTGAAAATAAATTTTTTTTAAAATTAAAACATTAAAAAAGATTCAATTAACTGAAAGAAACATTTAACATTTCTTAAAAATTGTAACAGTTTTTTCAGGAAGGTGGGAGGGGTTATTTCAGTATTAAACCCCTACATATGGTGATAAAGCCATGTTTTGGGACCCTACATACACAACATACATTAATTAGTATTAAACCCCTACATATGGTGATAAAGCCATGTTTTGGGACCCTACATACACAACATACATTAATTAGTATTAAACCCCTACATATGGTGATAAAGCCATGTTTTGGGACCCTACATACACAACATACATTAATTAGTATTAAACCCCTACATATGGTGATAAAGTCATGTTTTGGGACCCTACATACACAATATACATTAATTAGTATTAAACCCCTACATATGGTGATAAAGCCATGTTTTGGGACCCTACATACACAACATACATTAATTAGTATTAAACCCCTACATATGGTGATAAAGCCATGTTTTGGGACCCTACATACACAACATACATTAATTAGTATTAAACCCCTACATATGGTGATAAAGCCATGTTTTGGGACCCTACATACACAACATACATTAATTAGTATTAAACCCCTACATATGGTGATAAAGCCATGTTTTGGGACCCTACATACACAACATACATTAATTAGTATTAAACCCCTACATATGGTGATAAAGCCATGTTTTGGGACCCTACATACACAACATACATTAATTAGTATTATACCCCTACATATGGTGATAAAGCCATGTTTTGGGACCCTACATACACAACATACATTAATTAGTATTAAACCCCTACATATGGTGATAAAGCCATGTTTTGGGACCCTACATACACAACATACATTAATTAGTATTAAACCCCTACATATGGTGATAAAGTCATGTTTTGGGACCCTACATACACAACATACATTAATTAGTATTAAACCCCTACATATGGTGATATTAAACTGCTACACCCAGTGACTCCCAGGCAAAGTAATGCTCTAGAGCCCCTTTCATACACAACTACAGTATACATAGATTAGCATGGAGTCACTAATTCTGGTGGCCTCTCATGATAAAGAAATGTCTTGGGACCACAACACACATAGACTAGTATGAAGTCTGTAGACGTGGTTAGCTTCAAGCTGACCAAAGCCCTGGGACCCCTTACATACAACCACAGCATACACAGATTAACATGGACTCCCTAGTCCTCGTAGGTCCCTGCTGATGAACCAATGCTCTGGGACCCCTTACATACAACCACAGCATACACAGATTAACATGGACTCCCTAGTCCTGGTAGATCCCTGCTGATGAACCAATGCTCTGGGACCCCTTACATACAACCACAGCATACACAGATTAACATGGACTCCCTAGTCCTGGTAGGTCCCTGCTGATGAACCAATGCTCTGGGACCCTTTATATACAACCACAGCATACACAGATTAACATGGACTCCCTAGTCCTGGTAAATCCCTGCTGATGAACCAATGCTCTGGGACCCCTTACATACAACCACAGCATACACAGATTAACATGGACTCCCTAGTCCTGGTAGGTCCCTGCTGATGAACCAATGCTCTGGGACCCTTTATATACAACCACAGCATACACAGATTAACATGGACTCCCTAGTCCTGGTAGGTCCCTGCTGATGAACCAATGCCCTGAGACCCCTTACATACAACCACAGCATACACAGATTAACATGGACTCCCTAGTCCTGGTAGGTCCCTGCTGATGAACCAATGCTCTGAGACCCCTTACATACAACCACAGCATACACAGATTAACATGGACTCCCTAGTCCTGGTAGGTCCCTGCTGATGAACCAATGCTCTGAGACCCCTTACATACAACCACAACATACACAGATTAACATGGACTCCCTCGTCCTGGTAGGTCCCTGCTGATGAACCAAAGCCCTGGGACCCCTTACATACAACCACAGCATACACAGATTAACATGAACTCCCTAGTCCTGGTAGGTCCCTGCTGATGAACCAATGCTCTGGGACCCCTTACATACAACCACAGCATACACAGATTAACATGGACTCCCTAGTCCTAGTAGGTCCCTGCTGATTTAACCAATGCTCTGAGACCCCTTACATACAACCACAGCATACACAGATTAACATGGACTCCCTAGTCCTGGTAGGTCCCTGCTGATGAACCAAAGCCCTGGGACCCCTTACATACAACCACAGCATACACAGATTAACATGGACTCCCTAGTCCTAGTAGGTCCCTGCTGATTTAACCAATGCTCTGAGACCCCTTACATACAACCACAGCATACACAGATTAACATGGACTCCCTAGTCCTGGTAGGTCCCTGCTGATGAACCAATGCCCTGGGACCCCTTACATACAACCACAGCATACACAGATTAACATGGACTCCCTAGTCCTGGTAGGTCCCTACTGATGAACCAATGCCCTGGGACTCCTTACATACAACCACAGCATACACAGATTAACATGGACTCCCTAGTCCTGGTAGGTCCCTGCTGATGAACCAGTGCCCTGGGACCCCTTACATACAACCACAGCATACACAGATTAACATGGACTCCCTAGTCCTGGTAGGTCCCTGCTGATGAACCAATGCCCTGGGACCCCTTACATACAACCACAGCATACACAGATTAACATCGACTCCCTAGTCCTGGTAGGTCCCTGCTGATGAACCAATGCCCTGGGACCCCTTACATACAACCACAGCATACACAGATTAACATGGACTCCCTAGTCCTGGTAGGTCCCTGCTGATGAACCAATGCTCTGAGACCCCTTACATACAACCACAGCATACACAGATTAACATGGACTCCCTAGTCCTGGTAGGTCCCTGCTGATGAACCAATGCTCTGGGACCCTTTATATACAACCACAGCATACACAGATTAACATGGACTCCCTAGTCCTGGTAGGTCCCTGCTGATGAACCAATGCTCTGAGACCCTTTACATACAACCACAGCATACACAGATTAACATGGACTCCCTAGTCCTGGTAGGTCCCTGCTGATGAACCAATGCTCTGGGACCCTTTACATACAACCACAGCATACACAGATTAACATGGACTCCCTAGTCCTGGTAGGTCCCTGCTGATGAACCAATGCTCTGGGACCCCTTACATACAACCACAGCATACACAGATTAACATGGACTCCCTAGTCCTGGTAGGTCCCTGCTGATGAACCAATGCTCTGAGACCCTTTACATACAACCACAGCATACACAGATTAACATGGACTCCCTAGTCCTGGTAGGTCCCTGCTGATGAACCAATGCCCTGGGACCCCTTACATACAACCACAGCATACACAGATTAACATGGACTCCCTAGTCCTGGTAGGTCCCTGCTGATGAACCAATGCCCTGGGACCCCTTACATACAACCACAGCATACACAGATTAACATGGACTCCCTAGTCCTGGTAGGTCCCTGCTGATGAACCAATGCCCTGGGACCCCTTACATACAACCACAGCATACACAGATTAACATGGACTCCCTAGTCCTGGTAGGTCCCTGCTGATGAACCAATGCTCTGAGACCCTTTACATACAACCACAGCATACACAGATTAACATGGACTCCCTAGTCCTGGTAGGTCCCTGCTGATGAACCAATGCCCTGGGACCCCTTACATACAACCACAGCATACACAGATTAACATGGACTCCCTAGTCCTGGTAGGTCCCTGCTGATGAACCAATGCCCTGGGACCCCTTACATACAACCACAGCATACACAGATTAACATGGACTCCCTAGTCCTGGTAGGTCCCTGCTGATGAACCAATGCCCTGGGACCCCTTACATACAACCACAGCATACACAGATTAACATGGACTCCCTAGTCCTGGTAGGTCCCTGCTGATGAACCAATGCCCTGGGACCCCTTACATACAACCACAGCATACACAGATTAACATGGACTCCCTAGTCCTGGTAGGTCCCTGCTGATGAACCAATGCCCTGGGACCCCTTACATACAACCACAGCATACACAGATTAACATGGACTCCCTAGTCCTGGTAGGTCCCTGCTGATGAACCAATGCTCTGAGACCCTTTACATACAACCACAGCATACACAGATTAACATGGACTCCCTAGTCCTGGTAGGTCCCTGCTGATGAACCAATGCTCTGAGACCCCTTACATACAACCACAGCATACACAGATTAACATGGACTCCCTAGTCCTGGTAGGTCCCTGCTGATGAACCAATGCTCTGGGACCCTTTATATACAACCACAGCATACACAGATTAACATGGACTCCCTAGTCCTGGTTGGTCCCTGCTGATGAACCAATGCTCTGGGACCCCTTACATACAACCACAGCATGTATAGATTAGCATGGACTCCCTAGTCCTGGTTGGTCCCTGCTGATGAACCAATGCTCTGGGACCCCTTACATACAACCACAGTATACACAGATTAACATGGACTCCCTAGTCCTGGTAAGTCCCTGCTGATGAACCAATGCCCTGGGACCCCTTACATACAACCGCAGCATACACAGATTAACATGGACTCCCTAGTCCTGGTAGGTCCCTGCTGATGAACCAATGCTCTGGGACCCTTTATATACAACCACAGCATACACACATTAACATGGACTCCCTAGTCCTGGTAGGTCCCTGCTGATGAACCAATGCCCTGGGACCCCTTACATACAACCACAGCATACACAGATTAACATGGACTCCCTAGTCCTGGTAGGTCCCTGCTGATGAACCAATGCTCTGGGACCCCTTACATACAACCACAGCATGTATAGATTAGCATGGACTCCCTAGTCCTGGTTGGTCCCTGCTGATGAACCAATGCTCTGGGACCCCTTACATACAACCACAGCATACACAGATTAACATGGACTCCCTAGTCCTGGTAGGTCCCTGCTGATGAACCAATGCTCTGGGACCCCTTACATACAAGCACAGTATACACAGATTAACATGGACTCCCTAGTCCTGGTAGGTCCCTGCTGATGAACCAATGCTCTGGGACCCCTTACATACAACCACAGCATACACAGATTAACATGGACTCCCTAGTCCTGGTAGGTCCCTGCTAATGAACCAATGCTCTGGGACCCCTTACATACATAACCACAGCATGTATAGATTAGCATGGAGACCCTAGACCAGGTGGGCCCCATTCAAAGCAATGCCCTGTGACCCTACACACAGAACCACAGCATACACAGAGTCCCTTGAAGTCCCAAGAGCCAGTGGGTCCCCGAGTGGGCAACTATACAGTATGACCATACATATATAACAGACAGAATGAAATCTCTTACTTGCACAGTTCGGGGATCTATGATGCTTATAAAACTTTGACAGGCGTGGGCCAAGAAACCTTGCCAGCCCCTGAAAACAAAACAAATTTACTTTAAAGTGACATGGAAATTATTTTTTTTTAAATATACATACCACAACACAAAGCTACATGTCGTACATAGCATAACACAAAGCTACATGTCAGTACATCCATGGGGTCTACCTTAAACTATATATACATAGCATAACACAAAGCTACATGTTGTACATAGCATAACACAAAGCTACATGTCAGTACAGCCATGGGGTCTACCTTAAACTATATATACATAGCATAACACAAAGCTACATGTCGTACATAGCATAACACAAAGCCACATGTCAGTACAGCCATGGGTTGTACCTTAAACTATATATACATAGCATAACACAAAGCTACATGTCAGTACAGCCATGGGGTCTACCTTAAACTATATATACATAGCATAACACAAAGCTACATGTCGTACATAGCATAACACAAAGCCACATGTCAGTACAGCCATGGGTTGTACCTTAAACTATATATACATAGCATAACACAAAGCTACATGTCAGTACAGCCATGGGGTCTACCTTAAACTATATATACATAGCATAACACAAAGCTACATGTCAGTACAGCCATGGGGTCTACCTTAAACTATATATACATAGCATAACACAAAGCTACATGTCAGTACAGCCATGGGGTCTACCTTAAACTATATATACATAGCATAACACAAAGCTACATGTCAGTACAGCCATGGGGTCTACCTTAAACTATATATACATAGCATAACACAAAGCTACATGTCAGTACAGCCATGCGGTCTACCTTAAACTATATATACATAGCATAACACAAAGCTACATGTCAGTACAGCCATGGGGTCTACCTTAAACTATATATACATAGCATAACACAAAGCTACATGTCAGTACAGCCATGGGGTCTACCTTAAACTATATATACATAGCATAACACAAAGCTACATGTCAGTACAGCCATGGGGTCTACCTTAAACTATATATACATAGCATAACACAAAGCTACATGTCAGTACAGCCATGGGGTCTACCTTAAACTATATATACATAGCATAACACAAAGCTACATGTCAGTACAGCCATGGGGTCTACCTTAAACTATATATACATAGCATAACACAAAGCTACATGTCAGTACAGCCATGGGGTCTACCTTAAACTATATATACATAGCATAACACAAAGCTACATGTCAGTACAGCCATGGGGTCTACCTTAAACTATATATACATAGCATAACACAAAGCTACATGTCAGTACAGCCATGGGGTCTACCTTAAACTATATATACATAGCATAACACAAAGCTACATGTCAGTACAGCCATGGGGTCTACCTTAAACTATATATACATAGCATAACACAAAGCTACATGTCGTACATAGCATAACACAAAGCTACATGTCAGTACAGCCATGGGGTCTACCTTAAACTATATATACATAGCATAACACAAAGCTACATGTCGAACATAGCATAACACAAAGCTACATGTCAGTACAGCCATGGGGTCTACCTTAAACTATATATACATAGCATAACACAAAGCTACATGTCGTACATAGCATAACACAAAGCCACATGTCAGTACAGCCATGGGTTGTACCTTAAACTATATATACATAGCATAACACAAAGCTACATGTCAGTACAGCCATGGGGTCTACCTTAAACTATATATACATAGCATAACACAAAGCTACATGTCGTACATAGCATAACACAAAGCCACATGTCAGTACAGCCATGGGTTGTACCTTAAACTATATATACATAGCATAACACAAAGCTACATGTCAGTACAGCCATGGGGTCTACCTTAAACTATATATACATAGCATAACACAAAGCTACATGTCGTACATAGCATAACACAAAGCTACATGTCAGTACAGCCATGGGGTCTACCTTAAACTATATATACATAGCATAACACAAAGCTACATGTCGTACATAGCATAACACAAAGCTACATGTCAGTACAGCCATTGGGTCTACCTTAAACTATATATACATAGCATAACACAAAGCTACATGTCGTACATAGCATAACACAAAGCTACATGTCAGTACAGTCATGGGGTCTACCTTAAACTATATATACATAGCATAACACAAAGCTACATGTCAGTACAGCCATGGGGTCTACCTTAAACTATATATACATAGCATAACACAAAGCTACATGTCAGTACAGCCATGGGGTCTACCTTAAACTATATATACATAGCATAACACAAAGCTACATGTCAGTACAGCCATGGGGTCTACCTTAAACTATATATACATAGCATAACACAAAGCTACATGTCAGTACAGCCATGGGGTCTACCTTAAACTATATATACATAGCATAACACAAAGCTACATGTCAGTACAGCCATGGGGTCTACCTTAAACTATATATACATAGCATAACACAAAGCTACATGTCAGTACAGCCATGGGGTCTACCTTAAACTATATATACATAGCATAACACAAAGCTACATGTCAGTACAGCCATGCGGTCTACCTTAAACTATATATACATAGCATAACACAAAGCTACATGTCAGTACAGCCATGGGGTCTACCTTAAACTATATATACATAGCATAACACAAAGCTACATGTCAGTACAGCCATGGGGTCTACCTTAAACTATATATACATAGCATAACACAAAGCTACATGTCAGTACAGCCATGGGGTCTACCTTAAACTATATATACATAGCATAACACAAAGCTACATGTCAGTACAGCCATGGGGTCTACCTTAAACTATATATACATAGCATAACACAAAGCTACATGTCAGTACAGCCATGGGGTCTACCTTAAACTATATATACATAGCATAACACAAAGCTACATGTCAGTACAGCCATGGGGTCTACCTTAAACTATATATACATAGCATAACACAAAGCTACATGTCAGTACAGCCATGGGGTCTACCTTAAACTATATATACATAGCATAACACAAAGCTACATGTCAGTACAGCCATGGGGTCTACCTTAAACTATATATACATAGCATAACACAAAGCTACATGTCAGTACAGCCATGGGGTCTACCTTAAACTATATATACATAGCATAACACAAAGCTACATGTCAGTACAGCCATGGGGTCTACCTTAAACTATATATACATAGCATAACACAAAGCTACATGTCGTACATAGCATAACACAAAGCTACATGTCAGTACAGCCATGGGGTCTACCTTAAACTATATATACATAGCATAACACAAAGCTACATGTCGTACATAGCATAACACAAAGCTACATGTCAGTACAGCCATGGGGTCTACCTTAAACTATATATACATAGCATAACACAAAGCTACATGTCGTACATAGCATAACACAAAGCTACATGTCAGTACAGCCATGGGGTCTACCTTAAACTATATATACATAGCATAACACAAAGCTACATGTCAGTACAGCCATGGGGTCTACCTTAAACTATATATACATAGCATAACACAAAGCTACATGTCAGTACAGCCATGGGGTCTACCTTAAACTATATATACATAGCATAACACAAAGCTACATGTCAGTACAGCCATGGGGTCTACCTTAAACTATATATACATAGCATAACACAAAGCTACATGTCGTACATAGCATAACACAAAGCTACATGTCAGTACAGCCATGGGGTCTACCTTAAACTATATATACATAGCACAACACAAAGCTACATGTCAGTACAGCCATGGGTTGTACCTTAAACTATATATACATAGCATAACAAAGCTACATGTCGTACATAGCACAACACAAAGCTACATGTCAGTACAGCCATGGGGTCTACCTTAAACTATATATACATAGCACAACACAAAGCTACATGTCAGTACAGCCATGGGT